>JBBMOC010000046.1:3426112-3442341 GCA_037975185.1 Centropyge bicolor
CAACCCTGGGAACAAACAAACACACACACACACACACACACACACACAATGGCGCTGACTTCCTGTGAAGTCATACCTGTTACATAAGTCTCTCTCTCTCTCTCTCTCTCTCTCTCTCTCTCTCTCTCTCTTTCTTTCTCTCTGCGTGTGTTTGGCTCCTTTTGTGTTTGTCCTGACAGAATAGAAACGGGAGCACGGACAGACAAACACACACGTGAATGAAGCCGATTTAACCTTCGAGAACAACAGTGAGAACCGTACTAAGAAGCACGAGTGACTCTAAAGCTCGAAATCTTGGAGAGACCAACAGTTTGAATACGTCATTTTGGGCTCCGAGCAGGCAGATTCACTGTTTTCTGGCATTTTATTATACAATAAACCATTAATTGGTTATTGAAAAAAATAATTGAGTCAAGAAGGAAACGCATTTTTCTTTCCAAAGCGCATTTACAACAGACGAAAAAGTGTGAATAAAATCCACTATTAACATACACTAAATCAAAATGGCTGCATAACTCACGAGGCTCCACAAGTCTGATTCTCACCCAGACAGACAGACTCCCCCCAAAAAAGTTGTGACACTGTGTGAAACATAAATAAAACGGAATGGGATAATTTGCCAGTCGTCAATTGAAAACAGTGCAAAGACAATATATTCAATATTTGACCTCATTGACTTTACTGAATTTTGTAAATATCTGAATTTGATGGCAGCAACATGTTTCAAACAAGTCGGGACAGGAGCAAGAAAAGACTGTGAAAGTTGTGGACTGATCAAAAAACACCTGTTTGGATCCTTCCACAGGTAAACAGGTTCATTGGTAACAGGTGAGAGGATCATGATTGGGTATGAAAGGTTCATCCTGGAAAGAGGATGGAGAGAGGTTCAACACTTTGTAAAACTGTTGATGATAAACACATTGTTTGTCTACATTCTGTTTTTATGTGCAGCTTACACAGAGTCTGGACTTTTTGGGAACTGGGGTTTCTTGTGTACTTTCATAATAAATTCCATCCTCGTGAAGTCACAAAGAAACAAATCTCAGTCCTCACTACGACAATAACATCCTCTGACCTCTGCAGCTGGAAGACGGACCAATCAGTGAACTGCAGAGTGGTTTATATGTTAATTACAACCAGCGACCTCTTATTTAAAATCCCTCTTTTCTTCTGTCTTTGAACTCTGTATTATTGATATATATTTACTTTGTATTTGACTAAATCAGGTTTTATTTCTTACTTTAGTTTGTTGTTGAACTAAAGTCCACTTGGTTTCATTTTGGTTTAATTTAATTGTTTTATTTCAGAAGAGTAACTGAATTTTTATTGATCGAAAACCTAATAATTGTTCCACACTTTTCCCTCAAACTGTAAAAGTTTTGAGAGACAATAGTATATCAGCTGTATCTGGTACCGAGAGGTCAGAGTGAAGGTGGTGTTATTCTCTGTGCAGTGAAATCGTGAGAGGGAAAGAGTCGGAGCAACAGCTTCACTTCAGAAAAGAAAAACAAGATTAGAGAAGGAACGTCGATAGGAACACTTGGACAGAGAGGAGGAAGAGAGAGAGAGAGAGAGAGCGAGAGAGAGAGATGACAACAAAGATAGGAATCAAAACAGTGTTGTGCCACACTCCTCTACGTTCACGCATGTTCGCATTTCTGCCTCATGCTCACATGTATCTGCTCTCTGTTTGTGTCAGGACTGAGTGTAAGAGACTCAAGCCAAGAGATAAATGTATGAAATGTTATTGTGGCGGAGCTGGCCCTGCTCCAGAGGAAGTACTTGGCTTTGACAATACTCTCACCAGGAATGCACTGCAGGCCGCCGCCAAGTGGGCGTGTCGCTGCTCCGGGGTCGGAAGCCAAGTTTGGTCGGTTCAGTTTTGGCCCCTCCGACGCCTCGGGGGACCGTTCTGCTCCGCTGTTGTTCAGAAAGAGAGCGAACGAGAGGGAGAAGAGAGAGGGAGAGAGAGAGGGGAGAGAGGGTGTAGGTTTGTGTGTTCTCGTAAGCTTAGTTTGTATAGATTTGAATGAGTGTGTTTGTGTGTGTGTTTTCCCTTTTGAGAGGAGGATCTGAAAGGAATGCAACTGTTCCTTTACACATGTCCACCCCCCTTAGGCAGCTACAGGGCCTGTTGAAAACAGACACGCATCCATGACACACACACACACACACACACACACACACACACACGGAGGTTGTGGAATGAAAGGAAGTATCAAACTACACCGGCAGAATACTTATCAAGACTGAGGAGCAAAGCTGCCCATTAAGATTCCAGACTTTCACTGCTTAACTTCTGCAATAAGAAAATAGTAGGATCACAGTTCAATAGATGTAGAATCCCACAGTTTTAGGCTTCAAATGTTTAAAAATGTTTCTGCCTCAGTTGTAAATCCAACAACCAAGACTGTGGTCTGACAAGAAGTTTAAACTGACTTGTATGTTTCTAAAGTGTTTGTCTAAATGTGAACATGAACTTTAGTTTATACGTATTCATTTATAGGCAAAAATGCAGCAACAAGTGGAAAAACTCTTCCTTCATAGATCAGATGAAATTCAATTAAAAAATACCGCTTGATGGATTTAAATTTGTGTTTTTCTTTTTTATGTGCTGCCCCTTTTGTTGACACTCCTGAGAGCTGAAATAAAAACCCTCCCCCTGGATACAGGGCGAGGAGTATAATGGCGGTATAATGGGACAGAGAGCAGTAAAGAGGCCGGTGTGGCGGAGGCCTCGGTGCGCTGCAGACTGGCAGTGCCTGGTGATAAGAGGCTGCGGCCTGGATGGCCTCTCTGAGGGGAAGTGATGCAAGACACTGGCTCTTTGTTTAGTGGCATTACTTGGTCCCGTGCCAGTGGCCCCGCTGAATGAAGCGGAGCGGTTGGCTTGTTTGCTGGCTGGGTGACTGGCTTCATGGTGGACGGGCTGACTGCCTGGCTGACTTGCTGGTAGGCAGGCAACTGCGGCACTAAAAATCGTGGCTAATCTCTCTTTTCTCTCCTTCTTTCTGTCTTGCTTCCTCTCTCGCCTCCTCGGGCTCAAAGGAACACTTAAGCCGTGAACTGGGAAATATTTCGCTCCATAAAAAAATGCGCCGGCACCACCGATTTGGTTTTCTGACATACTGGAAGTGAAAACTATTTGGATGTTTGACAATAGCTGTCAAGGCTGAGATTATTCATGAAAAGCTTGAAGATGTTTTTAATCTAATATCTACGGTTGTAGCTCGAGCACACTGAGGCTGTCGTTGACCATTTTAGGACGGGGGCACATTAAATCAGACAGGCTTCTCAGAATCCCCAACAACTGCTCCTCCTTCGCTCCCCGTCCTCCTCGGCTCCTGCTCTTCTCCTCCCTGCTTCGCCTTCCACTTCGCGAGTGTTGAAATGTGTGTTTTTCCTGCAGCTGAGGCCGTCCTGTCACACTTAGGTTCATTTTACTTTTGAATTCCACAGAGGGAAGAGAGGGGGGAGGAGGGGGGGCAGAGGAGATACTGTGTGTGTTTGTACATCTGTGCATGTGTGTGTGTGTGGTGCAAGGCGACATGATTTTGCAATCAGCTCCAAATGTCCGGGGTCCCATTACCAAACAGCGTGAACTTGCCATCTTTGCCCCATATAGAAGCGTGCACTCTTACAGACCTGCACTGGATCATTATGAATGCCTTCCTGCGCGGCTGCATAAGGCCCCATACATCCTGTTTTTTTAATGAATAAAGTTGCTGGGAGACACAAAGCCAATCAATGAGCACAGGTGGCCCCAGTGGCAATAGATGGATCATGTCAGTGGATGGATTGGATTTGCACTAGTGCTGCAGCAAGAGCATTCAGATCCAGACACAGAAATAATAATAATAGAAGCTGAAGCTGTTTCACTGGATTCCTCTGTTTTTACTACAGTGTCACCCACTGAAATGGTGCATGTTATTATAATGGATTATGGACATAACAAAGCTTGAACTCAAAGATAAATCAGTTTTTGTAGTTTGTTTCCATTCATCAAAGTCAAAAATGTGGTTTAAAGTGCGGCCATGTGACTTCTTTTTCCAGCGAAGATTACGAGGCCGAAATCCCTTCAAAATAATTCTACTTTCCACTAGGAAATTTTATAATATTTGGCAATCTTTCTTAATGTTTGAAGGTATGGAGGCAGATAATATAGCACTGTAAACCTCTGCTTTTATTTATTTCTCTTCGTTCTCCTTTATGTCTGGTTATGTGAATTATGTGAATTTTGTATTTTGAAATTGGTATTCTATACTGTTAATACTGTAAGTCTGGTTTGTGGGGAAAAGGGGGGGTGGGGGGTGGAGGGGTTTTACTGTCCTGTTTTCTATTTTGTTGGACCTATGTAAATTGAAAAATCTAAATAAAAAGACCTTGAACAAAAAAAAAAAAATTCTACTTTAAAATTTTGTAACATCTGACATATTGACGTATTGTTAGCTGATAAAACTCATCGGAAAACCTTGAATAAATCTTAGCGATCTACTCAGTTTACAGGCAACAAAGCAAGCAGAAATTTTCTATTGGTCGACTCAAAGTGGATTCAATTTGATCATTTGCAAGCAAACTGAATCAGTAAAAACTTAAAAATTTTGTTTTTTTGGTTTGTTGTATTTATGCCACATAAACCAGTGTGAGATTAAAGAAGTCTACAGATATTTGAGGTCCACCCTCAGACTCTCACAGCGATGCAATTTTTCATACTTTGCGTGTTTGTGTTTGCATTGTAGCTAATCTAATATCTAACTGCAGTCTATTTTTATTGTTTGTCACGTTTGGCCACATGTTTCCCATATATTATATTGGGGTATTTACAGGATATTGTCATGGATAGTTGAGAGGCCATTAAGCATAATTAAATCCCTGCAGTCATCCTGGCTGTTCCACTTAAAGGCCATTGGAAGCTTGTCTGTGCACTGGAAAATATTCTGTTGTTGCACTCAAGGCAACTGGTAAATCATCTTATTGGAGGATTTACAGATAACATCTGTGTATAATAAAGTGTTTCTTTCATGTTTGTGGGCCATATACTCATTCACACCTCATGTCAACAGTATTAATTTTCCTCTGCGCTGAGTGAGCTCTGTTGTCGTTTGAGATTATTTTGAACCGTGTGACTGCCGTTGAGTGTTGGCTGCGCCGTATTGTTTTCCTGCCAACACGCCTGTCGTCAAGAGTCGTATCAGCCTCATGTTTTTGTTGACAGTTTAGAAAGACTTTGCGCCTTGAGGATGTTGCTGAGACCTCTGATTTAAGGTCTGAGAACGTAATTAATGAACATCTACTGAATGACTTGTTTACTACAAATGTGTGTTTGGCGCATTGATGTCATGCAAGAATTATGCACTCGAATGTTTGCAGGAATGTTCTTGCCACATTGTGATAGTCCAGTAAAATGGCTGTCGCCTTGTATAGACACACTTAACAAAATCATTGTCCTATACATACATGTTAAATGTTAGCAGACAACCAGGTTTCTAAGAGTTTCCATCCACCTCTTTTTATGCACTTTTTCAATTTGTGCATTAAAAAAAACTTGAAATTTGAGTTGAAATATTGCGAGAAAGTTTTTACACTTGGTGCAGATCCAAAAGTCAAATTAACATATGAAACAAACATAACTGCCATATATCCCATTATATCACATTTTCCATATTGTTTTCATTCTTTATCTCAATGTTAGTGGATGGAAATGTGGATTGTTTTGCATTTTCTTTTGCAGATTTTTCTGAAATTTGGTAAAAATTTGTAAAACATGATTCTATACTTCTATTTTCTCATAGATACATTATAAATAACCAAACCCTATTTGTGGTGTTGTAACAGTCAAAACAGCTAATAGTGTTCCACATGGTCAGATTAGATGATGCTGCTGTAACTTGGATGTGAGATCAATCGTACCTTACACAACCTGCATGAAATGCAAAGCTGATCGGTCAGCAGGGAACAGACACAGACTTCCACCAACTATGGTGTCCATCACGGAGAATGCTGTAGAAACTTGGCAAAAGCAAGCCAGAAAATATGACATTTATCTTGTGTCTGTATCCTGAAGGTACAAAGTGACAAACTGTCATGTGTGACGCTTATCAAAGTTCCTGGATCTGATCAGGAAGAAAGAATCTCATGCTGTTTTCTTGCATATTAATTGTGCCTCTGCAAAGACAAACTGTCTCGCTTTCTTTATCTTAAAAAATCTGAACTTATAGATGATGTGCTGCACAGAGAAAGAGAGAGGGGGTGAAAGGAGAAGAAAAAAAGAGTGTGTGCTTTTGTGTGTGTGTGTGTCTGGGGGTTGTCGGCGGTGCGAGGGGGGGGGTCGGCTGAGCGCTACACCAGATGTGAAAATGACTTTTGCAATATGTCATCTAAACAGCAAACTGCGGGGGATTTACTTGAGCTAACTTGAAGCACATAAGTGCTGGAAAGTCAAAAATTACAGTTAGCTTCTTGAAACTCTCAAACGGATTCAGAGACCAGCTGAGAGGAAACATCATTCATTGCAGGAAACTGGCATGTGGTTTTCCCCCGCCGCCTCGGAGCATTAGTCTAACATATGCTACCTAAATGCAGATTCACACTGAAGAGGAGGTTTGCCCCCCCTTTAAATGGTATCTCAGGTCACATCGATGTACGGTGATATGGCGGCTCAGTTGTGCCAGTTGTGAAACGCAGCAGATAAGAAGACAAACATGAGATGGGTCAAGTCAGATTGTGTCGCCCCGAGGTTGCACCTGATGATCCCTTTGTCCTGCATTATCGCAACACAACCTGCGTTTTCTATGGGGCTCATGCAGTGATGGTCCACACACACACACACACACACACACACACACACACACACACCTCACACACACACACACACACACACACACACTCACTCACTCACTCACTCACACACACACACACACACACACACACTCACACACACATACACACACACACACACACACACACACACACTCACACACACACACACACACACACACACACACACACACACTGACACACACACAATCACACACACACACACACACACTAGGTCACATGTGTCCTGACTGCCTGAGGGCTGACACACTTCTACAGAATCAAATGACCCCTCTGCTGCTCTCTCCTCTTCTTTCTCTTTCTATCAAAATAATAGGGAGAACATTTGACTAACGTCCTGTTCTGAGTCGCTCATTAAGCTAATTAAAGTTGTTTTTTCTCTCGGACATTCATATAGCACTGTCATAGTTGGATTTGAGAATGTTTGCATGTGTAAGAAATTATAAGCACAACAGAAATACTTTGCAATAACAACAGCTGATGTGTGTGTGTGTGTGTGTGTGTGTGTGTGCTGGGTGTGACGACCTTATTCTTGACATTGTACAAGAGCGCTGCAAATGAAGCAGAGCACCAACACGCAGCAGCAGCAGCGGCAGTCCGGCGTGCTAGCTTCCTCTAGCTCGCTTAGCAAATAGAAAGAAAAACAGCAAACATGTGAATCTGTTTTTAAAAACATTCAAATATTAGTTCTCTGGCTGCCGTTTGCTGCATTGTCTCCTGCGGTAAACCCAACCCTTTTGGTTGCACAGCAGGCCAAACCGCAGCACAAATAATTATTTGCATACAAGTTTCTGACCCGGGACTGGTTCCTCCGTGAATCCAGCCTGCCGATAATAAATGGTTTCTTCTTCACCTGCCTGCGCTGAGGCTTCCTGTGTTGATGATATGTATGTGGCCCGGTGGGGTGGAGATGACAATGTAGGTGTGGAGGAAGTCAAATGCAGGTGTTTATACGTGTGTGTGTGTGTGTGTGTGTGTGCGCCGGCCCAGGTGGGTGCTGACAGACCGGCAGGTAAACAGGCAGGTTGGTCTCTGATCTCACCTGTTGGAGCAGACACTGCAGCGCCTGCAGGGCTTCTGCAGCGGAAACACCTTCTTTATGTGATGCTGGAAGCTCTGCTCTTCACTTCTCCCCTCTTTCTTGTTTTTCCTTTTCTCTATCGTCTCTCCTCTACCTTTCTCACACGCTCGGCGCTGTTCATTTGTTCCACTCTCCTCTCCCAGGTGCGCTCGGGTAAACACCCAGGAAACAAGCGCACAGAGGAGGAGGAGGGGAAGGAAGAACGCCTCGGGGTAACAGCAGCACAGGTGGGCCGGGGGGTGGGGGGTGACGACAGTGTGTGTGTGTGTGAGCTCCAGCTTCATGAGGAGGTGCTGTGCAGAGAAAGGAATGTTACACATCCAGATTATAACAGACCACCCCTATAAACTAGAAGGAAGTCGCTTTAACCTGCAAGTCAAACACACAAACACAAACACAGCACAAGCCCTAAAATAAAGTGACCATCTGACCGGTTGGTGTCTCGTGTTACGTCGTCCAGAGGAAGTGAAGTGAATTATTTCCTGTTACTTATGCAATGTTTTTTCTTTCAGTTTGAGGTCAAGCTGCTTTATTTGGCCTCCAGCGCCCCGCCAGTGTTTTATAGAGGGCGATCTATTCAGACACAGGAAGCAGGGACCTCAGGAAGTTGAAGTGTTGATGTAAAACAACTAAAGCCTGTAACATGCTCTCTCACAGGATGATTGATAGCTAAAGGAATTAGCATCTAGTCAGAAGAAGTAAGAAGCTTGTACGTGGTTAGAGAGACGTTAAAGCTGCAGGACAGTTTCTTCTTCTGCATGTTTTTTAATACATAGTTAAACCATAAATCAACCTTTTTATCCTACATAAGATGGACAATCACTCTGAGGGTACAGTGTATGATGTGTGTGTGTGTGTGTGTGTGTGTGTGTGTGTGTGTGTGTGTGTGTGTGTGTGTGTGCTTGAGAACCACTCACAAAAGTAACGACACAACAGCCAGATATATTTAACAATATATATTTCCATTGTCAATGTACATTCCATTTCGACATAAGCTTTCTTCACAAACAAAAAAAAGTTGGCATCTAAATAAATACTATATAAAATAGAACTTCAAAATAAATATATCTATAAAGGGAACCTTTTATATGAGAGATTTTTTTTCTTTTTGTTATATCTAAACAAAAACAAAAGCACAGATCTCGTTCTTAAATCCCCAACGTTGACATTGCAAAGGCATAAATGGAGGAATGGAGAAGCATCACCCAGATGTTTGAGACCTTTCCTCTTGTTTGGGTTGAAAATAATCATAATAATAATAAAAAAAAAATAAAAATAAAATAAAATCAGTGCCCGCAAATGAGCGACACAAAGGGGAACGGGTGTGTAAAAGTCACAGCATTGTAGCAAAGGGATAAAAAGAAAAGGATAAACAGGTTTGTAATCTCGACGTGTTGGTGAGCGTCAAACACCTCGAGCAGGCCAGCGAGCACATGGAAAAGTATAAAGCTACTAACGTGAAGTGAAGAACGACGACTCAGGGCGAAAAGGAAAGAAAAGGCAGCGACTGAAAAAATAGGTCCGCCGAGTTAAAAAAGATGGCACAGAACACAACTGGAGAGGGAAAAAAACAAAGATGAAGAAGGAGGGGAGAGAGAGAGAGGGAGAGAAAGAGAGAGACAGACTTGTCTTTCTCTCCCCGTCTCTGTGGTATGACAAGTTTATGCACAGCAGCTGTGTTTGTCAATCAAGGCCAGGGGTGTTTGTTGGACAATTTCTCAGGGAGGAAGGAGGGAGGAGAGGAAGAAGGAGGAGGAGGAGGAGGGGGGAGAAAGAGAAAAAGAGGGGAGAGAGAGAGAGAGCTGAGACACTGAGCAGTAACAGCAGGAAATGGGTTGATCCGGACAGGGGTAGATTGTGTTCCCTGTGTGGATTCAATGAGTCCACAGTCTTTAGGACTCGGAGAGGAACCAGGGAATTAGCTTAGCCTCTCGACTGCTAATGAGCTATGGATAGCATAAACAGCAGGAGTTTTCCTTTTCCTTTTATTGCCGGGCACACTTTTTCGAAATCAAGTGCTAGTGATAGAAAGACCTGTCATTTTTGTTACCCCCCCCCCCCCCCCCCTGCACTTTTTTCCCCTTCCTCTCGCCGCCCTCCCTCTTTTTTTTCTTATTCTCACAACCTCAAAAACATCTTACCCTCAAAATATATATCTAATATATTCTCTATATATTTTGTACTGAATTGTAGTTATAATGTACCATGCAATCTTTCAAGGACATTTAAAAGTCTCTTCTAAAGAACACAAATGTTGTGAAACTATTTACAGCAAATAACATTTCACCTGCATAGCTCTATTACTAAATATATTGTCAAAACATTTGTGATTTTTGTCACCCACCTACAGGTACCAGGCCTCGGCCCGGTCGCACAATCATTCTTCAGTTTTGGCACCTTTCTCTCGGACTGAATTGCTCGGTTTTGAAAATATTGCCTCATACATTCAAGACTAAGGACAGTGTGTTTTTTTTTTCTTTCCTTTTTTTTTTCCTGTGTGATATCAGCTTTGTGCAACAAGACAAATACAGGTATGAGCCAAGTTAGGCGCCCTAATGGAAGTTAAGGGTCCAACATGAAAGAGAGGTGTGTGTGTGTGTTTGTATGTGTGTGTGTGTGTGTGTGTGTGTGCTATGGAGCAACAAAGACAGTATGCCTTTATGCCAAACAGAAAAGGCCATCTGTATTAAAGGGCAGCGTGCCTTTAAGAACCAACTGCCGTCAACTCCGTTTGGCAAGAGTGCATAACAACTGTGATCACTCAGACAGCGGAAAAAACAAGCTACTGTATGTTAGCTTCCTTTGGCAAAGTCCTAAGAACGTCATGCAAGCCACAAAAATAGACTTTAAGAATAAAAGACAGACTATCTGACTCAAGCAGCTATGCAGCATAATGATTAGAATTGAATGAAGACACTGTGTGTAGAGGGGAGGGGGGGGGACTCAATGTAGTGCACGCAAACGCAACGTGAGATAGCTGAGGTGGTTAATACTGTGCTTTAGTACATCCTTTAAGGGGTTTGCGTCTTTCCTAAAAAGGTTGTGCAAGTGGCAGGTTTGATTTTTCTGACAAAGGCCGACTGGATACAAACACAACAACGACTTCTCTCCACCCCCCACCCCCCACCACCCTCTCCGCTCTCCATCCCCTCTCCTCCGGAAACATTATTTCTCTGGCCAGTTTGTCTCTCGCTTAGCTTACTTGTTTTAAATTATTCACTATTGCCTTTTTGCCCCTAAATGTTTCTTTGCCTTTCTTGTGCAAAGAGGAAGTAGACCAGGCTCTTAGGCAGTTTAGAAATCAACATGCTGTAGGCCAAGTTCTAGAGAGGATTACTGTAACAGTCCCTGAGAAGGTTGGGTGTACTTTTTTTTTTTTTTTTTTTTTTTTAAACACATTTCTCTACGACACATCGACTTCTAGCACGGTGGGTAACCATTAGACTAGAGCATGCAGGTCATGACATGCATTACCTCTGAGGTGATCAGTGAACAGCATTCAAAATCTTTTAAAATGTCTGGGCTTCACCCCCCCACCCCCACCCCAAAAGGAAAAATAGGAAACGCACTGTAAAGTGATTATCTCTCTCTCTCACGTGCCTCTCTCTCACAACTGTTTATGCACAATACAGAGTGAGAATTAAGGGAAATTACTATTATTTTAAAGTCTCAAAAGGTTTGTTTTTACAGCTCCTCGGTGGAGATAAAATGTTAGCAATACCAGGCTAGCATCTTTGAGCTAAAAGAGGAAAAAATGGCGACACTAAAAGATGGTGATCATCATAATAGTGGAGAGAGTGAGTGAGTAAGTGGTGGTTTCACTCTTGCAGTGGCCTATCATAAAGCCACAGTATAGGTAATCACTTGTTTTTGTGTTTGTTCAGACAGAGGGACACTGGGCTGTGCTTTTGGGGGTGGGAAAAAAGGGGGGGTGGGTGTACAGATATTTATCTCCGTCAAATAACTTTCAAGTGATCCGAGGACCAGCGACCAGCTTCTGGTTAGTTACCGTTACAAAATTAGCTGTGAAATACAGAGCAGCAGAGAGGTACAATGACTTTGTGCCTTCAGCCATCTTTTGCAAAAAAAAAACAACACAAACACCAGTCCCACGATCTAGTCTCTTCTTCTTGTGACTCTTACGGAAAAAAAACACACATCTCAGAGGGGCTGTTAGCTATTCCTACAAGCCAACTCTCTCACATCAGGCCCCTTTTGATCATCCACCCTATCAAACATAGGTCAAGAAGCCGTTTAAGTACCTTTGTTTTACATAAGTCATCTTCCAGCAGATTAATGGGGTAGTTTAAGGGGTTGGTGTTGGATTGTCCGATCCATAGAGAGCAAGCAAGTACTGTGTGGTCCTGTCCGTGTTTTTAGAGCAAGGCTTCTGCCAGCCAGCTTGGTCCAGTATCATGACCCCTGCTGCTGCTTCTCTAGCGTCCCAACTTTTGCTTCCACGCCCCCGCTTTTACACGCCGGGGCGCTCACGCCGCCCTGCGAGTTCTTGCAGCGGCAGCCGGGCCTGCTAACGTTGTCGTAACACTTCTGTCCCAGTTTGGCCAGGCCCGTGGCCGGCAGGTAGCAGACCAGGCAAGGCAGGACGACGGAGAGGGCGGCCATGAAGGACCAACGCGCGCAGCAGTTGGCCTGGGAGCACGAGCAGGGCTTGTCGGCGCAGGAGCCCTCGTCGTCCTCGTCCTCGGTGCAGTGGTAGAAGATCCCTTTGACCAGGCACATGCAGGTGGCTGTATCCACCAGGCTCTGAGCAGAGCACAGGCACTCCTGGTTGCAGACCCAGCAAGAGGGTAGGGTCCGGGGGAGCGTACACTCCGTGCATCGGCACTTCCCGCAGTGCTCGCAGAGAAGGAGGTGCTTCTTCTCGGCCGGGGAGGAAGGGATCAGCGCCAACCCCTGCTGGCCCCCGGTGGTGCACACGCCTCCTGCGGGCATCTTCGAAGACTTGAGGTCCAGCGATTTCGAGGAGGAGCAGGAGGAGGCCGAGGAAGAGGAGGTCAGGACTTTTGAGTCAGAGGAAGTGAAGCAGCCTGGACTTCGGGTAGTGATTGTGTTGATGGGGCCCTGGTGGGGGTGCAGGTTCGGGTGGTGGTCCACGGTCGGGGTGGGCGCGGCGTGGTCCAGCAGCCTCTGGTCGGACGAGGTGCTGCTGCTGCTGCTGATCGAGCTGGGCCTCCCGCTGAAGGAAATCCAAGGGTGGGTGGTGGTGTCCTGGTGAGGGTGGGGCTCGCACCTGCCCTGCTGGTGGTGCTGGTGTTGGTGGTTGTGGTGGTGGTTGTGGTTCGCTCCCAGGAAGGCCTCCTGGTTCTGACCCAGCCAGGTGATTCTTCGGGTGGCAGACTTCTGGCTCGGGGGCTGCTGGGAGACGACGGCGGGGCTGTCAATGTAGTCGTTCTCCACGTGCGATGACTTTATCTGGTCGATGGGGTAGATGGTGAGGGGGTGCTGCAGGCGGCCGTAGGGCACTCGACTGTCCAGCAGGGGCTGCGATATGAGGGAGGAGGACACTCCGGGGATGTGGTGGGGAACCCTGGACTCCATGTGTAGGCCGGTGCCTCGCACGTCTTCACTCTAAAGCAGCATTTAGCAAAACTGCAAAGACAGACACAGAAGAGACAGAAGAGACAGTGAGGATCGGCTTCTTACTCTTCAACCCATTTTCATCTAAAGATCTTAAACCACAAAGAAATGAGAGTATATAATGAAATGGGTGACAGGGAAAAAAGACTGTGATCGTTTTATATGAGGTAAATATCTCAGAGAAGTGTCCAAAGAATGACAGCCAGGTTATAAAGAGTGTGTGAGTACATGAACAAATTGTCTTCCTTCATTTGTCTTTAACCATTTGACTCGATGTGAGAAGACGCCGTCCGTCGCACGTATTCAACCTCGTCTTTAATCACACGCGTTAATGTGTATTGGAGGGTTAGGTTGTAAAATGTAATTGTTCCCCATGTGGTGTCATTTCCTGCTGCTTTATCTCATGATATAACTTCTTTTCTCACATGATTGAGACTTTTATGAACGACTAATAAATCATGCAAACACCATCCAGGAATCACGAGATATCAAAGCCTGAACATGATGCAATACTGATATATATTACAAGTATTTACTTCACCCAAGATGATTATTAAATCTTCACAACCAAAGCGTTTTAGTCTCTGAACAAAAATCTGTTTCCAGGCCGGATCTCTGCGATAATCTGAATGTGGAGTCTCCAAACGATCTTGATCTTTAGACTGAATACCAACAGGGTTTCAAACCTCCTCCATTCTAACTTTGACATTAGAACAATGGACGTTGGGCTCTCATCACCTCCCTTCCAAAGAGCAGGGAGCACCCGAGAGCAGGGTTTGCATGCAAAAGACTCAAAGATGCAAAACAAGGCCGAGCAAAAGAAGAAGAAGAAGAAGAAGGGCTGCCAGAAAAGGGACTTTTCAACAAAGCCAAAACGAGCAAGAGGCAAAGAAAACGAGCTCTTTGTATGAAATCACAAACTAACTCACAGCGAGAAATTATAATTTTCATCTTTTCTCTCTCTCAGTACACATTTGAATCAGGGAGACAGACTAATGTGTGTGTGTGTGTGAAGGAGGGGGGGCTTTGTGAATGGATGTGATGTGGAGCAGGTTTTTTTTTTGTGAATGAAAGCTGCTGGCTGCATGAATCAATGCGCTCCAGTCATGATGAGCCTGAATGAAATCCTGCATTTCATCAATGGGAGCTGTGCAACCTAAAGACCTAACCTACTTTACAGACAACAGAGAGATGACTGAAGACATTTCCACTGACCCATATCTGCATATTGCTTATAGCTGATTGCATAACACCAACTGAGGCTCGCTCAGACCACAAGGTGCATCCGTTTTGGATTATTATTATTATATTATTCGGATTATTATGACAAGCTGAATTTTCCTAGAACACAGAAGCAGCCGTGTTGTGCTTTATTTCTGCATATTTGTCGTCTTAAATCTCATTTAAAAAACGTGTCAGGAGTTATTCTGTTTTTCCTCACATTTGTTTAAAAAAAAAGCCTGCTTGAGAAACCTGTTGCGACACTGCTGGCACAGACACAGGCGCTTGTGATCGTCAAATCCAGACCATTATGAGCTCCAAGCCGGAACAGTGCGTGCGTGCGAGTGCGCGCGTGTGTGCAAGCGTGCGCGCGTGCAAGTGTGTGTGTGTGTGTGTGTGTGTGCGTCCCTCCCTTCAATATGTGAATGGACTGAGTCATAAAAACCGGAGGCGGCCGCTCGACGCAGCCTCCTCAAATAGCATGTTTATATAGGCATTGTAAGCACATATTCAACACCTCACTCTTGATATTTGCGAGGGACAAAAGTGTGATGTTGATAAATATAAAAAGGAACACCGTGTGCCAGCAGAAAGACGAGCCGTGGGTCGGTTTTAATCGGAGGTGGTTAGATGCGTAATTCGGTGCGTAAAAGTGGACGCATCGCTTATGGCAACCAAAAGAAGCTGATTAAGACAGAATCAGACATTTTCATGGATGTTAGTAGGACATGGTGAAAATTCTTATGGCAGGAAAAGAAACACCTGACACATCCGACATGGTGCGCCAAGCAGCTGCAGAGCGAGCAGGAGACACGCAACCAAACCGACAACCAGCATTCAGGAGGAAATATGGAGGTTTCAAAAGATCCAAAATGGCTAAAAGATATATGTTAAAAGACGCATTTGCTGCCATTAAAAGCCACATTTCGACCCCCCCTAAAAATCGCCGCTTTACTGCTTCTCCTCTCTGCGCCCTCAACCTGGCTTTTGGCACCAAAACCGGTGGTTAAATATTGACTCAAAGCGCAAACATGGCTTGTTGCAAAATAGAGTTTGCAAGAGCCATTTTCATGCCTTTCATCCGGTGCACCAGAGGAGAAGCACAGGTAGGTGGGAAAAAAAATGGAGGGGAGATTGAATAATTCGAGGCACAAGTTACAAATAGTGAAGGATGAGAAAACAGCAGCGGCGACTCGCTTACCGTGGTTTCAGGATAAAACGCTCATGTCTCCGTTACGCACGAGCTTTGCGCGCAGGATATAGTCCAATCAAGTAGCTCCACGGATGTCGGATAAATGTAAGTCCAAGTGTAATAACACCAGTAATGGAGGCAAAAAATAGGGAGATCTGCTCTCCTGCACTATTCTCCTCTGGCTGGTGCGTAAAAGGCGACTGCGGTTGTGGACGCAGAGCTTTGGATATGATGTTGCAACCAGCGAGGGGGAGGGAAGTGAGTTTTTATGAATGGGAGGGTTAGAGGAAGAGGAGAGGG
>JBBMOC010000046.1:3446884-3501650 GCA_037975185.1 Centropyge bicolor
TTTTTTCCACTTTAATCAGTGCAGCCTACAGGAGGATATCCAGATGCAAGAGAATGCTCCAGATCACATGCCTCAGCTGAATAATGGCCTCTCCTCTGCTTCTATCTGAAGCAGTTTATTGCCAACAAGGACGTGCCCTTCCTTCCTCTGCAACAATGTGAGGTATGACTACAGCTTCTAGTGTAAAAAAAAAAAAAAAAAAAACAGAGGAGAGGAGGGAGGCAGGAGGGGGGAGGAGAAGGGTGTGTGGAAGAGGAGGAGGGGGGGTTATAACGCCTCCTCTGAAACGCAAACCAGCATGAGGGCAGGCAGGATTCACAAAAGGACAGGATGTTGTTGATTTGTACCGAAACCACACAGAGGAAATGAGTGTGAATTTCCTTTCTCTCTGACATCCCAGTGTGTGTGTGTGTGTGTGTGTGTCCCTGCAACCCCCCCTCCTTCCACCTCCCTCCCTCCCCCTCATCCCCTCCCCTCCCTCAGCTTGGGGCTTTTAACCAGTCAAAGGTTAACAGTTGCCCCATTATCCGTTTGCACACATCACCACGGAAACCACTGCACCTCCAAATTGGGATTATTGTTTTGGGAGAAAGCTGGAGAGAAGGAGAATTAAACATATTTGGATTTGCATGGGTATACATGCAACATACTATCATAGCCAGTAAAACAATGCAAAGAAATCAGATTTGATCAACTGGATTTGAAACAGTAGCTTTTGAGCTAATTCTTACTATTGAAGGCCTGCGATATTCATACGCTGATTTAAAGTGTGATTGCAAGAATTTATGACCTTATCACGCAGGTGACATTTTGTATTGCAAATTAGCATGATAAATATCCAGTATGTAAAACTAATACTAGATGTTAACTGTAAATCCCTTTGTGATTTTTGGCCTCTGTGAATAAAAGTGATTTTATTTCGTACATGAAAACTAAAAGAATACATTTAAATTACTAAGTAAATGTAATCTAATAGAGACTGTAATCATTTATTATTCTTATTATATAGCCCATATAACCCATAATAGCTGCAGGCTGCTATTCTTGAATCATTCAAATATCTACTATACAGTATTATAAATGCACTGCAGACGTGTTAATAAAGCTTTTATGTCATGACTTTATGCTTCTACTTTCTGTCTACTTCAGTCAAAAGTAACTTTATTTTAAAAGTAGGGAATCTTTCATAATAGATATATGTAAGTCTTACATTGCATCCTGTCTTTCCTTTTCCTCACATCTCTCTCTCTCTCACACACACACACACAGTGGGAGATGCACAAAGACTCATACTGTAGATGCTCGCAGATTTCCGTCCGCAGCTGCGTGGCTCGCAGGCACGGCCTACATGAAGCGCTCTGTTGAATTGTAGATTTCTCGTCGGTGTGATCATCCAGGCATACATGCACGGAAGGGAAGGCCTAGATTTCTCTCCAGAGTCTTCCCTCCCAGCCTTCCTTCCTGCCACATCTGCTGGCTACTGCTGTGAGACTGGGACTCTAATGGACAGCCCCATCTGCTTCCAGAGGACTTTCACATATTTAATGCTAAAAGGTTTTTTTTTCCATTGTGCAAATACAACAAAACATTCATTATTTGTATTTTTTAAGACTTACTCTTCTTCTTCTTCAGAATGTTTATGTCCAGACAGATACAGGCATTTCTGCCTGAATCAAATTACAATGTCAATAGCCTTTTTCTTAATCACTTAGGTCTATCACTTGATGCATTTTACTAATCTATTGGTGCTCGTCAGTCTTGTATTTCCTGACTGTTTCCCGAGACACAATGAGTCGAGAAAAGCTTTTAATTGCTCAATGCATGCGTGTGTATTTGTGTGTATTTGTGTGTGTGTGAGCAGAGTGTTAGGTGACGGTGTTTAAATGCAAATCACAGCGATAACTACAGAGGCCTCCCAGCTCACATCAAAAGCTTCCTGTTGCAGGTAAGCCATCATTTACTTCACCCCCCCCCCCCCCCCCTCTTCCTTGACACTTCACAATACGCATCTCTCACCAAATAACAGTTGCGTTGGGGCTGAAGTTGCAGAGCGACAGCCTGCAGGTTTTGAATGGCTTTAAAGTTCATTTCACACCAGGTCAACATGTCTGAAATCCTGAAGAGAGAAACACATACACATAAATCAGTGGCTCACCTTTGAGACACGTTTCTGGAACAGAGCCATTTATTAAAAGTGCAGTTTTTGCTGAATAAGGTGGGGAAAAAGGTGCCTAGCTTCAACTTCAGGTCCTACACATTTTCCCCATCAAAAGTTTAAAGTATCTAAAAACACTGAGACACATTATTAGCTGTGTATCACTGGAGCTCTGGTGCAATCATAAGGATGACTATTCCTATATATCACAACAACTCTGCTCGGCCATGACGACATTCTTCCTGGTCATGGAGCCGAATGTTTGTTAGTCAAATTTGCAGAAGGATGTTGATGCAAAGGTGGATTTGAGGGAGCATTCACTTGTTACGTATCAGACGTAACGAGAATATCTTTTACAGTATTTGTAATAAACAGTAAGCTTGAGTCTGGTGTCACCACATGGTTATTGGAGTAAATGTTAAGAGAAAACTAGTTTGCAAGCGAGCAGGTGAAAAAGTCAGCTAATGGTTAAACTGTTGAAATATTAAGCTTAAAGCAACAGATAGATGGTTGAAATAGAAAGCAGGTGAAGTAGTTGGCGACAGGTTATGGAAACAGTTGAATAGTGGCAGTAGAAATGATCAATATCCTCTTATATATAATTAATTTTAGCAAGTTTATAATGAGCTCACAAGAACATTATAGAGGATGAGGATGATGAAGTGGTGCTCGAGCTCATGTGTTTTTGTTACCGTGTTACCGTAAGGCTGGACTGTTCTTTACAACAGAACAGTCGGCTCAGGGCCAATAATAAGAATAAGCAGACGTAATGACGTGTTAAAGCCTATGGGAACACTCAGGCTGAGCAAGCTGAGAGCGGCATTGTAGAAAACTCTATAGTTTGCCTACTGTAAGAGGCGGATCTCGACCACAAGGCCAGGTAGCTCCAACTCCACAAATATTGACTTCCTTCCTCACTACCCGCCTGGTCAGGAGGTGTGTTTGTGTGCTTTGGAGTCAAGAGAGGTGTGTGGTAAGAGAGGTAGGAAGAGGGGGGGGCGGGGTGCATGTACGTGTGGTTGTGTGAGTCTGTGTGTCCACATCCATCAAAATAAAGAGTTTGATGACTTTGGCCTGGCCTCATTGCACCATAATGGGATACATTAGACCTAATTCACTTAGAGGCATTAGAGAGCTCAAAAAAATTCCTGTAAAGGAATAACAGCACAGAGGCCGAATGAGCCACACTGGCTCTGCTACCTTCGGAGGTTTACAACAGGTTGTTTTGTAACAAGATCCTGACGATTATATCAATTATAATCAACGTTTGCCAGCTCCACCTCATTATCTGTTCCTCATCTATCACTTTAAATCCAAGTTACAGTGAATAAGTAAAACAAGAAAGCATATAACTACAAAAAAGGGGTACCTTGTATATACCTCTTTTTTTATTGTTATATACTTTATATTTTTATCTATTTGTATATTTGTGCTGCTGCAACGCCCGAATTTCCCGTATGGGGGATCAATAAAGAATTATCTTATCTTATCTTATCTTATCTTATAAAACATTAGTGAAATTGTACAGATATATGAAAATAACATCATGATCCTTGTCAGAGCAAAGAACATGTCTTGAATCTTTTATGTTTTTATTTTTCATTTTTGTTTTGTTGTTGTTGTTTTTTGCTCTCTCTGTTTTGAAGGTTCTTGTTCAACTGTTTTAGTTATAATGCACTTTTTCATATCACAAGGAATACATTCAAACACATCAACGTCATCACCACAATTAAAATATTTCTACTACCCAAAACCAAGCAATTCAGTCAGTCAAGTATTTCTTTTGACATTTTCAAAGGAAAATTTGTGACCAATAATGTGACATGGTCATGCAGGAGGAGATGGGTTCTATGGCTCTTAATAGTCACACCAAACGTTAGAAAAGCTGGTGTCTCAGCAGAGCTCTGATCAGATCAGAAGTGAAACATTAGGACACTGTTGGTGCTTTGTTTTTCGTCTCTGCAGCCGTTCCAGGAAATGTGGCCTCACCTGGTCTGGGTGGATTAAGAAAGTTTTACATTTTGCAGAAGCATTTCTCCATGTTGCACTGAGCACAGGTCCTCAAAATAGAGACCCCAGAATAACTGGGAATAGTCTATAGACCACTGTTAAGAAGATGTGGTCTCAGAGAATGTCAGCTTCAAAGATTATTGTCAACAAGAGGGAAGAAAACGAATCTGGTGAAACTATAAAACAACGATTCAATAATAAGCTCTGACCTGTTATTTTATGCTTACACACGGACTCACAGGGACAACTGGAGGACCCCCAGTTTGGAAACTCCTGACCTCGGGGTCAGGTAAACTCTATTTTCACTGGATGGCCCAGACACCCTGTCCATGTTGACAAGCATCTGCCCTGCTGAAACGCTCTGGAGCGAGACCCTGAATCCACGTCAGCTGCGGGGCCACTGCTCTGTCGCTGACCCCGACTTCTGAACTTCCTGGGTTGGCGGAAAAGCGAGGAAAGAATTTCCCTGTGGGGATCAATAAAACCTTCTCATTAAAACCCTGTGATACATTTTTAGCATGGGTGGTCCTTGAGGGAATCACACGTCTATGATTTAGTAGGTCTAAACTGTTGCCTGTTTCTTCTATTTCATTCTTTAAGTGCTCCAATGAACTCAGGGCAGCAGCAGAAACCAGCAGTTTAGATATGAATGAAAAACAGGAAAATGTACTTCCAGGGTAGGATTTCAACTTTTTTTTTCAACTCTTTTTGAAGATTGTTTGTTTAGGTGATTTATGTCGCAGGTCATTACATCTCTGCTTTGTTATTGTAGATATGGTTGGGCCTTGTCCATATCATGTTAACATATTTTTGAGTGAATAAATCTAAATCTAAATTTGTAAATCATCCAATTTTCCTGCAAAAAGCTAGTTTGATTGTCCACTTTCTGATGTCATCTCTCAAACCTGTTCCTGACCTGCTACATTGTGAACAAGCAAATTGCAAAATGGCACAAAAAATTTGTAGTAGTATTAAGAAAAGATTGTATTTATTTATGTCTTTATCTATCATCTGTTCAACTGTGCCCTTTTTCAGCACAATCTCAGCCACAAATCCTACTTATCATTTTCTCAATTTATAAAGGTATGGAACTGCCAGGAACCAAAAATGACAGTGGTGCCAATAAACGTTTGTAACTCTTCAGTGATGATCAGTCAAGATTTGACACTGAATCCGTTTAAGGTGTCATAGTTATGCTAGTCAGGCCTCTGTTTTTTGTTAGTTTTTGTTCTGTTCTGTTCTGTTCTGTTCTGTTCTGTTCATATGTGTCTTAGTTCTCTGTCTTAGTTTCAGTCTCTGTTATAGTTGGTGATGAGTTTGGTACTGTTCATGTCTTTATTCTTTCAGTCTTGTCTTGTTTAAGTTCTGTCACTATTCACCTGCCATAGCATCTCACCTCTGGTCTCTGTATTTGTCCACTCACCCCGCCTCTGCCTCGCCTCACCTTCCAGCCACTCCCATCTCATCTCATCACCTGTGTTCCCAGCTGCAGCCTATCACCCATCAGGACTCTATAAAAGCCAGTTCACTTCAGTTTGTCTTTGCTGGATTGTTGGTTGTTCTTCGTGTTTGTTGTGCTTGTTCTCGGTCCTGTCTGATTTACTAATCTGTTGGATCAGCTCTTCCTGAGATATTTATGTTTGTGAATGAGAGCGCAAAGTTAGAAGACCTGATGTACTTTTAACTATTTGTTCACCTTACAACTACAGTTCTGCCCCGTGTTTCTAAAATGAAAACGCAGTCGCCCTAAAACTGCGTTTGAACTTGATCGTTGTGGGATCAAAAAAAGACGTGGTCCAAATCCTTTTCACATTTTCCTGCCGCACCAGCTCCAAACTGACGCTCCTCTCTCCACAGAGACTGAGGAAACCACTACAGGGCACTGTCCAAGGCAAAACACTGGAGGCTGTGCATCTTTGGAACTGAACAATATCATTAAAATACTGTTGTAGATAATGTTGAAAAAAGATGCAACAGACTCTCAGGTGATGTTGTAGCACCCAAGAACAACTCGTCTTTTGAGGCCTGCATGGCTCCTCCTGAACTTCTCCATCTTTGTCCATGTGCCCATACACATTCATGAACATACAGTTAACGCAGCAATCACACACACATGAAATGAACACACACCCCCAACTTGGCCTTCCATCCTGCTTTCCATAGTCAACCGGGTGGCTGATATTATGTCTAATTCCAGGCATGTAATTAGTGTGTAGCCTGGTCTGGTTCTGTCTGGGTCAGTGTCGAGACTGTGTGTGTGTGTGTGTGTGTGTGTATATGAGTGGTGTGTGTGTATCTATACGTGTGTGTAATTGGTGTGTGTGTTGAGTGTGATGTTAGCCAGCACCACAGGATGGGATGCGGACGGCAGCGCTCTGAGCTGAACCACACATGGAGGGCAAATAAAAAACACATTACTGTGCTAACACACACACACACACACACACACACACACACACACACACACACACACACACACACAGAGTCGGTCTATCCTTCGTGCCCTCGTGCCAAGGATACGCAAGTAGTCATATGCACAAATACATAAATAGCAAAGAACAACCAATATGGGTCGAATGCTTTTTACCAGGCGGCCGCAAAACACACACATCACTCGTATTAAAACTGGTGAATGTGCCAAACTAAGCAGACGGACAGACAGCGACAGAGTTCTGACTTTCAAATTTAGTTGAAATGTTAATGATCCGTGTCCCAGTGAGGAGCAATAGGGGACATCAAAGACAAAACAGGAGGGAAAAACAGCACGTGTGGGTTAAACATCGTATGTATGAAACCAATTCTGACACTATGAAATATGAAATGTTCATTTTCAAAGATCCATGGGAATTTCTGAAGGGGAAAAGTTTAACAAAGTCCCAGGGGAAAAACATCATATTTTGGGGTTTGGTGAACAAGGTTTTGGTGACGTCTGAAAGTGGCCATTAATCCAGAGACATTATACATTTTTACAGTTTTCAAATGTGTCAACATGCTTCATTTCATTAATATGTGAGTACGTGGTGGTGGATTATATTTCCACTAACTATTTCCATTGTACTTTGTTTCTCTATATGTAGGCTAATGCCGCTATGTCTGCCCACTTTGTACATCTGTTCTGTTGCTCTACTTGTTTTCCATTCATTATAAAGCCTCGAAGCTTTTTCTTATTTGAATCAAAGGTTTGAGAAGAGATGATAACGTTCAGATTGCACTGATACATGAGGGGAAAACACAAGTATGAGGAAGTGTGCACATATTTAAAAGTTTTGAAAATGTTATAGTATTACGATCAAAATATAAGTATCAAAAGTATTTAAAAGTAAAGTACTTACTGCAGAACAATGGCATCTGTGATTATTACATTATATCACAAAGAGCTTATTTTGAACTATTTTAAAAACAGTTTTGTCTCTGATATTTTCATTTACAACAGTGCCTCATATTTCATAAGCCCATTATAAGTATTGTATAACATTAATTGGTGAAGACACTAAGAACTATTGCTGTCAAATTAACTGGAGTATAATTATTCTTGGAAAAGTAGTGGAGTCATGGCATGAAATGGAAATACTGCAGTAGACTTACGTTCACCTCTGAATCTGTGTGTGGTATATGTGTGTGCGTGTGTGTGTGTGTGTGTTCATCCCTGGGGTGCTTCGGATGATATGTGCTCTCAGCGACACTTGGAATGTGCAGAATGCCAGAGGTGGGGAGGAGAAGCCAGGTCCTCTGTGGCCACGCCCACCACGGCAGGTCACGCTTCAGCGATTGGTTGCTCCCAAGAGGTCGGAGTGCAGTCGGGGTCCTGTCACTCCTCTGAAGAAAGGTCAGAGGTCAACTTCCACCGGAGCTCTCCTTTCCTCCCCTCGCCCGGCGGGGTTCTTCCAGCTTAGACGAGAGCCGCCAAGTCAGAACTACACCTTTTTTTTCCAGGAATTTTTCAAACCTTGATGCTAAAATCTACAGATTTTTCAGCCTTAATTATTAATTTTCCAACTCTCATAGTGTGTGTATAGAATCTAAGAGTCATCAAGTATAAATATCTCACTGTGGTTTGACTTAAAACATCAAAAATAGAATCATAATATTTTTGTCAAAAGAATAATTCAAACCCACGTTTTTCCAGCTCAAAGGTTTTGGTTTCTACTCTGACTGTAATTCAAATGCTTCTGAATCAGATATAGGACTTTTACTCATGTCACTTTCCAGGGTGGTGTCGAAGTCGAAGCTGAAGAGAGATGGAATATTATATTATTGCCACATTGATCGGCAGTGAGGAGTAAAAGAGCTTTGAATCATAGGCGCCACAAAAACATCCGATAATCTTGAGAACACGGTGTCTGACTTTCCACACAGACACTTCCTTCCATTCACCTCGGTTTCGTATGAAACCTCAGGATGTGTCATCTATCACAGCGAAGTCCACCTTGAAGTTGCATGACCAACTGATCGTTCAACCTCTGCACAGCTACTTTCAACCTGCTAATGCTAATGTCAAGCTAATAAGAAAACCTACAGTTCTATTTGTAAGAGCTGGTGACACATCCACTCCAGAAATATACAAATTAAGCAGACAGTCACACTTGGCTAATTTTAGCTTATTAACTTTCCAGCAACCTCCCACAGCAGCCAAAAAAAGACACAGGTTAACTTTTAGGGTATGTTTTAAAAATGAAACAGGCAGATGGAAGCTATGTAAAGAGGCGACATGAATTAACTTCATGTTAAATTTTCCTGCTTAAACATGATGTAAACTGTGCAGCTAAAGAAGACAGATGCGAATGGACAAAACACAATCAGATGAAAAGCACATCTTCACCGATTTGATTATCAAGTGTTGTCAATGAAATGTGTTGCAAATTCAGACAGTGGACGTGGAAATTAATTTGGAAAAGGGAAACAGTTTTAAGGTCAAATTCAGAATCCGGCCTGTGTCAGAGTCAAACAACACAACGGTGAAATCCACACCAGATCCACATCATGTTCCCCGCTTTTAGACTGTCTGAACCAAATGTCTGTTTTTTCAGGTCTTTACATACTGGTTTCTGTTCTCAAAGGTGAGAAAGAATCGTGTGAAACATGCACAAATAGAGGCCAATAGAACTGCAGGCAAATCACCAGCCCAAAAGTTATGGCGGCTGCAGCATCAGCAGTATCCAACTTCAGCTCCCAGACGCTCCGATGACAAGCTTAAATTAAGCCTTCAGAGGAGGGGACGAGAGGAGAGGAGAGAAGGAAAGACAAGAGGATCGTATGAGTGGAAAAATGGAGGTGGATGAGAGAGGAGAGGGCAGGAGGACGGATGAGAGGGGCGAGGAGATCAAAGGAGAGGAGGAAGGAGGCGAGAGGAAGAGGAGCAGGAGATGAGAGGAGCATAAACCGAGGAGATGAGCTGAGGAAGGAGGAGAGGAGACAGAGAGAGGGACGAACGTGGGACGGCTGCGGCGACTTCCTGTGAGCAATCAGTCTGGAGGGGGGGACGACGCGAGGAGGATAAAGTGGGCGGCACACAAAGGAAAATTTGTTTCATCTTGGGAACCTGTGAAAACTTCCCAGTTTGGTCAGTTGTGAATTTGTTGACGCATAAAGAAGATTATGAAAGGAGGTGTGGGAACAGGGTTAGACTGACATGTTAGACCGACGCTGGGCTTTTGTTCAATGAGTGACGTCAGCTGGTGGACGCCACCGAGGACCGAGGAGGCCATTGAGAGAAACAAATATATACAGTATCAAGGCCACGTTTTACTACATCCAGCATATGATAAGTTTGTGTTGAACGAAGAGTAGGGGGGTCAATATGCAGCCACAAGTATCTCAGTCAAACACGCCATTAGTTATCCCCTAGAAAAAAAATATTTCCTGTTGAACTAAGTCTGAGTTGTGAGCCCAGAAACTGCCCCATCAATATATCAATAGTTAGTATCAATAGTATCAATAGTTGGAAATAAAGTTCACTTACTCATCACTGCATCTATTACTTTTATCTGAGATCTTATCCTGATTTTACTTCATTGTATTTTACCTGATTTTAGACTTACTTTAAATTAATGGATTTTCACATCTTCTTTATCTTATTTCTAATTTGGTTGTTTGTTTTATTTTATTTTTTGCTTATGTCGATCACTTTCTAACATGTTTTTTTTTTTTAGAGGGAATCTACAAATTAAAGCAAAAGCTTATCTTATTGAATCCTAATAATAGTGAAAAGATAAGATATTTGTCCCACAGTGGGGAACTTTACAGTATATACCAAACATGCACATATAAATGTATCATAAAAGAAGTAAAGTGGTGGTTATAGTGTCGTCTTATGGAGCTGACATGGCTCAGGTTTGGCCATTAAATCAACTCTACACCTCAGGATTACAACATAGAAATACTGGTTTCTGATCTGTTAAGGTCTATGTAAATCAGATTTAACCTCTGAGAGCTGTTTGTGTGAATTTGTGTCCAGTTGTGAGAACGGCGGGTGTGCTCCACGAGCCTCTGATTAATAGAACAAGATCTCCTCCCGAGCTCAGAGGATGTGGCTCAAGAGGGATGCTTTGACTCACCGGCTCTTTTGTTGTGAGGGATGATGAGGTGGTCAATTTCCAATGAAGGCCCAGTCAATGCAGGATATGAATCAGGGTCCGATTCAATATGACAATAAGATAAAAAAGCAAACTCTTCACTATAGGGTTTATTTTTACATGATGAGATTCTCCCGAAAATGAATCATTTGGGCTTCAGGAGCTGAGTCAGTGGGAGTGATTACATCCTGACGGTCAGCATCGCTCACTGTAGTCTGCAAAGGATTTTTTTTATTTTTGCATCAGATGAGCTGTGTCACTGCATTTACATGTAGCCTAGTCACCTCCAGCTGTGAAGTGTAGTTCCTTAAACGGGTAAATGAGAAACCTGGGTGGGTGAAGGATCATTTTATTATCCTAAAAGTGCTTTTTCCCCCCAGGCGAACCTGAACTTTTTCATTTGTGCTGTGTGCCATCTTCATTTACTCTTACCCAGTAACATATATACTGATATTTACACATCTGAACAAAACTTACAAGTGTTCCCTTTATTATGACACAAGAATTATTCAAATAGACCTTGTGGTTGCAGAGATACACTCATTTTATTATGGGTATGAAATTTTCGAGCAGAGGCCTGAAATATAGCTTAGGGCTCAAAGGGTTAAGACAAACCTGGTTAACAGAGCTGAAGAAGCCTGATTTCTCGTCACACACTGTTCGTGCTTAACTAGGTTTTTGATGTTTTCATAAAAGTACATATGAATGACAAAGACTTTAAGATGGGCAGAAATGTTTTAGAGATTAAAACAATAAAGAGATTAAAACAATAATAACACAGAGACTGGAATAAATAAGTCTGGATAAGTTTCCAAAGCTGAGCAGCAGACACACACATTTGGAGTCAGATCAAATGCTCAAATATAAAGAAAAGTAGCAGTTGAGAAATTTGGTAGAGATGTAAATTACATCTTACAATTACAATTTTCAAATTGAATCATTTTGCTGGCTTTATATGTCGCTTAAAGTAAAGGGGTAAAGTCATTTTAACTTTTATGTTCTGTGACTTTTAGGCAAACAAACTCACTGATAAAATTATATAGGACTGATATCTTCATGGCCTAAAGTTCACTTCAGTTCCCTGATCTCACTATTTTTGTCATTTATCTCGGCGACTGACTGGAAATGTGACATTTCATTCTGAACCTCACCTTTCCTTTTCCCTCCCTTTCCACCCCTCCCTTCATCACCACACCTTCATTTCCTTAATTGATCCCCACATCCTGCATATCAGGCAGATTAGCCTCGGATTAGCCAGGTAAACACAGCGAAGTGTGTGTGTGTGTGTATGTGTGTGTGTTAAACCAGAGGGGGAAGTGGAGTCTTTGATCAGGCTAATGAGCTGCCAGTCCTCCCTCCAGGGCCTGCTGGTTGGCTGGGGGTGTATGGACACCTGAAACAACATGGAGATCATGCATGGCCTCTGGTGGCACACACACACACACACACACACACCCTCGTCAATGCAGCACACCCGCATCCTGCCGCCATTATTCTCTGTCTGCCACCTCCCACCACCCCCTGCTAGTCGTCTCTATCCATGTGTCAGTCACACCCTCACTTCACCTCCAATCTCCTCTGCAGCTCCCACCCGACTAACAGTAGCCCACCCTCTCACAATGGTCCCACCAGCCACCTACCGCCTCACCCCCTACCTATCCTCTGTTCTGTCACTCACTCACACACACACACACACACACACACACACACACACACACACACACACACACACACACACACACTTTTACACCTTCTCTTCACCATCCCCCGTTCACCTTCATCTACTATTCCTTCCTTAATGAAGCTTATTGTCAAAATGCTTCCTGAGGACTTTTTTCTTTTTTCTTTTCTGTTGTTGCAGTTTGCATGAAAGTGTGTTCATGTACAAACACACAACTTCTAACACTAGTTAGCTTCCTTCTTGTCCATATGTCTCATCCACGTAAAGAGCAGCCAAGGGTCCATTTAAGTGTCACCCATTCATTTTTCATTAGGCTGAATTCAAGTTAAATTTTCTTGCTCTGCTTTCACTCAGATTCGAGTGAGTAAGTTTGGGTGTGTTTGGTTTTGAGAAATGACTTTACAGTTTTACAGTGTGACCACGAAATGATCAGTTTGAAAGATGAAATCATCGACATCGATCCTGTCATTATATATATTATACTATAAATACATAAATAAATAAACACATATTTTGATGTTTTCCTATCATTTCAATTCTGAACATATAGAAATAAGAATTTTTTTTACAATCCTCTTCAGGACATCAGCTTCAAAATTTGTGAAATGAATTGTAAACAAGTTTTCACTTTGTCTGTATCCAAGTGAAGACAGATTCAGTGCTTGTATGTGCTCATTTGTCATGTAGTTATAGAACCACAAAGTCATACATCACAAGTAATTTCTAGGCTTCTGACTCAAATCTCTATTTCAAGCATCACGTGACAAAATGCACAGCAAATTGGGGTTAGTGACTCCTGCGTCATGCCAGCTGCAGCATGTTGACTGGAGAGAATTAAATGTAGAAAGTCCACAGTGAGTTGAGACACAAAAAGTTGGCTGTGTAAAACATAAATAAACAAATAACTTGTTCAGCCTTTTTGACATATGCTCAATTGAAAAGAGGACAGACAAGACACTATATCTGATGTTTGACCTCACTGACTTCATTGATTTTTGTAAATATCTGATGGCAGCAACATGTTTCAAACAAGTCGGGACAGGAGCAACAACAGACTGTGAAAGTTGTGGACTGATCCAAAAACACCTGTTTGGATCCTTCCACAGGTAAACAGGTTCATTGGTAACAGGTGATAGGATCAGGATTGAGTATACAAGCGAGGATGGAGAGAGGTTCAACACTTTGTGAACACGTGATTGTATAAAGGAGATTAATACATGGGCGACATAGTTTGTTTGAAAATGACTCAATTTTTCCACTTTTCCCACCTTTTTTTAGAATCATAGTTGTATTAGCATTTACAATTCTACAATTCTACAATTTCATTTAGCAGACGCTTTTGTCCAAAGCGACGTACATCCAAGAGTAAATACAACACAAGCAAAGATCTAGTCAGGAGAAAACAACCTGGATAAGTGCCAAAACAATCAAGGTTCAAGTTAGATAGCCTACAGGCAGTGGGGGGGGGGGATACATTGCAAAATACAATTAGACTTAGTTCAGTGAAGAGCTGGGTCTTTAGTCTTTTCTTAAAGACTGAGAGTGACTCTGCAGATTAATAGAAACCATTATCTCCCTCAGTCACATTTGTAGCCTTAACACAACCACACACACAACTCCTGTCTGTGGTGTCAAAGTTTGTATTGTCACCCTCCACCTCCTGCTGCTGGGGCTGAACTCTCTTATCACCCAGGAAGTATCGAGGTGGATTTTACAGTGTGAACAGCTGTGAGTGGTCAAACCTGCCGACCGCTGGCAAACTCCTGTGCTACTATCAATATGATTTTTTTTTTTACTTAATCTCACTGATGTTTACTTTATAATTACAGCTTCCTCAAGCAGGTGAGATGTGTTGCATTTTTCCGGTGAAAGTTTCACAGTCAACGAGACAAAAGAAGCTTTTAGGGTTTGATCAGTTCCTGAGATCTGGTCCAACAGGCTGAAAACCTGTCCTGCAATCACAGCTTTTATTGTCCCTCTGTAAGGAAGTTTACAGCTCCTCACACACACACACACACCATCACACGTCCTCACCCCTGCTGACCCTTCAACCCCGATGTGTGTCACTCAAGGTGGTGACAGTCGGAGATGGCGCTGCCGACGCGAGAGCACTGAAGCGATAAGCATTTGTCTTTGCCCTCCTGCTTTTTTCCTCTCCCATCTCTCTCTTCCTCTGTGGCCTTTTTTTCAGCCTGTTACTATGTGACCCATTGACCCATGACTTGATTGGTCTGTGACAGCCATCAAAGCACTTTCTTATTTCACAGTGACAGCTACAGGACAATGTCCAACTTCAATATGTTTGAAATGTTTGAGATAAGGAAGTTGGTTCAAAATATTCTGATTTCATTTGAAGGTATAACAGAATTTATTTGACCATTTAATCAAATCAAATCAAATCAAATTTATTTATATAGCCCTTTACAATTACCAAACGGTACCCAAAGTGCTTTACAAGAGTACCATAGAGCAATACATAAAAACAGTACATAAAAGCAATACATAGAAGCAATACATACAAAAATGGATAAAAAACAATACATAAAAACAACGGAAAGTGCCACAGTGCTGCAGGTTATCGGAAGCCTTCCGAAAGGATGAAATAAAAAAATAAAAGCAGGCAAACAAGACCACCCTAGACAGAATTAAAAGCTGCTCTAAAAAGGTGGGTCTTTAGTACGGATGAGCCGGATACTCGTTTCAGACGAGTATCCGTTACGGATAAAGCATGTTTAACGAATACGATTATGATACGAGTAAAATCCGTCAATATCTGTTCTCGTGCTGAAGGAAAATCCTCATTGTGGAACTGACTGTCTTCGCGCTCTGTGATTGGCCAGTCACACACAGCGCCCGCCCCTCCCTACACAGATACATCTCTGCCATAGACTGTATGGTCTCTGCACGTCTCTCCCAACATACACACGGTGCATTTGACAAGACAGAGCTGAAAACGGCTCGCGTCGCGTCGGTAAATGCCTCCGCTCCGGTCCGATTTTTTTTTTTTAACCATCTGCTTGCTCTTAGTTTGACTGGTGATATGAAATCAATTGAAAAACTTTGCTCGTACTGAACGCGGTGCTTTTGAGAAGAAGTGAACAAGGCTGACATATTATTTCCGTTTGCCATCACTGGATGTTTGCATGAATCATGAAGTTCACACAGATCATTAAAAAATAAACAGTCTCACAGACCATTTACACACATACACACATATAGCTGAACACACAAAGCAGCCTATATTAAAATTTTTATTGTATGTGGCTGCATGCAGTATCTGACACTTTCTCTCTGCAGTTCATGAAAATAATATTTTAAATATTATTGAGATATACTGTATATAGGCTTTGAATACAGTAGATTAGCAACTTCTGATCAATCCATATCAATTTCAGAATTAAAATAATGTACAGTTTTAAGCCTCACCCATTTCTGCACTCACTTCCGGTTTAGGCCCCGCCCACTCCGAATACGGATACAGATACAGATAATGTAGATGGTTAAACAGATACAGATACAGATAGTGGTGTACTCGCTCATCCCTAGTCTTTAGCTTCGATTTAAAAAGGCCAAGATCAGTAGTGGTGCGAATGTCGGGGGGCAGTTTGTTTCATTTAAAATTGCCATGTGTTTGTTATGTTACACTTTCTCAACATGTCAAATTACACGTCCACAATGATTTGGAGTCGAGACTTAATATTAAAAACTAAGGTTCAGTCCAGTAAGTCATATGGTTTCTTCACATAACACTGAATACACTTCGCTCACCGTCCCGTCTGGAGGCCGTCTTACAATAACTCAGAGGTTTACGTGTTCACAGCCCACGCTTCTGAAAACGCTTATCTGCATGATTTCAAAACCTTCTCACCGCAGAAGTCTCTGTGTTATATTTAGCCCTCTGGTGTAGCGACGCTTTGAGTCGGCCGCTGCTGACACGGGAAACCAGAAAATAAGTTTCCGAGGTGAGGAGGATGGAAACAGAACGTATGCGCTCTGCTTGTGGTCAGATTTGAAACACGGTGTCACAGCGTGTGCAGATTTTCTGAGGTGAAAGTGTCAAACAAAGCTTTTCTGGCTGACACTTAAAGGTTATCTGTGAATGATGGTGTCAGATGTCACACTGACAAACCCCATTTGACTCATCCTTTAATCCAGATATGACTGTGACACATAGATAGATTCACTTTATTTCGCCCNCCCCCCCTCTCTCGGTCTCTCCCCCCTCCGGTCTTCCCATGGGCCCGGAGGAGATGATAAGGTGATGTCATACCTCCGCTTCCTGGGGATGTGAGTAACTGTACACTGTGTGCCTTGGGCCATGGCAGGGAGCGTGTTTGTGTGAGTGTGAGCAGCAAGTAGTTTGTGTTTTTGAATGAGAGAGGAAGAGGAGAGGAGTTGGTGGTGGAATGACTGCAAAAGCTGCTTCGGCAAAATGTTTTGAAATGGTTGCGAAAAACCTTCTTTTGTAACACACACACACACACACACACACACACACACACACACACTATCACTATCTCCATGGTTACCTTACCTTAACCATCACTACTGAAAGCCTAACACTGCCTAATTCTTACCAAGTCAACCCCACCGGTCAAGACAGACGGCCGCCCATCTTTGGGCCTGGTTCTGCTGCGAGGTTTCGGTCTGTTAAAAGGACGTTTTTCCTCGCCGCTGTCACCAAGTGCCTGCTCATAATAGGAACTGTTGGGTCATTATAAATGATATTATAAAGAGTAGTCTAGACCTGCTCTGTATACAAAGTGCATTGACATTACTTTTGTTGTGATTTGGCACAATACAAATAAAAAAAATGGAGGTCTCCATGGGTCCAGGAAGTGATAGGGAGTCCTATTGGCTGATGTGCAGTCAGGTTAAAGACCCCACTAGAATATAATAAGAGACACACAGAGACACACACGTATATTTCCATGTAATCACAATTTTGACTGCGTGTACATTCAACATGTCAGTGTCTAATCTGGACTCAATGTGCAGTAGCAAATTCATAAAACATAATTAATGAAACTTCCTGTATTTCTGGCCAACATGAGTAACTGGACTTGATTATAGATACTCGAAAATGTTTTGTTTTGCCTTCAGGGCTTTCTGCCAGAAAGTCAGTTGACGCTGTACAAAGAGTGACAAAGTCCATGTTCGGAGGAGGCTGCGGTGGACGAATGGGTCAGACACAAGACACTCACCCAGGAGAATGGGATTTGTATCCTGTGTGAAACCAAAAGTCAACACTGACTCATTATTTTCAGACTTGGTTGACTTGTTATTTTCAGCTTTCAGGATGTATAAAGTTGCTGAATTCACATGTTCACATAAAGCAAAATGGCTGAATAGGCCTGTTCACTGCGACGTCATATTTCGACAGCAGCACCATCAGAAAGTATGGTCTTTTCAGCTGTGTGATGTCGGACAGGTACCAGCCTCTGAACAGGATCCAGACCTGTGTGAACTAGACTGAACCATTTAAAGGCTGTCTCTTATCTGTGGCCTTGTGCTTTTTATTTGTGTGCTCTCATTTACTCTCATTTGTGGGCGAGTTCAGTCCATGAGAATAAACGTAGGTTACCTATCGATCGCAGAATTGAGGACATGCTAACAACTTCCTAATGTCAACATTACACTGAAATCTACTGTTGTTACTTCTTTACTGACGTTGGAGTCATCTCAGTTTAATTTTGAAGCTTATGCAAGCACATTGAGATCAGAGCCTATTTCCACACAGTGATTTTATGTCTAAAACTGCTTCTTTTTGTCTTGTTTTTGGAGCTTTTTCCTGTTAACCAATCTTTGGCTTTTTGGCTTTCTGGGTTTGTAACGGTTCAAATATATAAATGTTAGACATTAAATGTAGTATGATGTGTATGTTACTTACCAGCATTTTACCACGTTTTGAGAATGATTTACCGCTTTCCACAAAATATTCAAGAAAGCTCGATGCACTCAAGCAGAATCTGATTTTACAGCCGTCTATTAAAAAGCATTCATACGCCGTGTTCCCAGAAAAGCAAAGCTAGAGGACAAACAGCTGCTTTAGTCCTGGAAGTCAGTTTCCCATAAGCGTTTTTAAAGCAAGGACAAAAAATTATCCACCATGATGGTTCACTTATTGTTGGCCATTTTAAAGTCTCTGTAAATTGTTTTTCATACCAAACGAACATGAAACTCCAATAAAACAATACTTTTCATTTTTGACTCTTTTAGACTGGATTGTTACTGAACAACATTAAGTTGTATCAGCTGTTATTTTGAAGATTCAGAGTTTTAAATCAAAGATAGATAGTTTTTTTGTTATTCTAAAAATCAGCAACACTGAAATGCAGTTAGGAAATTACGCCTATGAACACTGACTTGAAAACAACATAGAGACATCGCTGTGTTCTGTCTCCCTCCAATGAAATACAGCTCAGCTCACTCCTTGTTGTTGGACAGCTGACTAACCCTCCCACTGTTATGTTACACTAACAGACGTGCTATTTCGAGCAGGAAGCTCTTGGCGTTCATTTTTAGTCAAATTATACATACAGAATCTCTGGGAGGAGGAACAGGCCGGAACAGAGAGAGTCTGAAAATAACCAAAGGCCTGGAAAAAGAGAGATTCCCCCTCCTGTCGTCCCTTTAAGACCTGCCGGAGTCCGGAGCCCGGGGCAGGTACGCTCGCTGCAGGACGGCAGCATGAGGCTGTAAAACAATGTTGAGGGTGTGCTCAAAGCATTTCCCTTATAAATCAAACATAAAACCACGCTGGCGCTGCAGTCCATCTGGGCCCAGGAGCAGCACTTTGAACCGCCATCACGTGGAGCCTCCACCTCAAACAAGGGCCGTGTGTGATGGTGCGATTTAAAGGATGACACTGTGTTGTTTTTAACTTGTACCAATCTTTGTTTCCACTAAACACTGATAATCGATTAAGTCATTTTTTTTCTTGTTTTTTTAAGTAAGTTTTCTTGTGTAATCATGTTTCATTCTGTTGTTTTAACATCGACTTGTAAGTGCCAGTGGTTTGCATTCAGATACATTCATTGAATCAGGATGTGCAATACGGCAATGTGCAATACAATGTACAATACAATTCTGCATCCATTCCATAGACAATACTTATATTATTTTATATTAACACCTTGTTTTTGGACTATTTTCCACTTACTTGCACCTTATTTTACTTGATTCTATTTTTATAAGTATTATTTTATTCTTATTTTATTTAGACTATTTATACCTGCTTAGTTTTATGTTTTGAGTAACACCATTGTGATTCTGATTTTGAAGTATATCAAGGTTTTGATTGGTTGATTAAGGTATCACACAAAGTTGCATATACACGCTTGACAAAAAACCCACTAACACCCACTAACATCTGGCTTTTGTCTTCAGTGGGAAATGGCACAATCACCATTCATTCACGGGTCAAATGACTCTGCGGTGGTCATGGGTATTCATCAGCTCCAGCTCTGATTGGACGCGATGGAAACGCGACACCCGGGTGGACACGCTAATTTTAGCCCCTCTTCCGGTGCGATGCTGTGACGCGTGTTGAATGTTATTTATTGTTTGTTACAGTCTGGGAAACACGTGGAAAGGTGACATCGTTCAGCTGAGTCATCATGGAGTTTGAAAGAGAGGCTGAAGGAAAAGATATAAGAAAGTAACCACTGTAGCATTGTTGCTGGCCTCCATGATGCTTTCTGCTGTCCCCTGTTTTCCAAAATTTACAAGCACATTTCGGCACTAATTTTTGGTGTCGACTATAAAAATGCTACAAACAAGATGTAGTCCGCAATAATGCAGCTCATTTAAAAAATATATTTTGGCAATTGCTACGAATGAAAATGAATCTTTTTGAATGCCATTATACAAACATAATGCACGGAAACTCATCTGATGTCCGGCGACTGACAACTGAACAGCAGATATGTTTCAAAAGAAATGGACTCATCGTGGCGAGGAACATTTAGTTGCACAATGAGCACTGTCAACATATACATCCTGTCCTTGACGCAAGTGCATCACTGGCCAAGTTATTCTTGAAGCCTAAACCTAATGACACTTAAGTCTCTCGAGTCCAAACGCCGGGCTTTGTACGCCCACCGTCCCTTCCACCACCGCCCTGTGACAGCGAGACGTCCCACTTCCTCCACTCCTGACACAGTCACCAGTGAATGTATTATGTTTCCTTCTCAACATGAGCCAGGCCAGAACCCACTTAAACAGATCTTAAGGAGACAGGGTTCGATGTTTTCATTTTGGTATTACAATGTGGGCACTGAGCTGGAAGTCCATCTGAAAATACTGGTGTAGAAAAGACTTTAAATTTGCTCTTCATCAACAGTGCAGCAGTTGGGTTTCGCAGCTTTCTCTCATCCGTCATCATTTCTCTCTCCTTCCTTTCCTCCTCTGTCCTACTCCCTCACCTTTCCATTAGTCCCTGCTTTTCCACTCCTCCCTCTCTCCCTCCCCCCCTCCTCCTCCACCTCCTCACCTTCTGAGGTCAGCAGACAATGGGCCACTTCAAAAGGGTGCGTTTGCTTTAGACATTCTTTCTGGAGAACGAGGGAACAATTATAGCTGCTCCTCTGGTCTGGGCGCACACAAAAAAAGGATGTAGCCTAAAAACAGAAAGGAAAGGAAGCGGGGACAGAATAAAATGGGATCGTGAGTAAGACAAAAAGAAAGAGAGGGGAAGCCACAGTATCCTGCAATGACATGGCCACGGCCGCAACCAAACAGTGCGAGATATCTGGGGTGTGTGGAATGTGAGGTATTTGCCACGAATAGGCCTCAATGTTTGTTTAAAGATCTATTTTTCCCTCGGTCGGACGAGGGTTTTTTCGCTTCTTCTTATTTTCATGTTCTGAATGACAGGAAGGGGAACGGGAAAAGGAAGAGATAAGAGGCTAAACTCGGACGTTTTCTTTCCCAGAAAGGAGACTGGGCAGCGGCGCACAGAAGAGTGGGTGTAATGGCTTTGCTTACGCATTCGCTGCCAGAATAAGAATTATTCCATGACGACTTCCAAGGAAATGAAAAGAGGATACTGTAATGCCTTTTGCATCATGTCCTTGACACAAGTGCAGTCATGGCTTTTTTTTTTTTTTTTTTCGCAGGAGGAGTGGGCTTTTTGCTTCTGTTTGTCCATAAAAAAAATTGGATGTTTTCTGTTTCATAGCACTTGTTTTAGAATGAATTCAAAGGAGTGTAAGAGTAGATGAATCAATACATGATAATGAAACTCAAGAGATTTATAAAAGTGACATTCAACAACAAAATTGTGGTTACAACTCCAATCAGGCCATGAAGAGATGTAAAGATCAAATATGGACGATAACAAGAAGCCAACAAATCACATTAGTTTCATATTTGTTGTGTGTGTTTCAATGTGTTCATACAGCAAACAACAATATGAATTCCACCAATCAACACTTTAGTTTTATTTTCCAATTTTTCAAAGTCCTGTGCTCCTGAGACGATTTCCCAATTTCAGTTGTATGTCGTACTAACAGCACCATTATCGTCACCATCATTTACTGCGATGCCTGGAAAACCGTCATCTTCCTTCATCATGTTGTAAGTTTTGGTTTCTATTTCGATGCTGTAATGGGATTAGAAGTGAATAAAGCTATTGAACAATACAGCCGAACAGTCAACCCCTTCCTGTGTTCTGAGCGTCATCAGGAAGTCCGAGACGTCACAGGTGCTGCAGGAATACTGTGGAAGAGGCGCTAATAAAAGGTGTTTTCAGCCGAAAGGAACCAGAGCTCAGTTTCCCTCAGGATGCTGAGTAATATGTCAGGACGCCGGCTGCCGCGCTGTCCGCAAAGGGTCGCAGAAACTAATATCCTGACTTTAATCATGTCGTGTGTGTCCGTGCACGCTTGAGCCGGTGTGTGCTAATATCATCTGTGGTGTGGTGCTGCAGTGTTAAATGTCAGTAGTGTAAATGCCCAGGATGTTGGACGGATAAGAAGGAAGCAGAAAGAGGTCTGACTTCACCGCTAACTATTCCATTCAGGATATTTTTGACCGTCGCGGGCGTCATCGCCGCAGTTGGCCTGTGTGTGAGAGTGTATTTGTGTATGTGAGACATCACAGCTGAGAAGACAGGCCAGCTTCCGGTCTCTGCGAGGTTGTGTGTGTGTGTGTGTGTGTGCCTGGACTAAAAACAATGGATGACAGTTCTTCCATATTTGCACAAGCGTGATTTACACTTGGACGCGTGAGACACTCAATGTGCATGTGTGTGATAGTGTGTGTGTGCACGTGTGTGATTATGTGTGTGTGTGTTTGTGCGTGGGTAGTGTGTAGTGAGTGCAGGTGTGACAGGGAAACAGTTTCCAGGACATTCGTAGCATCATGTGCAGAGTCCGAGGTGTCCAGTGCCAGTGTTCTTTAAATCCTGGCTTTCTACAATATCTGCTCAACTAAGCGAAGGTTAATGGTTACTTTCCACCTTCCTACATTCAGGACACATTCCTTCCTGTGTTGGCACTCGGCGTTAGCACTGACGCGCAGAATCGTAAGACTGCACGTAAGACTGGTCTGTTGCACAAGGATTACCTCATTTTCCCACCCAGTGCAACTCTGTACAGTGTCCACAGTGGGAAATAAATAGTCTTAACAAAAAGCAATGTGTCACAAATACAGTAGGTTCAATTCATGGTAACAAGGATCAAGCTCCAGCAACACTGTGGTCTTCATCAGGGGCCTTAAATCAATGGCCACATTAGAGAGAAGCATAATGCAATGACAACATAATTAATATTATCTTATGATAAAACTTGATCATTAATAATAATAATAATAAGAAGAAGAATTTTGCTTGTGGACAGTGGAAGTGAACATTTTGCATTTTACCCCATGGATCTAAATTAGTACATTCGTTTTCATGGGTCAGATACAAGAGTATATTGTAACATATTTATTATTTGTACGATCTGACACATTGGAAAAAGCTTCTCAAGTTTAAAGGAACAGTTTGACAATTTGGAAAATATGCTTATTTGCTTTCTTCCAAAGAGTTAGATGAGAATATCGATACCAGTCTCCATGAAGTTAGCAGAATAAATATAAGACAAAATGAGGCTCAAAAATTAACTAATTATATTCTGTATATTTGAATATGAAACTATAAGAATATGAACCCTACAAAATTCTTAGTAGTGTTTTTTTAGCAGCTGTTCACTGATCAATAAACTCTGCCTGCACATATTCTAATCAAAACATTCAGGGCTAAAATGCTAAAGAAAACAAACCCTAACCACTTCAGTCCCTCACACACCGCTGCCTGTCAGTGAGTGGATGAACCATCTAATGTGGCAGCTTTGATCAACTCAACCTCTGAGCACATCAGAGACTTCAACAAGCCTTCGCTCTCTTTCGTCTCATTGTCTCACTGTTTGGCTTTGTTTCGCCCAGCGGCTCTCAGCTTACACGCTCCGGTCATACGCCACCGTGACACGGCAAAGACACGACCTTAACGAGCTCCATGTGAAGAGGGCCCGACGTGCCGAGCGCCAAAGAGGGACGCGTAAATCTCTGGGGACACTTTACAGTAATGGCTGTGTCAGTTTCCCTTCGCTGTTTTCTGTGGCTCCGTCCTAAAGGGCCTGGTGGTTGACAAATGCCATTGGCTCCCACTCTGAGGGAAGGCTGCATGTTTGGAGCCCCTGCAGAATGTGTCTATCCAGCACAAATCATCTATTAGGAAAACAGTTGCTGTAGGGCCAACCACAAGCATCCGGGCGATTCTCTGGCTTGTCAGAACGCTCCCTCTCGCTTCCCCCCCCCGGCCCCCCCCCCATTTTCTCTCCCTCCCTGCCTCCCTGCCTTCCTCCCCTCTCGTCTCAGAAAGCAGGAGCAGATGGGGAGGCCGGTGTCAGCATTTCCAGTCGGATCAGCTGACGGATATGCGTCCCCTGTTTCCGTGCGTTTGCTGGCGTGGAGCAGAAAGGTGAGGGGAGTAGCGTGCGTACAGTAACACTGACAAAGCATCTCTGTTTTCATGATGAGGCCACCAGAACAGGATGAGAGCAGAGGAGGAGCACGGAGGGGCAGAGCAGAGCGACCGCAGGGGATCGGAAGAACTGGGTCATTATTGTGGTTCTAAAATATTCTAATCTGCTTCTGTCTAATGATGCAAATTCAAAAAAGTCTGCAGGTTGTTGGAGTTCCCCAACGAGGGTTCAAACTAGGGAACATTTCTGATAAAAGGGCTGAGGAGGTGAAAGAGAAACAGAAAGAAAACAGGTTGGAAAAACCTGATGAGATCAGAACAGAAAAAGAAACTGCATACTTGAAAGTATATATTGTACATGATGGTAAAAAATTAGGAAAAATACTAGCAGAGAATGAATAGAGAGAGAAGGAATGCTGGGAGAAAAATGATGAGGAGAAAGCAACAAGACAGAGACGGAGGTTAAAGGAGGCTGGAAAGGGAGAGACGGGCAGGAAGGGAGAGTAAAGAAAGACGGGATTGAGGAAAGAGAGAGGAGTAACAGATGAGAGAATGTGTCCCAGTTCCAGGGGGTGTATGCGCTGATCTGTGTGTGTGTGTGTGTGTGTGTGTGTGTGTGTTTGCCAGAGTGGTTTGTGTTGCAGGGATCTTGGCTGCTGTCAGGCTAGGGGACTCCCAGAGGAAGCCAGTCCTTGTTCAGTTTACAGTGAATGATTCCCTTCCTGCCCTGCACAGCCCTGCAGGCCAATGGCCAACCAGGTTTCTGTGTGTGTGTGTGTGTGTGTGTGTGTGTGTGTGTGCTGCTTCATATAGAGCGGCCTGGTGGAAAGAAGGAGAGACACTGTCCTCTAAACGAGAGGTCACAGGTTGTATAATAGTCAATGTTTGTTAACCGACAGCCATGTGTCCAGTCAGTGTCCTCAAGTTGGACAGACCGACCTGTTTTTTGTTTGCACACCAAATGCTTTTGGGAAAGAAGACAGATAAAATTTTTCCTTTTTTTAAATCACTCATCGGTTTCCTCTCAAACTTCTTTATCTTCCAAAGGGTTGAAATTGTTGGACTGCGATAACTAAGATTGAAAAGAAGAACATATAGTATTAACTGATTTATACAGTAGGCAACTGGTGGGAGAAGTACCCAAGCCTTTTACTTAAGTACAAGTATTAGTACTGCACTACTACAAGTCCTGCATTCAAATCTTTACCTGATTCCACTTAAGATGAAGTAACAGAAAAAATACAAAATAACAATGCATCATGTTACATAAACTGTTTGCATTGTATGTAATATCTTACTATAGCTGCAAAGTAAAAAGTAAAAGTACAATATTTCCAAGTATAAAGTGACAAAAAAAAGAGAAAAATACTAGCTGACACAATTGCAGGTTAAATGGTGCTGATGCTTCACTGACAACTGAGGAATTACATTTTAGCTTTTCGGCCCAAAAATCAATCACTTATTAGCAGGAAAACAAATTAGACGACGGAAAGTGGGATTATAATATGATAATTCAGCCGTGATCTGACATTCACGAAGGGTCATCAGAGAAGAATTTCTCAAATTGGAAAATGTAGAACTGTTGCTGGGTTTTGAAGTAGTAATTTGTCACACTCTTGGAAAAGCAATAACCCTACTGTAACTGTGCTCTTTGCCAACTCTGTTTAAATCCCACAATAATATGGAACTTGTTGGAGCCATGAATCAGCTCCAGTCCTCCCCGAACTTCTTAAACCACGTTCCAGTGTTTCCTCCAGGATCTTTTTCCTGGCACAGCCGCCTCTGAAACAGCGTCTCAGGCCATGTTCTGTTTCATCCGTTACACATTAAGAGCGGATTAGGAGAATAATGCCATCGCTTCCAAAGATGTGGTGAATGGTGCTCTCTCTCTCTCTGGTATCGACTGTCACAACTTTCTGGATACAATCATGTTTTAATGGGAAAGCTGCAACTTCACTGACCCTGGTGAAAGGACATCAGCATTAACTTGACCGACAGCTTCACAGAAAGAGGCTTCGTCAAACCTTGATACATTTAAAGTGCTGAACAAGTTCGAAAAAAGGGCAAAGATGTGCCAAGTGCAGGAAGTTGGCACCGAATGTTTGCCGGTCCAGCTTCTTTGATCTGATGTTTCCTGATATAAATCTCACTTTTATTAATGTTACACTGCATTTTAGTGTGGGTTAAGACAAAATTAAAATGTCTTCTTTTTAAAAAATTTTTTCTTCAATTAAATAAAAAAAATTGTAGAAAGAAAGCAAAAGAAAAAAGTGAGATCTGATCCCTGTAATTCATTTTTTTTTTTTTTTTAGATATTTTGGATGACATGCATTTTTTTTTGTTTAACGATGGACGAGTTGCAGAGACATATGTTCTGTTAACTATCATAACCAACTTGCACCCAAACATACAGTATTAACAGCAACTGTGTGGTTTCTAAACTTTACATATTTTTCTCATGATTTGTGTTTAATGGGATTTGGAGAGACCTTTACATAAACTGACACTTGAAGCCTTCAGCATCAGCCTGAGTGAAACTAAAGCAATGCTGCCACCTTGTGGTCAAACGCTATTATATCTTGTGGCGTGAGGAGGAACTTGCCTCTGGTAAACACCTGTGAGAGTGTAATTTATTAATAAATAAATAACACAGATGTTCACATATATCTCCAGAAACACACACACACACACACACACACACACACACGCACACACACACACACACACACACACAACCAGCTGATTAGCAACAGATGTATTGGACACTGGACATAACATGTTCCTTTAATGATGCGTGTCTGCTTTTAGGAAAAACAATCCTCATCAAACTCATAGTTTATGTAAATCAATCACTATTTATTTGTATAATAGTGAAGACTGTATTGCATACATTATAATACACTCAATACAATATGTATCACTGTGTGTACTCTGTGGTCACGCTACCTTTTTCGCTCCCTCACTATGTATAAATTACAACGTTCAGTAAAATCAAACTCTCTCAGATATAATATAAATAAATATTCACAACAGTAATTTAACTAGTATGATGTTACAGTAAAAAGTGTCTCAACAAAAATATATATATGTTTACAGAAAGATCTGCTTCAGCCATTTTGCTCACGTCTGTGGTCCAGGACAAGATGTGGTTCATCTCTGTCTCCTTATAACCAGAATCAAATAACCAACACTTAAACATTTGGTGTCATTAACTCTCTTTTTCCTGCACATACAACTCAAAAATATCTTCACTGATTGCTGAGACAAAGCTTTTACATCTGCTCTGAAGACATGGACACATAACAATTCAGCATTATTATACAAGTATACAAATGTTTCACCCTTGACTTAAACTTGAAGCTTTTAGAAACATTTTCTTGCAGATTTGTCACAAAATGACCTTTTGAAATTGCTGACACTTCACACTGAACACAAGTGGTTACAGGAACAGGACCGAGCAAATTAAAAGACAACCAGTGAGACTGTCACTCGTTCAGACTGAATTACAGTCAACTGAGGCACTAAAATAATTATAAAACCACTTTTATTTCCTGCTTTGCAGACTTTGTTTGAATTGTTTGAATTCAACACCAGATGTTCAGTTTTTTTGTGCTGGTTTCCTTTGTGCCAGACGTGATGAAGTGTAGAAGTATTTCTGTGTACAAGCGGCCCCTCACTGTCGTCCAGCAGTGGTATTTCATACTGGGGATCAAAGTGAACACCGGTTTGTCAAGACTGACGTGCACTGATGCAGCACTCATTTTTAACTGGGGTGTATATGTGCCTGTACGCAGACAGGCTTCTGGATCATGCACCTGTGTTGATCATGGACAGAATAAGCTGCTCAGCCTGATCACATATTCTCTGTATGAACAAGAGGTTATTAACATGAAAACAGAGCTCGAACTGTGAAAGCAGCATTAAGAGTTTGCCTCAGGCTTTACCGCCCTGTTGTACTGATATTAAGTGACCTTTAAATGGGATGCTTTGCCCAGCGTGGAATCGCACTTTTAATGTGCATTTAAAGACTTCCTGGTGCCGTCATGCTTCACATGTTGCCTGCAGGCCTTGGCAGGAAGAAGACGGCCTTCTGACCCTGGTGGGTGTCCGGCCCCGCTTTGGGTTTGCCGTTCCTCTTCAGCCCGACGTACCAGTTGTACTTCTGAGAGCGATATGTGTTGTAGTGGTTTTCTTCGTACTTCTCCAGGAAGTAGCACTCGTCGTTCAGCGCTTGCTGAGACGAGAAAATAAAAGACGGGGGGGAGAAGAAAGTTTATTTCTATAAATTCATTTCTGCAAATTCAGGACAGCATAGAGTGACTTTAAATGCTGAATACCTTAATAAATAAGAATCTGCATGATCTGCATGGAACTTCTTAATGTTACTCATCAGTTGTTTGATATATCCTAGTTACAAATTATTGCTCACAGTGATTTATATTACGCAGAAAAATCCTTTGGTCAGACTTTGGCAGTGTGGTTTTCCAGTGTGTGCCAGTTGTGGAAATATCCCAGGTTATTACAAAACTGGAGGAATCGGCGAGTTTAAACTTATGTCTGACAAGTTAATGATGATGAGACAAAAGCAGCTGCAGGCAACAGGTAACAGATAAAGAGAAACATGATCTCATATCATCTGTGGTTTGATATTGAAATGCTTTAATCTTTCCATCCAAAATTAAGTTGACATCACGCCGGCAGTAAATCTGAGACCCAATGGAAGAACTCACTGATCCGTAGAGGCGTCCATTTTTGTTCATGGCCAGGTACCTTCCTGTCATCTCGCCTTTGATGACCACCACTCCGGCGCTCACGGCCTTCAGCCTCAGGATGTCTGCAACACAAACACACCACACTGTTCAGCATAACACCTCCGCAGGACTTCTTCTGTTGCCTTTCCAAGGATGAAGTGGAAGATAAGCGAACTTAAACACAATGAAGCCATCGTTCTTCTACTGGAATAAATATTTGCCCGGCATAGGCCCCCGTCGTCTCCGTGTGTACACAGTGTAAGTTCTTATGATTACAGCCCCCAAATCACTGAGCAGCTTCACCAGAGCTGCTGCCATTACAGACCTCCCCCGAGAGGACAGTCACAGCACTGCAAAAATTAATAGTCTTAATATAAGAAATAAATACTTGGTTTGAGCAGATACAGACTAAAATTAAGTGAAATAATCTGCCAGTGCAGTAAGATAATCACACTTGGTAAGATTTCTTGAAATAAGAAAAAATATCTATATATTAGACAAGTGAGAAATGTCTTAAAATAAGTGGTGAAACACTTATTTCAAGTACTTTATGCAAGTCAAATAATCTCAAAACTAGCTTTTCAATTCTTAGTTCACTTTTGTTGTTAACTTAAATTGAGTGAAAAAAACCTAAATCAAGAGCACCTTAACAAGATGATTCTTCTTAATTCAAGAGTTATGATTAGCTTAAGCTAATACCTAATATATAATAGCTAATACCATAACCTCCCAGTAAGCATTCACACACTTGTGTGAATGCTTACTGGGAGGTTATGGTATTGAAACAAGATTTCTAAGCTAAGAGGTGGTCATGCGAGCAGTATCTGACATAATTCGACTTATTTTCTGTGAAAAATATCTAGTTTTAGGATCTCATTACTACCTAAGAAATAAAAAGACAAATATTCAAAACAAGAATAATAGTCTTAAACATCCTGTGCTTGCATAGTATATTGCGCTCAAAACAAGATCAAAAAGACTTTTTGGATAGATACAAGATTCAAAAACTTGGTTAGATTGTTAATTTTTGCAGTGAGTTTGTTCAAGAATTTATTAACCACAGTCTGAATTGTCTTAACATTCTTCCATTTTTCAAGTTCATAAAATACTTTTAGTTTTGCCTCTTCTCTTTAGTTTATCATTCTTTTAACAACTTTCATCAGTTAATCATTAAGTGTTAAAAGTCAAAATATTCATAGGATTTCAGTTTCATTTAAATCTTTTCCATTAGACTCTTCAGCCCATCTTTCAGTTTGCTCCCACATCTGAGACACAATCCACCAATCACGTGTCAGAAACAAAGAACAAAAACATTCCTTCCTCACCATAAGGGTCATTTTCCAGCCGGCCCCCGCTCACGCTTCCGTCTGGTAGAATCCTCAGGTGATACCCTCCGTTCTGGCTGTAGAGTCTGGTCAGCGTCCTCTGCTCCTGGCGGGACAGGTCCAGGGGTGCAGGTCCGAACGGCAGCACGGTGACGTCTCCCTCGCTCATCCTGCACAGGCTCTGAGGCTTGGACGAGGCAGAGCGATGTCCCTGCGATGTCTGCAACGACAGAGGAGACCCAGCGCCTTCACTGTTGGTGTCACCTGGACTGCGTGTGAGACACGAGAGAAAACAGGAAGGGGAGGACAACGCCGCCTTCATGATGATTACGGGAATCTCCTCCCCAGCCGTTCCTCGATCACTCTCTCCCTCTCTCTGCGGCTCTCTTGCTCTCCGTCAACCTTTTAAGGTACTCTCTTTTTTCACCAAGTGATGAAACCAGCCGGGGGGATCAGATCTGGATGGAGGCCAGGCAGAGCCACATGACCCGACTTGTTTTCCGACTCAACATCACTCTTAGATTTTTTTTTCTTTGTGAAAATAATTTCCAGATGTCGGTGATGTAACTTTCATCTGAAATCAGTGCGAGGCCAGACAACAAAATAAACAACACGTGGACACAACGAAGGACGGAGTAAGAATTCGCTGTAATGGTTTTTTACTCCCTGCTGGAAATGTCGATGCAACAGTTTAACATTACAATCTGTTAAAGAACAAAATGCTTTGACAGCCAGCGTTCAGTCGTCTTCATCCGACTTCATTTCAGTCAAACAAGTCTCCAGTTGAAACCTCTCCGCTCGTGGAATCCATCCAGCTGCTGGTTTCCCTGCTTCTTCAAAAGCTGATCCAAAAAGAGCAAATCAAGCCACATTTTAAAAGCCACAATCTCAGAATCCTGGAGGCTCGAGATCCCAGAGCAGCAGCGGCAGAGAGGGACTGAGCCCGCAGTGTTACTGTACAACTCTGCTCTTTGTTATCATTTGTAGCCAGGAGGTAGAGCATAACTGCAATAAAGCCAGGCGGGCCCACATCTGGAATGTCTTGGAGAGGCATGAGAAACAGAGGGAGGAAGAGGGGAGAGAAGGAAAGCGAAAGACAGCAGTGCAAAAGCCACAAGCAAGGAATGTAAGGCCTACCCACTCACAGCCGGTTTTTCCTCAGAACAGGACCTGGACAAGCATGCCTTGTTACGGGATCTGGGAGGGTTAGTCGGTGCCAGACTGGGTCCTTGGGGACCTTCGGACGGAGCCGAGGGAATGACGTCAAAGGTCCAATCGTTGCCCGAGTCAGAGTGCAGTGTGTGCGTGGGAGGACAGGCTGAACCTGCGCGTGTGTTTGGATCGTGGGGGGGGGGGGGGGGAGATAGTGGAAGGATGATGTTTGGGTTAAAGCAGGGTAAAGTTCAGCTGCCAATAAACTCATTCATGGATGTGCCATTAAAAGCCACACACACACACACAGAGGCGAGATCACCTCACTGAATTCCTCATAAAAGAAGCATCAGCTCACTTTCCTGGCATCAAAGGTCGTCATCTGTTATTAGTGAATCAGCAGATGTGAGTTAACTGCATTCCCACACGAACACGGCTCCTCTCGTCTGGTGAATCAGTCACTTACCTGTGAGAAGGTCATGTGACAGCGCCCCTGATGAGCCAGCATGTCCTACTCTTTTCCTCCTTTTTTTTTTTTTTAACTGGGTGAAACTGGCTCTTGGTGTCTTTTCTCCCCCAGACCTCGGAGACTCTAGCATGTATGTCAGTATTTGTACCCTGTTCGTAGCCGCCTCCTCACCTCACCAGCCTTCCAACAACGTCAGAGGACTCATTTAACAGGCCCATGTCAGGACTAAAAATGACCACACTAGAATAGAGAGAGAGAGAGAGAGAGAGAGAGAGTGCCTGTCTGGCTCAGCGCTCATACATTCTTATGGCGGTGTCCTCCTGGAGACACTGGCGAGCAACACAATATAAACATTTATAAAAGACACAAAGGAGAATGACTTCAGTTCCCAGAATTAATCTTACATAATACAAGTACCTCAGCCCAGTGGCGACAGCGTGAGGGATAGCTGGCTTCATGTTACAGGACTTGCGTCAGATTCCTGCAAAGTCAGAAATATGCACAGTCAAATGAAAATAATAATCAATAAATCAAACATACAGCAAATGCTCTCAATGGATGCATGCAGGTAGAGTCATGAGAGGGAGGAGATTGGGAGAAGCTGGTGTTTGATTCCAGATCAGAATCAGAATCAGAATGGCCTTTATTGTCATTATACAGGATGTACAACGAGATTGGAGAGCTTCTCCTTCAGTGCAATATCAAGTTAAAAAGTATACAAAAATTTATAAATAAAAAAGACATTTAGTAAAATGTACAAGATGTATACAAAGATGAGATGCAGACTTGTGCACAGCACAAAAGGTAGATGGTAAATACTGATGGAAAATAGTCCAGATTTCTATGTTGTTCACATATATTGCACAGGAGCAGATATATATTGCACAGACACCGGAATATGTATTAATTTTAGTGCAAATGATGAATGGGTTGTAGTGCAAATGATGAATGGTATATACAGATGAGTAAAAGTCACATATGAATGTATTGCACATGGGTTATTAAATAAATAAACATGTTTCGAGGTAGTTAGAGAGGCAGTGATTGAAATATTGCACATTTTGCATTACAGTAATGACCGGGCTCGTTGTATGTCCGAGTTCAGGGTGGTGATGGCTCTTGGGAAGAAGCTGTTCCTCAGTCTGTTTGTTTTTGCTTTGATGCAACTGTAGCGTCTGACAGACGGCAGCAGGTCAAACAGCTGAGGCACCGGGTGGAGTAGATGTCCATCAGGGAGGGGAGAGGGCAGCCGATGATACGCAGATGGAATGTTTCATAAAGAGAAGCAGAATTCAGTTTTCTATTTTTAAAGAAGTAACTGATCTTCTGTAAAATGTCCAGTCCAGTTTTCCTCCAAGAGGAGTGAGCAAACGGCAACTCTTTCTACACAGTTTCTGTCTGTAAACAGAGATACCAGACTTGTTTAAGACTCACATCCAACCAGCTCCTGATGAGAAAAAATCCAGAGCATGCAGCATTAATATAAGAAGAAGAAGAAGAAATCACAGAACAGAAGATAAGGAAGAAACTAAGATAAACAACGGCAGCAGTTTAGAACTCGTAATTTCGCAGGACACACCAAAAGCATTTCCCAAAGGCCTGTCATCTACATACCTTTCTAAATGAATGCACTCAGATGAAAAATATATATTTCACAGGCGGGGTGTTGACATTTCTCAAAATGGTGGAAAATGACTTCTAAGAACGCAGCAGTCAGTCTCTGCATCTATTTTTTGCACACTTTCGCCGTCTGTCTCGCACTTGCACGACAATAAACAGCAGTGGTGTGCAGGCAGGGTGAATCACTCGCAGTGGTTTCCTCGCCTCTGTCTTCTTCTAATGGATACTTCAAGCTCTTCTCTCTATAATTCATCCCCGACAGTGCTTCTGCATTTTGAAGCCACTTTTCTGAGCTGTGGTGTGATGCATGTGCAGCAAAGAAGTGCCAGAGAGTGGAGAGTCTGACCTACTTTTTTCTCACCTGTTCAGCTCAGCTTCTAAGGGTTTTTTTGGGGGGAAATACCTACTTTACCTCTGTTTACCAGGAGAGGGCAGGATAGGTCTTTTTGCTGGATGTTATAGTACAACAACACAAAAAGGGAAGAGTGTAAAATTTCGATGACACTTTAGTTGGCTCATGTTCCTTTTATACAATATGTCAGAGAAGAATGGCCTTTATTGTCATTATACAGGATGTACAACAAGATTGGAGAGCTTCTCCTTCAGTGCAATAGTCAAGTTAAAAAGTATACAAAAATGTATAAGTAAAAAAAGACAGTTTAACAAGTTAAAGGGAGGCTTAAAATATACAAGATATATACAGATGAGATGCAGACTTGAACACATGTTGTTGTTCACATAATATTGCACATTGCAGATATGTATTGCACAGACACCGGTTTAGTGCAAATGATGAATATATATATGATATGTGAAATTGATCTGCTGTTCTGGACCACTGTTGCTGTGAGACACCCCCTCATTTATGAAAAACACATTTAACATATACTTTTACTTTCAGATCTGTTGGCGTTGGAACTAAGACTAACAGATTTTTTTCACAATGTTGACATAATATCGCCTTGTAAAAATGATATTAGGAAAGTGCTCTGTGTGTTGAGTGACATTAGGATTCATTTGGAGTTGTGTTTGGATCCACTCTATAAATTTAAGTCACTCTCCTTTTAGCTCTGTTTTGCTCTCCACCGACTCCTGAAGGAAATATCTGTCTCAGCTGTGTTCACACACAAGTCACTAACTTTCTTTTTAGGATTTATCAGAGGATGAAAACAGTGAAGACGCTGACTGTAAAATCAAAACAATGAGCTGAAAGATGGTAAAAAGTCTCCATAAGGGAACTGCAGAGTCTGGTGATAACTCTGTGACACACGACTTCCATATTTTCCACATGATCCATTATTAATATTATTATTGAAATATTGATTATAGCAGATTTAGTTGTGAAAATAAATATAAATATCTGACAACCAGTAATCGTGTATGTTTAATGAACAGTACAGGAAAGTCACAGGTGAGGCCTCCTGTTCATTCATTGGTCTCAGTTGGACTAAACCAAGTTGAACTGAGGAGGGGGGTGATTTACTTTGTCATGATGGATTTATTTTATTTCTCACTGTTTCATCTTTCAGCTTTTATTGTATCTCATAGAATATTCTATTCAATTATGTTATTATAATTATACTGTATATTGGAGCACTTAAAAATAATACATTTGGAAATAATGTTATTCATGTGCACCACCTCTGTTGTGTATTCAGTGGTCAGAGCACAGGTATATATCGAGAGCTGTGGAGACTGACTGTCATGAGTTGTGCTTAAAATGACTGAAGAAAGAGAAAGGTACAGACTGACACCACTCTTTTTTTAATGTCATGTACACCTCAGTGCTTTAGGCCAGCATTCTGATAAAGTTTTGTTGTCAATATGTTTGCATGTCAATACTCCAATCAGAATGGGACAAACAAACCACGAACCCACACATGGTGACACCCGCTGCTGCAGCTGAGTAATGATAAGTCATATAGCTTACAAAAATCATCATCTAAATGTTCAGTCTGTGCTTATCCAAATAACCAGAATCAGCTTTATTTGCAAAGTAGGCTAGGAATTTGACTCTTGTACAGGACTCTGTATTGCTCCTCTACAGTAATGATAAATGAACTCATTTATCAGAAAGACTGCCTCTGATTTCCCACAGTGGAAACACCTCTGTGACACAAGTGAATCTGTGGATGGGAATAATGGAGAAACTGAGAAACAATGACAGACCAAGAGGAGGAGAGAGACTGGTATGACTGGCCATAATAAAAGGGAACCTCTTGAACGATACCAGACCCACCGGCAGTTGCTTTGAAGCTGCACATCTATCCCACAGTTTCCCAAATGCTGGTCTGAATTCCAAACAAATGTCCATATGCACATGTGTGCATTCCAGCATTCATTCCAAAATGTCTTTGATAGCACTGGAACAGACACTGAATATAGTTTGCTTTATTATGAGACTGCTCTGCATTATGGACATGTATTTCCTTTAAAGTGACTGAAGTTGAAAGTGAAGGGGGACACTGGCTTTGTGAAGGCCTGGAGAACTTTGCTTGTCAGCTGTCATTTGCCTCGTGTTTACAAAGAGGAAACGGAAACATGCATACATATTTTTAGCCGTCCGAGTCGATGATCACATTACTGTTCTGTCAACAGGAAGCTTTCTCTGATGATGAGGAGGATGAAATTAGACAGGGACGAGCAAAATCTAATTAACAGCATCTTGATGGCCATAAAACATCTTAGCAGAGATAGTGATTAAAGGCACCATCTCTAAATACATTCAGTGAAACTAATGTGAATGGATTTTCCCTCCTCCCCTCACAACAGACTCTGTTTATGTAATATGATTGGAAATAATTTATTTCTAACACAGATCAGCCACAGTAGTTGACTCATGAGTGTGATGTGTATTTTGAGGTAAAACAAATTAACATTTTGAGAAATATGGCTCATAAACACAAAGCATGTTTTCCCATACATAAATTGAATGATGATCTTTTAGCATTTCAAATTAAAACGTGTTCTTCAGAGTACATCATATTTGAGCCAGTGATTTTGTAACTATCACTTTTGTCAGTAACCCAAGTTTACAGCAGCAGCCAGTATTAAAGCTCAATGTGCTGAATCATGCAACAGTCTGTTTCCCACGAGTACCTGACTATAAACTGGATGATTCTGTTTTTTTGAACCAGCCGCCTGCATCTTAGACTTCATACACAAACAACATGCTGTGACTTCCTGTAAACGGCTATCTCTGTTCACCACACAGTGACAGATGGTGAAATGAGCAAGCGACCAGACGCTTTGGCAGAGGAAGCAGCGCAGCTAAATCTGAGCTGTTTTCACACAATAACCACAAACACAAACTGTGCATGTGTCAGTAACATGTATCTCATGTAAAAAAAAACAAAAAACAAAAACAAAACATCTAAATGTCTCAGCATTTTAATGACAGCAGTGGCAGGGATTATAAATACAGTCAGTGCAAATTAAGGAAATGTGAATCAGATTCTCAATTAAAATTTCAACCACAACAATTTTAAGAATGAAAGAAGTCACTCAAAGTTGATTCAAGAAATACAAATCTGTTGCAGTGCAGCATCATTGTCACCAGAGGGCGCCAGAGGGTGATGGAGGCTTTAATACCTATCCACAGAAATTCCCTCTAGTTGAAGTGACATCAGTGCTTCCTCCCACCAACCAGGCTCCAAACAAACCCCCTGCATGCAAAGCTCGTCTATGCTGGGAAGATGCACTACTGCTGGGTCGAATGGGTTTGACTGACAGATGTTTGTAGTCTCCACCCAGAATTACCCTCAGAACTTATTTGGAAAACAAACACACATATTATTATTCTCTCTGCTAACATGGATGATGATTCTAGCTCAACCTCCACTTCTTGTCTTTCTTAAAACTTTTCCCCGGTTCTGGAAACGTAACTAACCTAACCTAAGGTTCTCAAATTAGAGAGATGTTGACAGTGTTTGCAGGTTGAAGTTTAATAGTCCATCCAAATTTGCAGTTTCTGCAGTGCAAACAATACATAACTTAAATTGCTAATACAACTAAATACTAAACAACTAATCAAACAATTAATAGCTGGTCTGAATTGTAATGAATGGCTAAGGGGCTAAATGTCTTATTAAAGAACCTTCTGAGGACTTGAACATGTACATCGCTTTAATTTCAGAGGAGGAAAAGGTGGTGCTAATTTTAATTACTTTATATACCGCTGGGTATGGTAACCTTTGATATAATAATGATATATAATAATTTATTACTTGATTTATATTTTGTATCTGCAAACTAAGGCAAATAAATGTTGTAATGGAGTAAAAAGTTTCCTCTGAAATGAAGTCGCTTTATTTGCCACATGTACAATATACACAGGAATTTGTCTTTGTGATCCAACCAGCTGGGAAACAGGAAATAATATAAGGTTTAAAAAGAATGGAATCAAGATTTTAAAAAAGTTACTCCTCAAAATTCAAAGTACAATTAAATGTACTTAGTTACTTTTCACCACTGGCAGCACTTGGCATCAAAGTGAAGCCTAAACTATTTCTGCCAACATCGTTTCCAGAAACAAAGTCAAAGTGAGACCTCTTCTTTTTAAATTCATCTCTAATTTCAATCTGCTCACCACGGACCCGCCCCCGGAAGCCATCTCTCCAGCGCGGCCACCTGATTGGCCGGGAGAGACGTCAGTAGGGGGATTATCCTGTCGGGGCGGGTTGATGCTGAGCTGAGCGGCTCTGTGCAGAAAAGAGTGCATTTTAAACCGCCCAGGAAAGACGCCGCATTCAGGAGCCTGGTTCGGGTTTTTAGCTGCCTCCCTGCGTCCCCCCCTCGGTCCTGGTCTGTCCGGTCCACAATGACTCGGTCGAGAGGAGCGCAGCCCCGGTGTACCTGAGCGAGTTTACCTGAGCAGAACACTTCCTGTGACTTTTTCTGTAATTTCATCTAATTGGATGTCGGATTGCTGCACTGGGCTCGTGCATGTGTCAACTTAAGTCAAGAACAGGTTATGTAGGCAGGGGTTGATCCGCCTCTTTGTTTACATGCTGTAATTGGATTTTCCCATCATTTCCAGCAGCAGCAGGTTTGTCCTCCCTCCTCTTCCTCCTCTTCCTCCTCTTCTTCCTCCTTGTCGTGTCGAGCTCGGGAAATCAAGATGGGACTACCTGCTCTGGAGTTCAGCGACTGCTACCTGGACAGTCCACAGTTCAGGGAGAGACTCAAGTCCCACGAGCTGGAGCTGGACAAGACCAACAAGTTCATCAAGGAGCTGATTAAAGATGGCAAGGCTCTGATCCAGGCTTTGAAATGTAAGTGGGTGTGCAAAGGTGTGTGTGTGTGTGTGTGTGTGTGTGTGTGTGTCCATGCTGTCATTGTGCTACAATCTGATTTGATGCATGGGAGTTTGACAGTGACTGGACAAAGTTGACTTGTCTCTGATCACATGGTCACATTGTGGGGGCAAAAACTCAAGTCCCCATAATGCAAATCATTACATTTAAGGGTGCAGATTTTTGTTTAAAGAAAATGAATGTAAGGAAATGTTATGCCTTCTGAAGATATGAAAACAATGATTCATTTCCTTAAAGAAAGTCTGCACCCTGAAATTTAATGATTTGCATTATAGGGAGAAAACACAATAATGCAAATCATAAAAATCTCAGGTTGCAAACTTAGGTTGAATAAATGAATGTATGTCTATGTAATGTCTTCTGAAGTGATGGAAACAAGGCGGATGAATTTGACTGAGCTGTCGACACACTTGTACCCATCAGCTTACATTATAAGGCATCCAGAGGGAGGGAGGGAGTGTGTTTTACTCACACTGATGAGTGCTGGTGTGTGTGTGTGAATGTGTTTCTCACACTCTTGCTGTGTGTGTGTGTGTGTGTACTCATATGGGTGGAACATAGATACTTCAAATCACTCAGTATTAGGCTGCAGACATTGGTTATGGAAATGAATGTAAGTCAATGTAATGTCTTCTGAAATGATGGAAACAGGCCTGTGTGTATGTGTGTGTGTTACTGATAAGTGTCAAGGCGGGTGAATTTGACCGAGCTGTGCGTCGCGTCCTCTGAAGCTGTCAGCACATTTGTACCCATCAGCTTACATTACAAGGCATCCAGAGAGAGGGAGGGAGGGAGTGTGTTTTACTCACGCCGATGAGTGCTGGTATGTGTGTGAATGTGTTAAAAGCTGTGATGTTTTTTAACGATGATGAGGGGTTTAACTTTGTCCCGCTAATTAGGTGAGACGGAAAGTGACCTTCAGCTTATTTTACACTGCTTATTTGAGGCATTTGATGATGTGGATGAGAACCAGGACAGTTGGTACCAGGGGAGAGAAAGTCTGGTGTAAAGAAGGTCTGGATTGTGTTGCAAGATGTTTCAAATAATGTGGGAAACTTCTCATTTATTTCTTGTTGAATTTCAAATTCAGCTTTATTGACAAAGTGTTTTTACACATGTAAAGGGTTTTACTGGATTCTAGTGACTCTCACAGACATAAATACACTTGTATCATATGTATGCTTACCTCTTTACAAGGTATTCTCCTGGGGAATTTGCAGAAAGGTGTAATATTCAAACGGTGATCGGGAATGTTCTTTTTACATCTCACTGTGTGACCCATAACTAAAACCTGATGGTGAAAAATAACTTGAATCCAAATCACCTCATCAAGCAAATTCATTGTAACCAGCCTTTAAAAAACTACATAATAAATGAAACACAAAATGTAGATTTAACCGTGATTGAAAGTTGATTTTGGAAACAGCCGTTGACAAAAACTTACCACGTTTTAGTAGCAAATTGAAACTTTTAGGCCAACATGGATGACAGGTCCTGTTTAACATCTATAGGTCAATGATAGCAGCTCTGGTCTCTAACACAGTTGGCAGCTGTTTCAACTCTGTGTGTTTGCATAGTGCAACACTGTACACACACACTCCTGATACTATAGATACGTTTATGTTTTGCTATATACTGTATTATTCCGGCTGCACGTATCCAGATGGGCGAGTCCTGGAAAGTCCAGGACGCAGCAGCCTGCCATTTAACCTGAACTTTCCACCCCTGTGTTTATCGGCTGTACCTTTAAAAACAAGCCCGCTCCTCTGTCGCCACAAAGCTCCGTCAGCTGATGTGCGGCTATAAAGACAATTCTGCTTTTGTCCGTCGGTGAGGTCTAGAAATCAAATGGTGCGGCCTGATGCACGAGCTTGCTTGTTCTGTGCCATTGTAGCAGGCTGCTGCCGAACAAAGAGCGAGTCAGCAAATGTTCCCAGTTAATCTTTTTATACCTGTTCTACACAGCCTTGTTTTCTTTTGATGAATCGAGCCGTCCATGCAGCTGCCATGTGAATCTGCTCTGCTGCGTCTGTCATCACACCTCAACCTCCTCTGCTTCTCTGGAGGCCTTCAGAGGATGTGTGACTGTCCTGGGAAGCCCCCAAATGTTTTACTAGTTACTAATTGCTGCTGGATCAGAATCCCCCAAAGTCTCCTGACAGCTTTCGCATGTGTTTCTTGTAATGACTACAGGCTTGTTACCACAGGAAGAGAAAGGGAAACACCATGTGCCAGGCTGCTCAGGACTCACTGAAGCCCAGTGTCATGTCTCTGTCTTCTGGGTTTTCAGCACAGTGACGAACTGTATGAGGTCTGGTGGTGTGATGATATAGACAATATACATGGGATTGTTGTCAGAGATTATTATGGACTGTTCATATGAAGCGTCCCTCAGTGTCCTTGGTTGTAACATTTGCAACATTTCAAATTTTAGTTTAATTTTTTAACATTTCATTTAATATTCCTATCAGCTATTTTGTCTTACATTTATATAGATATATCATATATAGTCTTACGTTGACACACGCACTCAGTTGCCAGTTCATTAGGTACAGAGACAGATACAGACTTGTTGTGTAGCCTGCCCTCACTGAACCAACAGGGATGGACAAAATAATAGGAACACTGACTGGTATGACGCAATGCAATCTGCAGCCTATAAATAGAGTTGAATCAAAAACAGTTCCAACAAAAACTCGATGTCATAACCATCAAGAAGGTTTGGATCTATTACAGCATTGTTGTATCAGATTGCATTAATTTTAGCTAGGTGTACCTAATAAACTGGCCACTGAGTGTGTATCCATGTTGCCTGCTTCTAGACTGTTCTAGACTGGATTTATTTTTGGTACAGTGTGAAGACGGCACCTGACAGTTTGTTGCTGATGTTGATCTCTGAGCATGATGGGAAATTGGTGCTGTTTCTAATGTAAAATAATCAGATACAGGAAATATAAGAGTAAATGTAAGTAAAAAAAAAAAAAAAGTAAATAGCTTGTTTGCATATATTTAATAATATACAACAACACTGATGTATCTGTGATAAGCTAATATCACCTGATACTATTTCCCTTCATAATTAGTTGGACCAATAATAAAAAAACAAAAAAACATTTGTGCCTCTGCTTTAAACTTCTCAGGCATTATTATCTTCTTTTCTTCCTCTGCTCTACTTTTGACAGATTGATGTTTTGACATGCTCATTAGCTTAATCTCTCCAATAGAGGACGGCTGCACAAAGCGATGCCATCATCGCCGTTGCAAATTTACAGCAGCTCCATCCTGTTTGCGGGTGTTAAAATAGTTTATGCGCCAATTAAACATGTAGACACATTCAGACAAACGCCTGTACACACACACACACCAACACACACGCACACTCTGTTTCAGTATAGACTCTGCAAACCACAGAGTCTCCCTTGAATATGTGCTTTTGAGACATACACAAACAAAGGTTGCGCATTCATATGCAGCACGCATACAGATAAACATACAGTAGACGGGCGCACAAACACGAATGCGTGTGAGTTTAAGTGTGTGTTAGCCAGATGTCATTTAAGGGCAGATCTAGCTTGTTATTACGGAGCCTGTAGAAATGTTTGGTTCTCTGCTCCACCTCTAACATTACAAGGTTCAATCAGCCAAACAAACCCTAATTACCAGCTGGGCATTGGCTGGTGCTGCGAGGGGAAACGAGACACCGTGCTTAGACAGTTTATGTGACACTGGCACATGATGTTTCAATGTTTTCAGCTCGACGTGTAAAGAGTGAAGGAGTTGTTTTTAAGATCACATCACTTGGCTCCATCGAGTATGTTCTGTTCATCTGTTTGAAGGGCCTGACTCCTGACCTTTGTTTTGATGCATTCATTCTTCATCATCATCATCATCATCATCTTCACTGTGTAACGTTGCCCAAATATCAATGTATTTTGTAGAACTAATAACCAGAGATGAAATTGATCAACATGACTTTTTGATTGGATGGGTGAGAAGTTTTTATTATCACCATCAATTGTCCCCAATCATCCTATGTTGCTCTAAATTGTGTTTTAGCCTCTTATTGACTCTCTCAAAGAATCAATTCTGAGCAAAAAAACACATATTTATTTTCGATTTATGAATCTTTTTTAATTAAAAAACTGACTCATTTTGAGACTGTGAATAGTTTTTGTTTTGAGCAGTTTTCAAAACCTTGTAGCAGTTGAACCAGAAGTCAAGCAGACTAATCCATCAGTATATGATTTACTCCAAAAAAATCAATCAAACAACCCATGATTGAAGCAATAAAACAATGAGAGAACCTATAATTGTACACATTTAATGCCAATCATGAGCTTGGACTCTCAGGGCTCGTCCGTCATGGACTAGTTTGTCACAATGAGGTCATCGTCCGCTGCTTCCTGGAGTCGGGAATGTTTTAGTCTGAGAGTCATCTTACCATAAAGACATGTCATAATCACATGGTCATGCACAGTAAAAGCATCATTCTGTCGTACGGATCATTTTTCTTCACCATTAAATGGAGCTTTTAGGACTGGGCAGCCTGAAATATGAGAGAAGCCAGCTCAAGGTGCAGCTGGTTAGTGAGTCGACTGCTGGTGTTTGTGTGTTATTTTATGCATGTTTGAGTGTGAATATGGATGTAGTGCATCCTCCATCTTAACTCATGAGGCCTAGTGACTTCTGTGTGCAATGATGGTGTCTGAGAGAGTGTGTATTAATACATTGAGAGGACAGACACAGATATGAGACAGATACAGCGATATAAAGACAGACAAAGACAAGATAATGAAAAGAAGAAAAAGACATTCAAATCCAAGGAAGCCAGAACATGGTGCATTGGTACATTGAACAGACCTCTGTTGGATGACTGCTTATGTATTAGGTAAAAGGTCAAAGGTTGTCGGAGTTTGAGGAATCATATAGAGCTGTGTTTAAGCAGAAAAGCTTTATTTAAAATTCTCTCAATTTATCAATGGCCAGAGCTCGAAGAGGAACTCTCTCTCTGGTTGAATTTGGAGAAAAAAGGAAACAGGCTAAACCAGGGGTCGGCAACCTTTAACACCAAAAGAGCCATTTGATCCGGTTTCCACGGAAAAGAAAACACTGGGAGCCGCAAATACTTTTTGACATCTAAAATGAATTTATTTATGAACGCATTTATTAAATAGAAAGAAAAAATATTTAAAAAAACAACTTCCCTTTCATGCTTCGGGGTTCACCCCAGCCGTACACTTATTAGTGCTTTGACTACCCTTTTGAAGATGGGCTATCATCTTATCTAAAATGAAGATAACACTATATATATAGCTTTTTCTTACCTTTACACTTTGTATAAACAACTAAAGTGTGTTGCTTATGAAATCCACGAAGTGCTACAGAGAAAATTAAATTTTATCTATGTAATGAACACACAATAATACAATGTCTGAATGTCTCTTTCAAATACATTAAAAAGCTGAACTTAAATTATCCATGTCGCAAACAAAAGCAAAAAAAAAATGCAGTGAGCCGTCATCCTTATATCGCCTTTGGGCTTTCAGAGCATGTAGCGGAGCCTTGACCTGAATTTAAAAAATAAATTGGGGAAGAAAGCACTGTGTCACTAAACAATGAAAAATAAATATTTGCAAAATATCTGCATAAATATTTATTTAACCTGGTTAATGGGACTTCTGCTCCTGAACCTCTGCGCACAGCGTCTGCACATCGGGGCTGTACGTCACTCTCATCTTTACGCAGGACTGTAGCTGTCATCTGTGAGGCGTGAGCGGTGTTTGTTTTTAATGTAGTTCATGGTGGAGAATAGCTGCTCACATACATATGTGGATCCGAAGATCGACAGGACTCCAAAGGCATATGTCTTCATGTTCCTGTAGGTGTCGGGGATGGCATTCCATGTTTCAAACACGAGTTTGTCCGGTCTTGGAAGGTTATACCGGCTTTCGCGAGTATGACGTTTATTTTGAGCGACGAAAAACAATAAAATATATTTATTCTAATATGTCAAGATCACAATAATCTTCCAATCTACAACTAAAATATTAAAGAACTAACACAAATAAAATACACTTCAATTAAATACTTAGTTTTTTTTTTTTTTTTAGTAATTTATTTTCCCAAGCCACTCAGAGCCGCAGTATAAGGATGAAAGAGCCGCATGCGGCTCCGGAGCCGCGGGTTGCCGACCCCTGGGCTAAACCGTCAAATTTTCAGCGACTATTTTAGCCCTATGTAATTGTCCACATTTAGCCAATAAAACAATGCCTGTAGACGCCGGCCCTTTGGAGGAATAGTCGATGCCTAAACTTTTATATAAACATAACCCAAAAGCTGAACTGACTTCCCATGAACCACTGCTGTGTGCTCAACTTGAGAGAGGTTGTCCTGCACTGAAAAGTACATTATGTAAATCAGAGACCTGACCCTGTGAGCACACGTCGTCCAGGCATGTGTGCGGCCTGTTGCTGGTTAGAAACACAGCCCTCCACCCATTAGCACCAGCTCCATAATGGCTTTGTTTTCAGGCTTTTTTTTTTGCTCTGACTTCATGTTGGACCTCCGACTGCCCCGAGCAGACTCACAAACAGGCCGCTGGCTGCGAGTGCGTGCGTGTAAATGTCCCAGAGAAGAAGTGGGAATTCCCTGCGACGAACCACGCGCTGTCGCAATCCTCTCTCTCCCTCCTGTCTTTGTTTTTCTTCAGCCACCCACTACGCTGTTAGTGAGCAATAAGAGGGGTAATAGCAGTCATTCAGTGGCTCGACTGTCAGCGGTGCTGATAGATGAGGGGTCGCACACACACACACACACACACACGCACACGCACACGCACACGCACACACACACACACACACACACGCACACCGCACCATAACTAATTCTCAATTATGGCTGATGGAGGGAGTGAACCCTCTTTTTGAAAGGTCTGGAGCAAAGGCAGAGTATGTGCCAAGGGGCAAAAGAAAGAGAGTGCATGAGAGAGAAAGAGGAGGTGGGGTTGTGTGTGTGTGTGTGTGGGGGGTGTTGTTGTCTTTCACAATAGTGTTTAAAAGCCGACATGGCCTTATTTTCTAGCGGCCGATGGAGGAGCTGGAGGAGCAATCTAGGCTGAGGAGGGGGGAAGAGGATGGAGGAGGAGAGAGGCAAGATTCAGGGAGAGAAAAGCGATACGGGGTGTCACTGTCTGAAGGCATTCCTCTGCATACCTAACATCATAACAAAGACGAGAGAAGGGTGTGTGTGTGTGTGTGTGTGTGTGTGTGTGTGTGTGTGTGTGTGTGTGCGTGTGTGTGTGTGTGTGTGTGTTTATGCATGCAGCATATTGCCTGCAGTTATGAATATTCTGGATTTGCACAGAGTTCATACAACATGCGTGTGTTTCCCATTAAACTGGTACATTTCTTGACAGAGTTGTGTGTGTGTGTGTGTGAGAGTGTGTGTTGCCACTGCAGTACAGCACAGTGGGGGTTGGGGGTCTTCCTCTAGCTGTGACGTAGCGTGGAGGAGAAGGAAATTAGGGCACGACTCAGCCTGGCTCTGGTGCTATTGTTGCCTCGCCTTTGTCAGGGCAGACTGTCTGACACACACACACACACACACACACACACACGCCCCGCATGCACTCACTGACTTTTAACATCACGCTGGATCAAAGTATATTTGTCCTTCAAGAAGCATCCACACCCACGTTTTTGCAACAGAACACATTTTTCTTTCTCGTGTGACTGATCATATTTTACAAAACACTGCATTTTCAGGGTCAGAATAAAAAGACTATACACCACCACATTTTATCATTGGCAGCCACACAGTTTTAATTCCGTATGCATGGGATGCTGCTTCGGATTAGACTCGGCACTAATGATTAATTTCATAGAGAACTGTTCTGTCTTGAATTTTCTTGTTTTGTCTAAAAGCCCAAAGCCTAAAGATTTTCAATTCCCATTAATGTGAAAGGTCTATAAAGCAGGAAAAGGCACACAAGCTGGAACCAGCAGGTGTTTGATAGATGCCTGGCGTGAGCAGGTCTTTTGTGCCTTCACCTTAGCATGTTGCATTATACATGAGCACATATGAACGTCCTTTAATTTTGCAGAGCAGCAGTAGGAATATGGGGAAACTCCTCAGGTTTCATCAACAGGTTGCATTCATTAAGAACATCCTCGTGTGCCTGGTACATCTAATAACCTCATTAAAAATCTATTAGGGTCATTCATCAGGTCACCCAGTGTGATTTACAGTATGATCCGAGCAAACACATCCGCTGCAGAAACAGCATGTCTATAGATTGAAACCTTGCATGGTTCCTAACAGTCACCACAGAAGTAGCTCTCCAGCCAGTGCGCCGCTTCATCTCATTAGCCCAATCTTTGATGTGGAGTATCGGCCCTGGACTCCAGCTGGACTGAAGCTGGTAAATATTTTAGCCCGGGGACTTATTTAGTTACACTGCTCGGCAATGATACGGTGACTCAGCCCCTCGGTGCACTCTGGTATTACTTACTCGTGTGTTTTCTCTCATGACAATATGGGACTTATTTTGCTGGAATGCCACCTCTGCTATAGGCCCCAGAGATGCATGCACTCGTGGATGTAACCAGATGACATTTCCTTTGTATTGCTATTGCAGCTGTTCAAAAGAGTTTCACATGCAACACCTTGGGAGGGATTACTTGCCTGTAGGTTACTCTGATAACGTGTCTTCAGGTGGTTTGAAATGTATATTAAACGTTCAGTGTGTCAGTATGAGAGACAGATTGACAGATGTAGATTTAGGAAGGAAACGTAGAGATTTAAAGATCATCAGAGGAACTGAAAAAGACAGGGTATTTTTCTCATGGCCTACTCATAAATACACAATAGGAATCAACTCATCATAGTGCGACATGTCAACATTTAGGTCATGAAACTGTAAAGAAGGAAGTGGAACTCACACATGTGTATTTCTGCTTCTGCACAACCGCTACGTCACCTTCAGTAGCAGCAGCTCGTCTGACACTTATAGTAAGTTAATTACAGAACTGTTGGCAGCAGCTGTGGCCGAGCTGGTGAATATGCATGCAGTCATATGTAGAGATGAGTCATGATGTGCATCTGCCCGGCCGCAAAGTCACACTTCTATTCAAACACAACGGAGGCAGTTTCTCTTTTCTCATTTCATCGTAACAAAGCCTCGAGTTGCTATCAAGCGGCAACCTCCGGCGCTGAAAAATGAAGCCAATGCAGAAGTGCAAAAAAGCTGCAGTTCCTCGAATAACCACTAGAGCAGGCCGCAGAAGGGAGTCAATTACATTTGAGCCCCATGTTAAAATGTCCAATTTTACTACAGAAAAAACATTACAGCCTGGTTCAAAACATGGCTCTAGTCTCATAAGCTGTTTTTCTACTTCATGACAACTCTGGGGGGGACGAATTTTTTTATAAGGCGTTCGTTTAAAATATACAGCATACATCATTATGCACAATTCATAGCTGTCAATCTAAGTGGCGCCACTTTGATTGACAACTAGCCACTGACGGTCTAAAGGGCGTCACCCCGGCTAATTCTAGTCACTGAGTTTGGGAAAGAGATCGCCGTGGGGTTAGCCGGCTAGCAACAATATTTAGCATTTAACCTAGCTGGTTAGCCGTAGCTAGTTTGATTATTTCGAATAAAGCGCCTTTTTCAGCCAATAGCGTTCATTCAGCCGGCCCATAGGACTCAGCTCCGCCCTCACTCCACCTCTTTGTCCATATTTGGAGTAACCGGAGGTAGGCTACCAAGATGGCTACGCACTACGATTTGCTTCATTTTCGCTCTTCAGAAACCTATGGGTGACGTCACGGACACTACGTCCATATTTTATACAGTCTATGGTTGCTACATGTCTGAATATAGAAGTCATGTTTCAGACCTGCGTCACCAAAGGTCATAGCTGTGTGATGATACAGCACATCCAGGTGTAGCAGCCGAGGCCTCACAGTCTGGACATGTTTTATAAAAAAAACCTGGTTTGGATAATATTTTGTGTCTGATATGGTTTTTCCACGACTGCCTTGTCAGCTCCTTCTCCCTCGAGATGCCTCCTGTTTCACTGATACAGTTTCCAAAGCTTGTGGATCAGGACTTGTTCGAATCATCTCGTACATACGTGTCATAAACAGAGATATGAGGTGAGTGCAGAGAAAGTTTGCCTCTATATGAAAACAGCTTTTAAGTGTTTGGAGTTTCTCAAACATTCATGTGACGTTGCAACACATTTTGAGTGGAGGCGACTTTAAGGAGAAGCTCTGTCTTGCTAAATCCCTTGTATTATATAAAATATTAATAAAAATATAAGTGATGATTATTCCTACTTATGCATTTAATCTAAAGAAAGAAAAGCTCAAAATAAAACAACTTCTGGTTGAGTCATGGAGGTGGAATAAAATGCAAACTGAAAAAAAACTAAAGGTCACTTGCAGCTTTTTGCTGACTGCACCTTCTTCCTCTCGACTGTTTCTACTTTGCACCTTTGCAGCTGCACCGAAGTTCCAGCCATCCTCATGAGCTGGTGATGAATTCACAGCTCAGTCATAGCAGGTTACTCTTCTTAAAAGCGATGAAGCAGTCTGCCTTGAAGGTGAGATATTGTCCCTTGTAATCCAACGAAAACCAACTCGGTTCAAGAATGTTCTCGAGTGGAGCTTCGGTTTCGTCCTGCTGCTGCAGCTGTCGGCCTCGTTTTCCCTCCGAGCGAGAAACGGCTCTGTGAAACGAGGAAACATGGCAAAATGTGATTGATTTTAGAAAAATATTACTCCAAGAGTTTGTTTGACGCTTGGGGACAAGCAGAAGTTTTGCTGGCTGCGCACTAATTTGATCACATTACCGGACTCTTAACATCATAAAGCACCGGGAGCGGAGCAGGAAGAGAGGGAGAGTGAACTCTGAGGAATGCTCTTTAACTTTCTGCACATGGCTACCTGATCACTGCTGTCGGGTCATAAAACAGACAGCTGTGCTTTTCTCAGCTGTTTGGAAAAAACTGCTTTTACTACAGGTGCTTATGGATGCAAATGATTGGATGGAAGCAGGATCATTGCAGGTGACACCCGACAACATGAGCAGCAGCCCGATGGATCGAGCTTTAACGTCACATTTGTGCTTCACTTGAAAATTTACGACAGACTTGGACACAATGAAAAGGCTGTTATCTTGTCCAGGAAACAGGATTTTGCGAATCATCTGCACTTAATGCACCCGATTTAAAAAAAAAAAAAAAAAAAGCGGAACAGGATTTTTCCATTTACTTCTTACTGGTTCCGAGTATGAACTCATTTTTCAGAGAATTTCAAATGGAAATCTGAGAAATTATTAATCTTTTTAAGTCTCTGCTCTCCTTTTATTTTGAGATTCTTTTTGTCATTTGACTGCCAGTAGAGTTCCTGGGATAGGTCAAAGGTTACTTAGATAGTGTGTGTGTGTGTTGTCTCTAGATCTGACCTATCAAAAGCCGTTTTTATCTCATTGGTTTAGTGGGAATGAGCCTCATGTTCTCTGACAGCTGGATGTTGTTTCTGTCCACAAAGTGTCACCAGACCTGAATGATTTTTGTTTGCAGAATTTTATGATGATCAAGGAAGGAAAATATGCTTCACTGTAATAACACCCTGCTTATCCAAACAGGAAGCGACCGACTGAGGTTAATTATTGAATACCATGGGAATGAAATGCATGTTTTTTTTTCGCTATCCTGCAGGAAAAAAGGGAACGTCACGAGGAGATTTATCTCGACCTGTGAACCTCTTAAAAGCGAATCTTCAGCTCGAGGTTATCATTCATTCCATAGCCTGCAGTGTTGAGCTGTCAGTCCTAAATTCAAGACGTGTGTGATAATGAACCAGAAACTCCTGAGCCCGAGGTGGAGACGAGGTGTGGCTCTACCCTCCGACAGAAACCCGAGGCGGCGGCACAGCTCGCTGCCCAGACTTGCAGCAGGTGTCGAATTCAGCGGCAAGATTTTTCCTCCAAATATCTCGAAATGTTACTGGCAACACTTGCAGAAGTCGGTGATTTAGCCCGGCAGGTGCGGCCCAAATCAGGCTGAAATACACCAGCGCACCCACACACACACTGTACACACACACACACACACACAAGCTGACACATGTTGTTGATAAAAGTGCTATTTTCCTCCCACATCAAAGTGAGTCAGAGCGCAGGGAGGAGAAGAGCCAGTGCTGCGAGGAGCTGGCGTGAGCTCTCGATCCAGCCTCTTTTCTGGGAAGCCTGAGTGTGGAGGTCTGTGAGGTGAAAGCAGGTTGTTGCGTCCAGGAGGGACAATATTGTCTTTGATACAGGAGAGAACAGTCCGGCTTTGTTGTGGTTCAGAGGACTTTATGTTAAAGTGAGTTTCAGTTGAAAATTTCACAGATGTGAGTGTAGTGAAAACTCACTTCCTCCTGGGAATTAAGGAGAAAAAACTCTGTCATATACTAACCTACTATCCCACCTAATGTCTAAATGAGTACGTAGTGTCTTCAACTGTGTAGTATATGGATTTTATGTATGTGAGAAAGGCCCTGATTTGTATGAGATTAGCTATAAATTGAACTCACTGGACAAACTCATCTGCCCCAGAATGCATTCTCAATCAACAGTGGCTCAGACCAGTGATGTTGTGAGCGAAGATGCAGTCACATGTTTGCTTGAATACTACTCAAACATCCTGCTGGTAATGGCATACTACATTAATACATTCATTTAGTTGGCAGTAAGCAACTCAAGTTTTGTTTTTCCCTGATCGTTTGACTACTACAAATGTGACTAATTACATTAATTCAAGTGCTGTTCTGAAGTACCAATGTGATGTATAGTCACTAAATGAGCTTATAGAATATTTGTTATAAGAAGTTAAACTTTAAAATTAGATCCTCCTTCACTAACCACATTACTAAGATAAGATAAGATAAGATAAGATAAGCCTTTATTCGTCCCACAGTGGGCAAATTCACAACATTAAGTCATCAGTAAAAATAGTCCAATATATATAATAGTATATCACTCACAAGGGCCATTTGTCTGCATAAGTACTGCATGAGTACTTTTGATACAGAGAAGACATTTTGTTAATAAGACAAGATAAGATAAGCCTTTAATCGTCCCACAATGGGGAAATTCACATAAACAATAATAACACACACTGATCGTGTGTTTGGTTGTGTGTCTGTCTGTCTGCCATTAATCTATACTACTGGGCCCATCAGCCTAACATTTTGGCCTTATTTATTTTTTAAAATATTTTTTTGTGTGCATTCATAACTGTTTGCACAGTGACCTATCATGGTTGCATTGAGTCACAATTTTTGAGAAATATGTTTGTTTGTTTTTGTACTTTTCCTGTGCTTGAAACAATGAACGTGTTGATCACATTAGTGTTGATAGATTCTTTTGTTTCACTTTTCAAATTGACATTTTACATGTCTGGTGTTTTGGAACCCGTACACGCTCTCTCTCTTCATGCATACACACTGAACACAGAGTCTGCCCTGCGCTCCCCGTTCCCCGCGTGCCCCCGCACACCTGGCAGAGATCTGACACTCTTCTGGTTTTACTCAAGCAGCGTTTTCAGTGCAGGACTTGGACGTGTAATGAAGGCTGCAAACGTCCCGCTCCTCCGATGGTCGTAAAATAAGCAGAAGTAGCCAAGATTCAATCTCACATGAATGAGAAAAAGAGACTGATGGGACAGAGGTCATGCTAAATTTGATCTCAATGAGTGTTGAGATTGTGGTTTGCGCCTCGAGTCCGTCGAGCCACCAGGACACCCTTCAACAAAGTCCTTCATTGTTGGACTTCATCTGATTGAGCTCTTTTTGTTTTTGGCTTTAACCGTGTCCACAACGTTTGTGTCCACGATCTGTACAATGAGCTGATTCAAAGACAAATTTCAAACATGCTTTTTTTCCAGGGAAAGGTGAACACACAGCCTTCCTATTCGTGGTTCTCAAGGACAGTCAAGTTTGCTTTTAGATGAGAAATGATGATGATGGGAAAATACTGTTTCATGTTCAGGCTTTTGATATATGGTTAAACTTAGCTGGATGTTCACTTTTAGGGTCTTTTCAGGGACAGTTAATGTCAATCTTTAAACCTCATCTCCTCAGTAACAACTCTGTGTCCTCAGTATCTTGTATGTTCCTTACTGGCAAAGATATGACATCATTCCCATAAGAACTTATTGTGTTTCCTCCATCACCTGTAGCTATAAATGTTTTTGATAAAGGAACTGAAATGTAGCGTTAAAGCAGATTAACATGTAAAATGAGATGTCGACATCCTGCTCTTCACCTTTTTAAAAAGCTCCTCATCTCAATTCGATCTGCTGTCAGGATGAGTGTGTTGGGTCAGGCTGCCATCGACGGAGACGGTCGACCTTCCAAAACAATGACTCTACTTTCTCCTCCTCTTCCTCTTCCTTCCTCCTTCCCTCTGAGCTATACTTGTGCTCATTCTCTTTTGAACACATTAACCTCATCCTCCTTCACCTTCTGTGTCTCATCCTCCCGTCCCTCCTCATTTCCTTTTGTCAGTCTGACATGAAAATGGCTGCTGCCCCGTCCCTCCTTCCTGCAGCCTCTCTCATCCTGTTTCCCTGCCTGATGCGACTCTGTTTCGTGTTATTAAACCGGGATAAGTGCTCGCAGAGAGACCTGCCTCGGACGTTATTGGAAGTGGCACGGCGGGCGAGCGAAGGAGTGTGCGTCAAATGAAGTGCAGGAGGCTCTAACTCTCTCCATCACTCCCATTGTTTCATTTGAACAGCAGACGTGACCGCTCGCTGGCCGGGGCCTTGTGATGCCTTCTGCCAGGGGTTGTGTTATTTTTATAACAACGAGACATGAGCAAACCCCCGCTGTGGTGAAGTAATCACACCAGGCATCGGGCCGAAGCAAACACAGTAGGCTAGTGTAATGCTGTGACTCAGAGCTTGATATGATTCCTGAGTCTGACACGCACATATTGAAAAGTGTATTTCTCAGCCTGGTAAATGGTACAAGCTGATGTGTGATGATATCCAGCCACACGTTTTCTATTTGTGTTATGGTAATTTACTCCACAGGGAAGCCGTCCTGGAGATGCAAACTGGTCCAAAAAGGAACGGATGCACTGAATTATTGAACACGGCGCAGTGACCCGAGCTGAGGTGTGGCCTTTCTCTAACCACTGCTGTCCTGTAGTGGAGAGTCAGCATCAAGCGGCAACCTCCGCCGCTGAAAAATGAAGCCAATGCGGAAGTGCAAAAAAGCTGCAGTTCCTCGAATAACCGCTAGAGCAGGCTGCAGAAGGGAGTCAATTACATTTGAGCCCCATGTTAAAATTTCCGATTTTACGACAGAAAAAAACATATTTACAGCCTGGTTCAAAACATGGCTCTAGTCTCATAAGCTGTTTTTCTACTCTATGACAACTCTGGGGGGGGCGAATTTTTTTATAAGGCGTTCGTTTAAAATATACAGCATACATCATTATGCACAATTCATAGCTGTCAATCTAAGTGGCGCCACTTTGATTGACAACTAGCCACTGACGGTCTAAAGGGCGTCACCCCGGCTAATTCTAGTCACTGAGTTTGGGAAAGAGATCGTCGTGGGGTTAGCCGGCTAGCAACGATATTTAGCATTTAACCTAGCTGGTTAGCCATAGCTAGTTTGATTATTTTGAATAAAGCTGCTTTTTTCAGCCAATAGCATTCATTCGACCCGCCTCAGCTCCGCCCTCGCT
>JBBMOC010000046.1:3502019-3526006 GCA_037975185.1 Centropyge bicolor
GTGTGTGTGTGTGTGTGTGTGTGTGTGTGTGTGTGTGTGTGTGTGTGTGTGTGTGTGTGTGTGTGTCTGCGTTCAGCTCCCATCCTGCTCCAAAAATAACCCCCTGCTAAGAATATTTAATCCCCAGGTTGCCAGACTCTCTTCCCTTTATTCCTTGCTCTTTATCACACCCTCACACATTTGATGTGCACACACACTCACTCACAAACACACACACACGTGCGAGGGTGGTGTGGGGGGTTGGTTTCCTGGTGTAAAGCCAGCCAGAACTCGGGCTTAGCGGGAGTAATCTGGTAGGTGTGTGTTTGCTTTATTCTATCTGTTTTCATGCGTCTGGTGTCAGTGTCGGGGGGTAAAGTGGCGTTGGCTTTGCCTGGTGTCTGGTTCAGAGATTACTGTAGGATGAGGGAATCTCTGTGCGTCACTTATTTATCTTTCTTTTGTCTTCCTCAGGATTTGAGAACTTTATTTTATGTGGTGATGTTTCAGATCTTCCTGCTCTGCCCTTTGGTCCTGATCGCTCAGGCGTCATGAGGGCAAGCCAAGATTAATGCTGGCTAACAGAGGGGGAGGGGGGGGTTGAGTTTGGGGGGGCAGGGATTTATGTCAATCTCTGCGGGAAATTATAGCAAACAGAGCGTTTATGGGGTGGCTTGTGGTTGATGCTGGTGGCAGAGGGTGGGGCGCTCCTCTGCAGAACCAACAGTGTTTTGTAGTTTAACCGTTTCACTCTTTCGACTGTCGAGTCACATTTCACCGTGTCAGGATGCCATTGGCTGAACACAGACATGACACAGGGATGAGGGGAGCTGCAGCGTGCCTCATCTGCAGGTCACGCTGGACCCTCTTTCAATATGTTTCTGTCAGAGGAGATTTATGGAAGGCCAGTTTACGAGCCTGTGAGAGATCAGGGATGAGTTAGTCGAGGTGGTGACTCGGTTTGATGATGCTCCTTTCAAGGCGGTGTGGTGTGGTCTCTGCAGGGTTCAAGGTCGTCTCTGACCTGCAAGCTGGAGCTGCCATCAGTGAGTATCTAGACAAATCTGACTCTCTGAGTGTGCAGTATTGAAGGAGTGTGTGTTTATCATTCACCCCAACAGCTGATTTTTGTAATGTAAATGAATGTGAATTTGTCATCTGCTGTACTGACTGTATGTGACTTTATTTGGGTTACATGAATAAAATTGTCTGGACTTGACCAGCTCATCTTATTCCTCGTATGAATATTTAAATAATTCACTTTAATTTGAACCTCACTTGCCACAAGCTCATGTTAGGGCATACATTGTTAGTTTTATGCAGGTTTTACTCAAGGACGGCCGAACTTCAGAGCTACTGGATAATTATACAAAAGTGACCAGTGAATCTTTTCTCTCTGAACCAACTTACTTTTCATCTTAAACCATATTTGTTGAATATCTTCTGTCTAATATTATGAGTCTTTCTTTCCAGCTTTCTCTACTAACACCGAACCCAAAAAAGTCGTTCAGAGGAAAAGCAGAATTTCTTCTCCTGGTTGATGGATGATAGGAGCTTTCTGTCTCTTACTGAATTATTATCTGAAGTCACATCTGTCTAACTCAGCGACAACGACCCTTTGAGCAGCAGTCAAGATTATTCCTGACTTGCAAGTTGAAGCTGCGGTCAAAGAAGACACACTAGTCTAGATGGATAGCTCAGTTTAAGTCTGGTCCACACTGTCACAGGTTTTCCAAAGTGGTGATATGTCATCAAGCTGAATAAGCCTGAAATGTCACCAGGTCTTGAGGTGGGAAATTAGCAGCACAGATTTCCCTGAATATTGATCCCTGCTCACATGACCCCACACAGGAAATGCTCCTGAACGTTTCACTGATAGGCTGAAATGCATTTAATGCCTCTATGTTTTTTGTTAGAGACAATAAGAAATGTTCTGATGGGATATAAGGCAGCATCTTACTCCACTGGTGGAACTGTTCAATCCAAATCTTGACATTTTTATGTTCTTGTTTTCATATTACTCTACTGACAATATTCCCAGCTGGGGAAGAAAGTAACTAATATGCATTATCCATCCATCCATTATCTATAACTGCTCGTCCCTTGCAGGGTCGTTGGGGGTTTGCAGCTGTATTTTATGCTGTTTTCTTAAATTTTAACGCTACATATCGTCGCGTCAGCATCTCTCATGCTGACACAGGAAGCCGGATTGACTGATGTGTTTTTCACTGCCATGACAGATGATTCATCTCATCCAGAAAATTCTAATTATGTCGGGAGTTTGCACAGAGAAAACTCGTCTCTGCTCCGCGACGCGATCCTTCCAGAAGTGATTTGTTTTGTTGTGACTTCTTTTTTGAAGAGGAAAAAGTCAGGGCGCAAGCCAAGAAAGGCTCCGACAAAATGAAAATAAATAGAATAGAGAGAGGGAAAAATGAAAAATGAATTGAGAGCTGTCAGCGTTTCAATAGAGCACGTTTCTTAGTATTTTGCTGATTGTGCTGTTTTTATACCAGCATTCACAAAACATACATAATTTAAACAGTCTCATTAAATGGTTTTATGATGCTGCAGTTTGTTATACGATGAAATTGGTGCTCGTTTCCATTTTGTTCACAGAAACCTAATGTAATACAGCAGCCGTCACTCCTGCTTCACACAGTGGCAATAACCTCGAAATCCATCTTTCAAATTTGAGACGTCACATCGAGAGAGAGACGTCCAGTGGAAGCTGACCGCAGGGAACGCTGCGGAGGATCGTATGGTGATAAAAGCTAATTTTCTGGCCCAGAACTGAAACATGAAAAACCACACTAATGTAAAGCTCATTTGTCTCCCTGCGCGCTGTAGGTCCCACAAGCTCAGTTTCCCATCCGCCGTCAACAGACCATCACATGTTGGACTCTTTATCTGATTCCCAGCTAATTGGAGCTATTCAGGTTTCTTTAAGTAGCTATTGATTAGATTGTTGTAAACCAGAGGAATAACATGTTAAAATGGTAAATTGAGTGGAATTCCCCTTTCAGCTTCTCTGTACACTGGTTCCCTTTCTCTTAATTGTGGGTTGTCTGGTATCATTTCGTCGAGTGACACTGAAGTCTTAAACTGACATGTACCCCCCCCCCCTTTCAGCTTCCATTTAAAGACACTCTGAATTACTTCTCTGCTGAATTAATTTTGAGGTAATTCTTTGTGATGCCAATATAATGCAGTTCACCAGACTGAATGCTAAGCTAATTGCATGATTAAGATAAGGGCAGATATTGGGCTCATTTTCAACCTACAACTTGAGATACATTTGCACTTTAACATATCTGTGCATTGTGGTTTCTCACAGTGCTTTGTGATCTGCAAGAGCTTTTACTCAGAAATTCTCCATTAAACAGTGACAAACACGTAATGTCCTGCCACATTACTTACACATGCACTTCCTTGCACAGACCAAGGTGACAAAGGTCAAAGTGCATGATGGAACAAATCAAGTGTATTTTGAAATACAGCCTGTTTTGTTGCAACCAGGGCGAAGCGGTTAGTGTTTAAATGCTTGATAGCTCGACAGACGCTTGTGGTGCATGAACCTGCCCAAACAACATAAAGGAGTGTGTAATGCACTACTTCGCCGCCTCGAGGCTAAAAAAGCATATATCGTGTTTTCAAAGTTTGACTTTGTTTCTACCAAGTTCTGTGTCCGTGCGTGATGAGGGTGGCTTTTCATTTGCCGTCTTCCAACCCGCTCTTCTTTTGTGGTTCTCTCCTCTCGCTCTCTTCCTCTGTCACGCCGGCCTCGGAGGAAGGACTCGAACTGACAGGCCACCGAGCAGCAGCCACTCGGCCGCACATCCCCCAGGCTGCTGTGATCCATCCTGACAGAGAGAGAGAGAGAGAGAGAGGGAGAGAGGGGGAGAGAGGGAGAGAGAGAGAGAGGGAGGGAGAAACAGGATGAAGAGAGACAGAGAGAGAGAGAAAAGATGAAGAAGAGAGAGAGAGGGAGAAACAGGATGAAGAAGAGAGGAAGAGAGAGAGAGAGCGAGAGAGAGAGAAGATGAAGAAGAGAGAGAGAGGGAGAAACAGGATGAAGAAGAGAGGAAGAGAGAGAGAGAGAGGATGAAGAAGAGAGACAGAGAGAGAGAGAGGATGAAGAAGAGAGGCAGAGAGAGAGAGAGAGAGAGAAACAGGATGAAGAAGAGAGGCAGAGAGAGAGAGAGGGGATGAAGAAGAGAGAGAGAGAGAGGATGAAGAAGAGAGGCAGAGAGAGAGAGAGTAATGGCTACACTAACAAAGGCTGTGGCAGACTCTGGACAGAGAATGTACTCTTTATCTGTTCTGTCTGGGCTCACTGTAACAGCCAGTGAAGAGAGAATGGGAGTGTGTGTGTGTGTGTGTGTGTGTGCGGTTGGACGCTAATAAAGCATATGATGGTGCCTCCAGGGCTGCTTTTAGTCTCCTACTGGGAGAGGATGAGAGAAAGGGGGAGCAGAATCAGAAGTGCTTTTATAAGCAGTGACTCTTATGTACTATAGTTTCTGTGTTTTCTCTGATCAATCAATCTTGTATTTCTTGTTTTTTTCATTCTGTTTTTCTTTTCTTGTTGTTTCCTGAATATAAATTGATTATGATCTTTTGAAATTAGCCAGTGGGTGCTGTTATTTCTACTGATTTTTCCACAGAGCTGATCTGATTGCTAAACATGCCTGAGGATTATTTTCATGCTTCAAGTCGAAGGTTTTTAAATTCTGTTTTGCATTTCAGGCTTTTTGTTACCAAGAGAATAACAAATTCCTGGGCTATTAATACTTGAACAAATGAAGCAACAAGCATCTGCATCATGAAATGCTTTTTCAATGATCTGAATTGAAATGTGGGCTGAGTGAACCAGTGTTGAATTTGAAGAAATGGATCGTCTGTCATCTGTAATAAACAGTGTGAAACTGTGTGAATGTAGAGTTGTTATATAGGGAACAGTGATTCACTTTATATGCACTTATATGTGACGCACTTCTCTGTTCTGGTGTCGTTGATCAGGATCTTTATCTTGTGCCAAAATGTGTCTGTAAATCCTTCAAACCACTGTGCATTTGATCTCATTGAGATGCATGTGTGACGGGTCCAATAATCATCTCTTCCTATCATTCATTCGAGGTGTATTCTCAGTAGGATTTTGCACCCATTTCCTGGGAGAGGGATGGTGAGAGAGAGACAGACAGAAATAGACACTCAAAGTGTAAAAACATGGTGACGAGTGTGAAAGCTGCAGGAGGGGAATCTTGCATGTCAAAAGTGTAAAAATGTGGCGAGCAGAGGAAACAACCCTGTTTTCATTTGGTAATATTTGACTTCATCTTCACCATCAGGCCTCAGTCCGTCCATATAGGGGTCAATCTTGAAATTGGCATCATGAGGATTCACCTGCTACAGTGAAATGCTACTGTCTGTATACAGGATCATACAGGACGACTCTGCAGGCCATCTGTTGTCTGTCTGACAGGCCCAGATCACAACTCGTCCTGAACATTTACATCCTGCCGTGACTCACATTCACTGCCACCATTCTCTTATAGAAGTGGTCGTCGAACGCTCTGGTAGATTTGATAACTTTCATGTTTGATCAGTGAGGGTTTGTCTGACCATTTCTGTGACTCCCCCCGAAAACAACAACCCGACCCTCACACCCACTTCGAGCCACAGTTGATTATGCAGAGGCGATAAAGAAACCAGGGTTTGAACTTTTTTCTGCAGCTCTATTTTTATTTTTATTATTCTTGGCACCACTGTTTTGCTTTTTAACGTGAACAGCCTTCCTTCCCTGCTCGCTGTGATGTGCAGCTTCTCACCTCGTCTTCCAATGTGGGTGTTTGGAGCTTGAATACTGTATAAACACACTTGATTTTACATCATGTGAACTAGTTTTATTCAAGCATACACAACCAGACTTTCAGCCCATTTGATGCATGCTAGTGAATGTACCTCATTTTGGTGTCTTAAACTACAATTTAAGGCAATTTTAAGTAAATCAACACACATTTACATCTCTTCTCTTCTGCACGTTAAAATGTCTACTGACGCACTGAATTCCAATTTTTTGTAATAGCACTTAAACACAGCATCTGTGTTCCAATGTTGGTGTAAAACTAACATAAAAACATGATGTTAATGTGACGTTTCTCGACCGCTGTGTTGTGACTTGGCTCTTCTGTACCTCGCGGCAGCTTGCTGGAGGCTGCAGCAGGTGTCACAGACAGCTTGCTCACACATGCATGCGTACGCACAGCAGCATGAACACACGAGACACACACTCGTCCGCCTGGTAGCTATGGTCACGCAAAAATCCAGCACGGCTACAAATTTACAGCGAGTTTTCTCCGTTCTTCTCCGAGCGCTCGAGGGGTGAAATTTAACACTTGGCGAATTAATGGGATTGGCCTGATAACCTGGTAACATGTTGACAGGAAAGGAGCGAACAGGAGAAGGAGGGATTAATGAGGGAAGGAGAGAGGAGAGGCAGATTAGAGCTCGGCCTGTGTGTGTGGGGCTTGGCTTGTTAAAGGTTGAGGTTTTGGTGATGGCGGGGGTCGGTTGGGGGTTGGGTGTCGGTGGGAATGACTTCGAGGCTTGTTCATGGAGCCAAAAGAATATTAATTTAAATGCATATTTGGGGGAAGAGGGGGGAGTGGGAGAGATGTTTGGAGGCAGACTAGCAGGCTGGATTTCACATCCAGAGTCAGATCAGAGTGAATTTTTTTTTATTCCTTCTCCCGTATTCTGTTTGAAGCTGGATTTCTCTGAATACCTCTGATACTTCCAGCAAATTTTCTGCTGCCACAGCACATGAAAGGCGGCGGCGGGGGCAGCGGCGGCGGGGGGAGGGTGCTGTTCGGCTGTCTGGCTGGCTGGCGAATGTCAGATGGCATTGGATACACAAGGAGATGACTCCTCTGTATCTGCTCAGTGGATAACTGGTGCTCGGCCAAGTTAAAGGTTACCATGTGGTGGCTGTTCAGACTGTGTGTATATGTTCACTGACTCAGACAAATAAAATGGGATCTCACTGTTTTAGCAGGTTGTATTTTAAGCCTGTGTTTCCACTGAGTCTCAGAGCAGGTACAGGCTTTGTCCTGTGGTATTTATGACTGCTGGGTTTGAGTTTGTGTTCCTGGTCTTGGGTTCAGTTTTTCCGGCTGGAAAACTGGATGGAGAACCTACTTCCTCTTCCTGTTCTTGTTTGGCACTTCCTGTTTTAAACTTCACAGAGCTATGACAAAGAAAGTATGGAGGGTGGCTGCTGTAAGCCTGGGAAAACTGCTGCCAGAATGCATGAGTGTGGTTGCTGGAACTAATAATTATTTTCATTTCATTTTCAATTAATCTGCAGATTATGAGTTTCCCAACTATGGGACGAATAAAGGTTTATCTTATTATTTCCTCAGTTAGTCAATCATTGTATTGTCTATAAGATGTCGGACATTAGTGAAACATTTTAATTTCCCAGAACCTAAGACGACAGCTTCACATGTCTTGTTTTTATATTTTATAAATGATCATGTATGACAAATGTGAGCCCATCTTTGCTTGAAACAATAAATCGATCATGAAAATAGTTAACTTCATGAAACTAATTAACTAGTTTTAGCTCTAAAAATAATCTTAACTCCATGACCCACTTTCTCGATTTCTCTTTCTCAGTAAATCAAAATGACTCATTTGTCATTGATCATGTTGTGGATCAATGCATTTTGTCTTTGTTTTTTTCCTGTTTGCACATTGATACTATATGTGGGATTTCGGATTCAGCAGTCACACTGTAAATTCCTCAGTTTACTGCCAATGTTCACATTTTTACGAGCCATTATTATTGGAATTAATAAAACAAATACAGTAGGAAAGAGCTTCCTGTGATTTCCCTGCCACAGTGGTTATATTAAACAAACCTGCTATGAACTAAAATGCAAATATTCTAATTTTTATAGACAAGTCAGAGATTGATAAAATCCCATTCTTCCTTCATTTATAACTCTGGCTCTTTTTTTTAGCTTCTCTCTTAATCCTTTCGTCCTGTCTGTCTCTGAAGAGGTGAAGAAAGGAGGTCAGGGTGACTTTCAGCCAATCCTGTTTGAGACTGCCGATTTGTTTCCTGGTTAACGTCGAGCCCGTTCTCAGAGCTGCTGTCCTCTGTCGTCTCAGACGGAGAAGATTGGCACTCGCACAGACGTCCTCAGTGCAGTCGGCGCTGGCGCTCGGGCGGCGCGTTGGCAGCTAATTCGCTGGCGTTTCTATCCAAGCGTTCAGATGTAAGTGAGGTTGGCCTCCGCAGAGGGCGAGCTGCCATGCTGTAGAGCTGGCATCTGATCGACAGCCTACTCCATGAACCATGTAATGTGTTTAAGACTGGCATAATAGCTCTTATACTTGTAATAGATTCCACTTAGGATGTAGGACTTGGCAATTCTGCATTAACATGATGGCAACAATGTCTCCTGTGTGGATCCTCTCAGGCCTCTGTTAACACTTTCAGGGCTTTTTGTTGACCAACGCAGGCACAAAAAGAAAGGTCAGATCGTGTTTGTGTTAATCATGAAAGGCTTAGCCCCCTCATACCCCAGCCATTATAGTCAGTGAATTAGTGAAATGAATGAAAATGGCATTAGGCTGCTTATTTTGTGTTGCCATGAAATGATGAAACATGCACAGTGATGCTCGTCAAACTGTGAATTTCTAACATCACAGGCACATTCATTTGGAAAAAAAAAATCACAAATAATGAACATTCTCCAAGGATTTTTTTCCTGAGGTGTTGCCAATGCTTTTCACTTTTTTTAGCAATGTGTTGCTTATATTAGCTTTTTTTGTTTTTCAGTAACACAATACTCAAAAATCAAACAATCCTAGTTTGCATGCTGGCATGTTCAGTCCGATTTCCTCTGTAGTTGTTCCTGATGTGAACACACTCAACATGAATTTTAAGTCCAGTCATAAGACGCAGGGTTAATTTTCAAGCCGTCAAACATTCGACAGTCAGCGGTGTGACTCTGTGCCAGTGTGCAGATTGTCAGTTTTACACAAGCGGCAACCTCCGCCGCTGAAAAATGAAGCCAACGCGGAAGTACAAAAAAGCTGCAGTTCCTCGAATAACCACTAGAGCAGGCCGCAGAAGGGAGTCAATTACATTTGAGCCCCATGTTAAAATGTCCGATTTTACGACAGAAAAAAAACATATTTAGCCTGGTTTAGCCAGCCTGGTTCAAAACATGGCTCTAGTCTCATAAGCTGTTTTTCTACTCCAGACAACTCTGGGGGGGGCACTTTGATTGACAACTAGCCACTGACGGTCTAAAGGGCGTCACCCCGGCTAATTCTAGTCTCTGAGTTTGGGAAAGAGATCGTCGTGGGGTTAGCCGGCTAGCAACGATATTTAGCATTTAACCTAGCTGGTTAGCCGTAGCTAGTTTGATTATTTCGAATAAAGCGGCTTTTTTCAGCCAATAGCGTTCATTCGACCCGCCTCAGCTCCGCCCTCGCTCCACCTCTTTGTCCATATTTGGAGTAACCGGAGGTAGGCTACCAAGATGGCTACGCACTACGATTTGCTTCATTTTTGCTCTTCAGAAACCTATGGGTGACGTCACGGACACTACGTCCATATTTTATACAGTCTATGGTTTTACAGCTTTAAAGCAGGCCTGCAGTGTAAGTGAGTTCACAAGGTCACAGTTTAGCTGGCAGTGAGTGTAGGCAGTGTGTTTTTTTTCTGTATGTTTGTGCTGTTGTCTGGAACAGAGATCAGGTTTGTGTGGGGCGTAGGGGAGGAAGTGGACGAAGGCTATTTGGAGACTAACCTTAATCTGGTTAGTGTGGTTTCCACCCTCTCTCCTTTCTCCTATCACCGCTGCTGCCATGCTCTCTCGCGTGCCTCTCACAGTCCTTTCTACTGTCGACTTGGACGTTGCATAGTGTTGCTGCTTTTTTGTGTTCTCACACGAGCAGCTAAACACCACGTCAGAGTTGATAGTTGAATTGTTCTGGTTGATTATTTAAGAACGTTTTTTGGGCAAAGCTGATGGAAAAATGTGTGAAAAAAAGTTGCCTCAGCGTTGTTGCTTCAACGTGATTTATTCACAACCTCTTGACACAATGATAAAGACTAAATGTTCTTTTTCCACTGTTTGTGTTGGAATGGCATTTACTTTGTCCTGTAGCAGCGATGACCTCAAGTGGGACAACAGAGTCTCCCAGGCAGCGCCGAACAACTACAACAAGCCACAACAGAAGGAAAACTACTCTTTCATCCCCTGGCTCTTGTTTCCTTCTCTGACTCTCTCTATCTATTTCTATCATCCCGGGTTCTGTGCACTCGCTGTCAGCTCGCTGTAAAAGGAAGGTCATATATTCTGCTAACATTTCCTGTTTTGAAGCGGACGCCTGCTCTCAGAGTCATGGTCGTCATGTCCAGAGATGCTTTTAGATGAGTTGCTCTGAGAAGCATTCCACCGTCGGTCAGCTTTAATCTTCATTACAAATTAATCTACCATTCATTTTCGTATCTGTAAAGTGTCAGATAAAAGGGAGAAATGGCCGTTACGAGTTTACCAAAGCTGAACTTTAGTTTGCTTTGTTTGGCCAACCAACAGTCCAAAACCCAAAGATATGATAAACACTTACAAATGAGAAGCTAAAATTAATGTTTGGCATCAGGAAGTAACAAAATATTTGGTGATATTTCTGTTGATTGACAAATCATTTCAGCTCAAGTCGGCTTATCTGTGTCATGACAACAAACTTTATTATACAATACACAGAGGGATTAATGTTATCTCAAAAGTGAGAGACGATGTTATGCTGATGATTCTTTTCATTATCATCTTTTGATTATTTTTTCTGCAGCTCACTGATTACAATTTATGTCTTTTTATAGGGATGCATGATATTGGATGTTTGCCATTATAAAATATGCTGAACTCATTTTGGCCCATTGCCAATGGCCGATGCATTAATTGCAGAGAACATCAACATCATATTTTGCCTCGTCTTATCATGACGGCCTGCTGGCAGATGTAGACCTAAAGTACAAGCTTTTCAAAATGTACACTTGGTGCCTGTTGCTCTTTGCTCTCCTCAAATTTGTGGTGCTGATTGGGACGGCATGGGATGAAATGGGCTATTACTTTTGCAGTGTTGAAGGAATGCGATTTGGCTCCTCCTCTCATGACCGACACCGAGCCACCATTCCAAATCCTGACTTCGCTATCTGTGTCAGACGCTTCAGGAAACCTCGACACCACAGGCATGGTGGGGTCATGTGCACATAATTAAAGCGTCGTCTTATCAGCCTGTCGCAATGATACCGATGCTGCATTTGAAAGCCGTTATCGGCTGATATCGGTGACGTGCCGATATTACTGCGCATCCCTAATAAATCATATCATGTTCCATTTGATACTGATAGAAAACAAAGAAAAGAAGCAAACCCTCACTTTTGAGAAGCTTAAAGCCTGCAAGCAACTTTCATGTTCACTACACAGGGATGATATTGGCAGTTGCTCACCTGAAACAGATCCAAACATAAGCTGATAATATGTGAATAATCTGAACTGACTGCCCTTTCAATCATCACTTATCCTGCTGGTCTTTCTCATGCTCGTCTCAACATCATGAAAAGAGCTCTCGAGCAAACGATACCCGGGACGCGCGGATGCTTGTGGCATCTGCGTTCTCCTCACATCACAGGAATGTTTTAAAACTGGCTCGAATCGTGGTGTTTTCCATTAAATTACCAGGTCACTTTTAGCCGGAGCAGGGCATTTCTGGCCCCGTGTCCTCCGCTCGGATTCCAACTCAGATTGTCCCACATTCCTGCTGCGGATTTTTCCAGCGGCAGCCGGCGGTCCGCAGGATGATTTCACCCCACAGACGCTCTTTTTTAAAAACAGAAAAAAGAGAGCGAGAGAGAGAGAGAGAGGAAAACCTCCCCGGTTGTCTCTGTTCGCTGTGTCAGCAACAGGCGTGGCAGTGCCAGAACGAGAGCGGGAGAGAGCGAGAGAGGTTGGAAGAGGGTTAGAGAGAGGGAGAGAGGGAGGGAGGACGAGAGTGACAGAGCATAAACGTGAGAGGAGCTGATAGGGGATAAACAGGCAGAACAGAGAAATAAGAAAAGAGTGAGTGGGGGAAATTGACAGGAAAAGAAATGGAAGACATTAACAGAGGGAGAAATCGTGTATATGAGGCTAAAAAAAAAAAGAAAAAACAGAACTGAACTTCCTGCTCCTCATGGTGGCCTGGCTTCTTTGTGCCTGCTGCTGGGTTATGATTGAAATGTGGCCGGCGCCAGAGGAGGGAAACTGTGGAAGCCTCTTTCATTCCCAACGATTAGAGTCAGTTATACAGTGATATAGTTTTACCCACAGATGCTGGAAGGTGGAAGTTTCAATGTGTTGGTAAAGATTCAAAATGATTTTTTTTTACATTTATATTTCATTCAGGTGTTAGAAATAAATCAAAACTGGATTTTTAGGTGGATATGATGAAACAAATATTGAGTAAATGCTTAGATGCTTGATAAATGTTGATAAGCCATCGACAATTTAAGTGATTTATCAAGCAAAAATGTCTTTTTTTGGTTCCACATTCTGAAATATGAGCATTTGCTGCTTTTCTCTGTCATTGTAAAAGATGTAAAAATTGTTTACCTTCAGGTTTTGGACTGTTATTAGCACAGAAACACCAATTTGAAGACATTGCTTTTGACGCTTGTGATAGAAATTTTATGCAACTAAGTAATTGAAAAAGAGATGATTGGACACAATAAGACTCCATATCAATTCATTGCAAGGCAGCAGACTATATACAACAGTAAACAATCATCAATATCTGAAAGTAAAATTGTACTTTATTCAAAATCAGATATGGTAAAACTAGCTGCTAGTGATTTTAAGAATGATATATCATCTCATCCCTCAGACAGAGAGGAAGCAGTTCACATCTTCTACAGCTGTTTCTCAGCTCAGTTCCCTCCGTCCTTCACTTTAACTATATGACTTTCTTCCTCTTCCTTCCCTCAGCTCTTCCTGCCCCCTCTCCTCCACCCGCCTCTCACTTCATTCTGCTTGGGACTTTGTGTTGCCATTGTTAGGCTCTTTTTGTTCCCAGGCTTTATTTAGCCATTGTTAATCACTTGGCTGGCCTCTGACCACCATTCAGCCGGGTTCTGGTGAGCACGCCGTCGTCGCAGGGGCAAAGAAAAGCCTGATAAACTTGCACATTGACTTCATAATCTTCCGGGAGATTTGGAGGATTTCTTCAAGATGATTTCATCTTGTTTCTCTGCCCTGTTCCTTTTTGTGTTCTCTCGCTCCTTTAAATTCCTTCCATGGGGTTCCTCCTCGGGATGGGCAGTTCAACACTCATTAAACAGGAATGAAGATGCAAGTGGGGTGTGTGTTTGTGTGTGCGTGCGTGTGTGTGTGTTTGGCTCTGTGAAAGATTGAACCGGCTGTATGGGAAAATGAAAAAGGTTGCGACTGCTTTCAGCTAATTACAGCCAACTTTTACAATATGCACACGTTCTCTCTCTCTCTCACACACACACACAAACACTTGTCCCCTCTGCACTGACACATTCAGATGTGATGAAAGCCATCTGCTGAGATAGACAAAGGGAGTGTTTCCAGTGTGTGTGTGTGTGTGTGTGTGTGTGTGTGTGTGTGTGTGTGTGTGTGTGTGTGTGTGTGCTGCTTTGTCAACCCCGGTGCTGTGTCATGTGTTGGCCCGTGTTTGCTTTTATAAGTGGTTCCAAATGCGGGCCAGCGAGTGCCCCTGTTAGCTCCTCTGTGTGTGTGTGTGTGTGTGTGTGTGTGTGTGTGTTTACTGTCATGACTCCCACATGCGAGGGAGCTCCATCACGGTGTTTATGGTCCACAGAGCTGCTGCTGGCAAACACACAAAGGTTTTCACAACATTATCTCAGTAAATATAAAAACAACTGTTCGCAATCTGTTGCCTCGGACTTATACACGTTTGAGGATTCATGGGACTGGAGGATATACAAATTAAAGTTGAGAGCTAAATCAGGCGTTTTGGTTTGAATGTAGTTTACTAAAACAAATGACATATATGTTTCTTAATGCACTGGAAAACTAACAGCTGTGGGGTTTCAGCCGCTGTTTTAAAATCCGGACAAATATTTTGAACCAGTGTCAAATTTAAGTACTAAATTGTGGCTTTAATATTACCTCATTTCCTGCGTCATTGCCTTCTGTGGTTTGACGTGTGTTAAAAATACAGCTGACAGTGAATGGCTGGTGTTGGGCGGGGGGGTTACGGCTGAGGGACCGGACCCCGGGTCTGTGTGTCAGGCTGTAGTTAAACCACCAGCAGGAATATTTATACAAGTGGTGCCAATTAGGGTGTGATTGAGAGGTATGTAGAAAGTGTGTGTGCACAGATGTGTGTGTTGTTTTGTCTTTGCTATAGGTGAGCTGGCATGGGTGCTGGTATAACAGGAAGTGGAGCTACTGTATGTGGCCAATGAAAGACTGCTCTGTATCTGAGATCACTTTGAAGCTCTGATAGATTTCAATACTGCACAAACAAGATCAGATTTAGGAGGTATAAACTGTGTGTATTTATATGTACCTGAACAGCTTCTTGATTCTTATTTATAAATTCATAGTATAATGCACAGCTGTAAGACGTGTAGACTAAAATTAAGGGAAAAAGTTGTAACTTGTGCACGTTGTCATTACAAAATGTCAGCTTTACAACTATAGATTTTTAATGCCTTGAATCCCCAATTAACACCTCATGTTCATATAGTAAATAATAACTTCTCTATGCTTTTGATTAATTATCAAAATGCATGCTAATATGCCAGAGTAAGATGGTAAACATTATACCTGCTAAACAACAGCATCTTAATGTTGTGAGCATGTTAGCGTGCTAGCATTAGCATCTGGCTCAAAGCTCACAGACCCATAGGCACGGCCTCTTAGTGCAGTGCAACTTGCTCATATGTGTGTGAATTTGACTTAAAAGAAATCTAAGTGAACGCTATACTGTGTGTGTGTGTGTGTGTGTGTGTGTGTGTGTGTGTGTGTGTGTGTGTGTGTTCATATATGTAGCCTACCCTTGCGCCCCCTCCATGTGTGTGTGGATGTTTGTGGGAAGAGTTCCCCACAGCTCGGAGGTTGTCTCAGGCGTCTTGGCAGCAGCTCGTGCTGATGACAAATTTACTATACAGGCAGCCAGCTTAGCCGTTGGAAGGTGATGAGATAAAATATAGCTCGGAGCCGTTTCTCCTCTCTTTCTCCCCATTTCTCTGCCAGCCGCTCGCTCGTTCTCTCGATCGCCCAAGTGACGTTATTGCCGCCGCGTCCAACTCAAACTTACACAGTGTTGAAACAGCCTTGGATATGGCTTCGCTTGGGCCATAACAAAACATTAAAATTGACTTTCTTGTTTGTACGCAGTTGGAAGACACAACTCTCATACAGTTTTTCAAGTCAACCGTGAAATTAACACCATTCATGGCTCAGTGTTCCAGAGACTGACGAGGCTGAATTTGATTCCACCGCCATCACTAATCCACCTTTAACCTCTGAGCATTAACCCACTTTACGCAGCCCGGAGGGACTCTATGACAAGGTATTGGATTATATGGACTTAATGTTAGTGGACAGCGGTGAGCCATTTTTCTACTGTTCTCCAGCTGTGTGGGTGGATCCTGTTACAGGCGGATGATGGACCTGAATGTGGGTCTGTAACAGGATCTACGCTCATGGTCAGATCTGACCTGGGTGGGGCGAGTCATTCTAATCCAATGCACTTTTTGTCAAATGCAGCGAGTGTCTCCTCAAGGTCGACTCGGTGTCCATTCTGTGTGCATGCTGAAAATACAATGTGGTGTTTGTGGGAAACAACTCAGGCAACACAAGATAAGATGAGATAAGATTTTCCTTTATTAGCACCTCAATGGAGAAATTTACAGTGTTACAGCAGCAAGATAAACTAGAAAGTATCAACAATTTAACTAGAATAAAAAGTATCAACAACTTAGCAAGAATAGAAAGTATTAACAATTTAACTATGATAAAAGTATTGTCAATTTAACCATAAGAAACATACAAGTATTAGAGACTTTCTGAAGATGGAGAGTGTAGGTGCATTATATGGAGCTGACTCGTTTCTGCTTGATAGGTTTTTGCCAACATAATGTTATGGTCATTTTAAATTTCTTGCCCACAGATGCTCAGCTTGTTGTGATGTTAGCTGTAGTAGCAGGAGAGTTACAGTATCTGTGTAGAGCTGGTGTCCTGGCTCTGGGAGGCGCCTCCTCCTCCCTGCATGTTCACTGCATGTTCATGAATTAGGGTGGAGCTTCTGAAGGAGGCTTGTATTTGTTCGACTGTCGAGTTCAAATATCAACTCTTCTATCTGCAGAATGGCTCAGTCCACCTTTGATCAACCATATGTTCTCCACTGTGGGCACAAGAAAAGCCATGAGACATGTAAACATCAATGTGCACTGATCGGGTTCGCCTCCCGTGAAGCTGACTGAGCAGACGAAGGATGACCTTTGACCCCTGCTTCCACCCCCCCCCAAACCTGCCCTCACCAAGGCAACACTCGAAAGAAGCCATCCCCACTTCCTCGCCTTTTCTCCCCCTCACACTTTCCCTGCTTCTGGGGCTCATTGTTGCCATGAAAGTGGTGTTTCCTGCTCTTAATGTCAGACTGACCTTGTGTTCTCTGTCCGACAGGAAAGGCCAGCCATGTGCTGTAGGTTCAGTGTTTGATGTTCACTTGCTTTTCGTTGTTTTTTCGAACATTGCATTAGATTCACAAGGTTTCAATTAGATTGTATATCTTTGGGTGTAAAGCTATCAGGCTGCCACAGTGATGATATTTGAGTTTGACAGTATTGACCTTTCTGGTATCAGTAGTTGTCTCTGTGTACGCCCCCCCTCCCCCTCTCTGCCTCCCTGTCTCTTGATCTTTCCCTCCTTCACACACACACACGCACACAGAACTTGATGTACAAGAAAACAAGAGTGTTTTGCCAGGGGGGAGGTCGTTGGCTGTCAGATATCGAGGTCGGTTTCACAAGATTATACGAAGAGATGTGAAGGGATTTGGCAGCATGTTAACATGGAGAATCCCATCAGATTGACACTAGTGACACTCGTCTTAGTGGATCAGAAGAAAACGTACAAGGTTGATAATGAACTTATTATGTCGTCCCGAGCCAAGTCTTTAGGGTGGCCATTTTTTTAAAATCAAGTATCGGTCAGGACGCAAATGTCTTTCACAGTCTGAGAACAAAGAATTGTATTTGTTTAAATGGCTTTTAAATGGAAATGAAAAGCCAATGTTCAGACATTTTGGCCATTTTAAGAAACATAAAAGATCATGTGATTTATTTTTACATTTACCGCAGCTTCAAATATACTCTATTAAACAGTAAATGTTCCACCCACAGACACAGTTTTTGGCATTTAATAAAACGTGATGAGCATTTTTCACAAACTTTATTATGGCCTCAGCAACAGCGCTGGAGCTCAGCTAACGTGAAACATACTGGAGCTGGAAGCGCGCTAACAACTGGTACAAGCATATAGACTGGGAGAAAATGTGCGCTGGTCTGAAGCCACATGTGGAAGTACATTAAAGTGAAATGCCACATTTTTCTGTCGGTCCTGGAACAATGTCGACCGCAGAGCGATATTTACACTGAACTATAAATCTCCTGAAGATCAAAACAAAAAAGCGTCTCAAGTAAAAACTCACTTCAGTTCATCTTGGCTCGACACTTTATGTCAATTCTCTAAATATAGCCAGAACAGGAAGTGATGTCCCATCAAACCATAAGAACATTTGTAGAAAATCAACTGTAGCGGAGGAAAGTGTTGTATGGTTTTTACAGTCTTTCACTGTTTGATTGAGTTCACAAATTCCTCCTCTTGCTCGGCTGCTGGGTCACGAAAAGAATTAGATGAGGAGACTGAAATCTGTCTTTGTCCCCACGGATGAATGGTGCGCATGTGTGTGTGTGTGTGTGTGTGTGTGTGTGTGTGTGTGTGTGTGTGTTTGTCCCACTTGATGAATAGGGTTTCTATTCACACGCTGGTGGAACAAAGCTACTGCAGAGTTCAAGCTACTGCTGGATATCCTGTTGATATCACACAGGCCCATTCTTTGGACTGTGCCTGTGTGAGTTAATACACATAGCAGCCGTTGTACAGTGCTGCTGCATGGTTGTGGTTAATTACAGATTCCTTTTGTGGAGCCTACAGTGCCGTGTGTGTCCTGGATGTGTGTGTGTTTGTGTGAGCAGGATGCCTCATTCCAGCAGCATCCAAACCACTGTCCCTCAAATGTCATTATGAAGTTGGAGACGGAGCATGTGACTGGCACATTCAAGGCCGACAGGATTCCCCTCTTTCAGAAGTATGATGTAAGAAACAGCCTCGTGCCGACTACCGCCAACGGTCACATGTCATGGCTGTAACAAAGCACCTGTAGTAGCTCCCTGTTACAGCTGACCATGCAGTAATCTGTGTTCACTGGGTTCAGTGGATTGTAGGGTAGTGGCATTTGCAATTTCTAGTAGATGAAAGCCATTAATGTCGTTGATGAACCTGAATACAATACATGTTTATTAGCTTATTGTAGCAGCTGTTGCAATCATTTTTATCAATTATGATAACACCACAAGTCTTATATGTTGTGCTGCTGATACTGCTGCTGAGCATCTTTTTTACGACACTAAAAGCTGCAACTGATGATGTCTTCATCATCAATTAATCTGCCAATTATTTTCACAATTAAACGCTTAATGTATTAAATAAACTTGTGAATTTCTCAAAGCCCGATGTGATGTCTTTACATTGCTTCTTTTATCCCTACAATCCAGAAACCACTTACTATCATAAATGACTAAGAAAAGCAGCAAATCCTGACATTCAAGAAGCTGGAGCCTGGACATTTTAGTTTGAAAAATACTGAAACAATCAATCAATCAATCAGTCAATCATCAAAATAGTTGGCAATTTATCATTGCAACATTAAAAGAAGTATTCACCAGCATAATTGCTAAGATTTGGGAACATATCAGCATCAGCATCAGCAGGACAATGAAGCAAATGCAGCAAGTGTGTTAGATCAAGTTGAACCAATGGGTCAGTATTTAAACTGTGATGGATCTTTTTTAGCAGATAGTTTGAGGGGATGATTTTGGATTGGAAGTTTGACTCATGAGGGTTTGTTTGAAGCAAGCCTGACTACTTGTGTTTCTCACATCTTAACGATTATTAAAATGACAGATGAAACTACAAAAGTACGACCAGTAATTGTCCAGAATTGTTGAATTGAAATGCAGAAGTTCACAGGTTGTTACAGATGAAGTTTGAGCAGACGTGTGTTTAAGATTACAAGACGAGGTATTTGTTCATATAAAAGCCTCAAGTTCCTGAGTTGCAATGACATTGTTTGTTTGTTTATTTATGCGTGTCTCCACTGGGTTTAGTCATGAGCTCAGGAGGATATGAAAGAGAGAAGAATGGGGGGAATTCTGTCGTGCAAGTGCCAGAGAAGAGGGGAAGAGGACAGAGAGGCAAGTGTCAACAGGGTCGTTTATTTATAGCTGTGGCAGTTCTTAGCCGTGCTTCCTGCCAGGACATGGACATGGACACAAATACACACACACACATACAAATACAACACAGTGGCACCATAGCATCATCTCTGCATCTACAACAATGCTGCCTTTTATCTTCCAGCTGCAAACCTGATATTGCATATTCAAAATATTTCAAATATTTTCCATTGAGCGGTTGATTTTTATCAACAACAGACCTACGCAGCAGCACCGATGAGAGAATGCTGCTGCAGCTGCAGGGGCAACATGTCATCCAGCTCTGTGTGATGGTCTGCTTACATGGACCGTGCACATTAATGAATATACAGCATGTCTGCTTTAATTTGGCCCAGTCAGAGATGGTTAACGTCAGACCGGCCTTGGAGCCTAAGGGTTAAGACACCAACCATGAACTGAAGTTAGAACTGGGAATCTATGCGGCGTCTGTCTCTCCCTCACTTCCTGTCATCTCTCCACTATACTGCCTGCAATAATAGCCAATGTCATTGACTTCAAATACCAGAATTCTTTTTAAACACTCCTACACTCTTTCCCTTGTTGTACCTACATATAAATATCCCTGTGTAGATTTTTCATTTTAGTAATTTGGACGAACTTAGACACAAATACCTGATATCAGATGTGAGACTATCAGCGATGTGATGCTGCCCCGTTCTTGTTCAAACCTTCTATCTACATGTTGGCGAACCGTCTTTTAACCCGGGGCTTGAACTTGTGAGCCACTGCATTGAAACAGCTTCCATAAATGGTCAGGATTCGCTGCATCTGTAGGAGTCTCCTCCATCTGTAAGCAGACGATGTACTTGTTGTGGCATGTAATTCCTCCTCTGTTTTGTAGTAATTCATTTGTGTTGGCGAGACCTTGCAGAATCCTATAGGCCTGCAATGTGCTTTTAATTTAGAAACACGGTTGGAGTGAGCTGGGAGTCCTTCTTTGGGCCGACGTGTGCGTGCGTGTGCGCTGATGTATGAGCGAACACGCGTGTGTCCGAGTGCGCCGCTGCTGCCAGCATCTATCGAGAACGTGGCTACGGGGAGCGATTAACATGCATGATGTATCTGCGTATATGAGCCAGAAAACAAAAAAAAAATCTATGTTACCTCATCGCGTCCTTTGCCAAAATGTACAGTGAGACACCCTCCGAGGGCGAGCGAGCTAAACACGAATGCTTACCAGTTTGTTTTTCATCACAGTTTTGAAGTCATTGTTTCCAAAGTTGGATAAAGTCATACTTCGCAGTCATCAGGGCATTGGCTCAGCATAAATAGAGGTAAACAGTGAAAGTACTTGTGACAGTTAAATATAACTTGGAACCTTGTAAAATCTGAAAACTTCTATTACGAAAGCAACACTGTCACATAACTGACAAACAGTGATATGATGCAATGCAATTATAATCTGCAGTCACACGGAAGTGAGGAGGCACCAGTCAGTCTTTTATATGATATCCAGTACATGGGATCCAAAAAGGCATCACAAGTTGTACATACCTCTTCTTATATAGATAGATATATATGTATATATTCGTTTATCTTATCTCTCATTTTGCAATATTTACATTTGCTGCTTTACTGACGTAACTATGCTGCATTATCTACCTCATATTTTCATATTGCACCACCTACAGTTGCTGCTGTTTTTGTAATTTGATGTTGTCACTTTATCTTCAGTAAGCCACTTTAAGTTCCACTTGTACTTTGTTGTTACTTATATACTAAGTTGTATATACCTTTTTTTATATAGTTTTTTATACTTTATACTTCTACCTGATTGTATTCTACCTGCAACACCCGAATTTCCCCTATGGGGGATCAATAAAGAATTATCTTATCTTATCTTAAGTTAATTTGAATTACATCCAGAATGAAGTGCATACATAGTAAAATGATGACTACAAAAGCGACATTCATAATTTACATGATCAGATTATCAGACTTTAATATCCACGGCAAAACATATGAACAATAAGGTATAGTTTTATTTCATTGGTTACAACTGAGAAAAATCAAAGTGATGATGGACTATTTTCTCCCAATCGTAGAGACAAAGGCTGTAAGACATCGCTTTGTGGCACCATTTTGTGAAACTGACAACACTAAAGTCGTCATGCACAATGCAGAAGGCTACTCACTTCTTTCTGTTCCCCCAGATCACACTATGACTCTTCACCTAAATCTACTGTAATGACTTCACTCTTAAAAGCGTTAAGCACCTTCTTTCCAGAATCTGTGTAAACCTCTGGATGCTTATTTTACTGATGAATAAGCCGTGGTGAGTGCTGCACGTTTTAATGCCCATATAAAATATAATGGTTTGGACAATATCCAGACCAGTTCATGCTCTCTGGTCCTAATGAAGAGGTTTTAGTAAAAGTTTAAACACACAGTGTAAAATGTTTCCCTCCAAGTATTTATGAGATTTCTAGAACGATTTCTCTGAATCTTGAGAGGTGTTTTCCGAAATGTGCAATCAGTATCTTTAGTAACGCATTTTGCAGAAGTGGGCAAAGTTTAAAACCAGAAGTCAGTGGTTACTTACATTTCAGCTTCTGTTCTCCTCAAAACTTAAGGTGTTTCCTCAGCTGATAAGAAAACATTAAAAAAAAGTTTAATTTCAACAGCGACAAACTGTCAACTGTCGAACTGAACAGGATATCAATCTGTTTTATGTTACGCTTCAATGCTGGCTTTGTTAAAACACTCGAGCATCGTTGGAAAAGTTGTAGCTGTGTCAGTGATGAACATTCATGGATGCATCTAAAACATCAGCACCAAACTCACCAGGGTGACTCAGAATCAGAGGAGCGGCTTCTATCCAAACTGTGTGGACGTTCGAAAGCCATACAGTGAAAACTCCTTTAGACTCTCTATGACTTATCAAAATGCATTTTGGGAAATGTCTCCTGCCGTCACTGTGCATGTAGGTGCACAACTCTACGGCCAACTAAACACACTTTGCAGACAGCAGATTGCCTTTGGATGACTGGACATCCAATTTAATGACAGCGATTTAAGAATATATGCCAGAGTTATTGTAAAAATGAGCAAAATAAATAAGGCTAATGCTGCAATAAGAGCTTATGAGAAGGAGCTCAAACACTGCAAAAACTCAAAATCTTACCAAGTACATTTTTCTAATTTCTAGTCAAAATATCTCGTCACACTTTATATAAGACACAATCACCTAACGAGTAACATTTCAGTCAGATATAGTAACTTGTTTTTAGATGGTGCATCTTGAATGTCTCGTTAAGTGAAACAGTCTTGAAAACATCTTGTTTTGAGTCATATCTCAGATGAAACATGCCATAAGGTTTTTAAGCTGCTGTGCTATTTGTAAAAGATGAATCATCTTGTTTCAAGTTAACAGACTTAACTTTAAACTTCACAATACAACTAAAATATAGCTAAGAATGAGTTTTTCCAGCTAATTTCAAGATCTTGTAAGATTTAACATATTGTCTTATTTCAAGAAATCTTATCAAGACAATTTTCACTTGTTCCATTGGCAGATTTTTTTCAATTATTACAAGCAAAAATATCTTGTATTTTTTTTTTACTTATTTTTGGAGGGGCCTTTTCTCCAGTGAAGATGTCTGTCAGTATTTGCCTGGTCACAGATCAGATAAAATGGCGGATGTAACAGTGTCGGTGGAACTGGGCCAACTTCTGGTGGCACAACAAAATGTATGAGCTATGAAATGAAGTAGAAGTGGACGACAGCTTTTTCACTCTCACACACGTCTAATCACAAACTGATGCTATAGAACAGAAGTGTATCAGCTCTCTCTCTCTGAACGCCCGTCTGTTTTCCTTCTCCCTGGGCTGCGGTCGGCTCTGATGTTTATGAAGGAGAGCGTGGAGAGTGTGGCCGGAGCCGGAGTGAAGAAATTAGCGACGACAGGCACGTTTCACTCACGCGGCGCTGAGAGGAACTGTCAGTGGCAGAGAGGAGAAGGGAGGCGGGCGGGGGCCAAGAATAAGAGAGCAGGGAGGCGAGAGGGAGGAGGGGAGTGCGGATGGAGATGTAGTCTGTGTGTAGCTCAGAGCATGACATCAGTCGCACATGATGGAAGTGATGCCTGTTTAGACCTGTTGTCACTGTAGCCTCATTTATTAATGTAAGGTGACTGTGTGACAAGACTCATGCGCATCACACAATTACTGCTCAAATTAGTCTTTAATAAAAATAAATGAAATCTCAACAAAACTGACGGCAAGGTCGCTCGAAGACAAAATCCAAAACACAAAAACATCAGCAAGTCAAGGCATAGGAAAACACAGGTGACTTGATGAGGTGGGTGTGGCTGATAAGTGACGAATCAGAGACAATGCATGGATATAGAAAATGAGAAACAGAACAGAA
>JBBMOC010000046.1:3540973-3563794 GCA_037975185.1 Centropyge bicolor
AGATATTACATTATTTACAGTGTGCAGCAGAGAAGATGCAGATAAAAATGCAGTCATCAACTTAAATGCAGTTGTCAACTATAATGAGGTGTTAAAAAGTCTTATTGCAGTTGGTATGAAAGACCTGTGGTAGCGCTCCTTCTTGCAGGGTGGGAGTCTCAGTCTTTTGCTGAAGGAGCTGCTTAAAGCTCCCACAGTCTCATGCAGGGGGTGAGAGGGGTTGTCCATGATAGATGTCAGCTTGGCTAACATCCTCCTCTCACCCACCTCCTCAATGGAGTCCACAGAGCAGTCCATGACAGAACCAGCCCTCCTGACCAGTTTGTTCAGTCTCTTCCTGTCCTGTCTCATGAACAGTTTGTGATGGGCTTCAATAATGAGACAATGCTCAATTACTTTTGAGTGTTTACTGTACCACCAAAGATCTTAGTTGCTATTCATGCACATTTTCAATTTTCAATTTCTAGCTCATTTCTTGTCCAGTTCCTGCAGAGATTTGTTTCGTTGCCCATCTTAAACTGAAACTGTCTCTTCCAGTTGGAAGTTCAGCAGTTTGGAAATACTGTCTGCAGCTTTAGTTTCTCTCCCTCATGAGAGCAAGAAGAGTGAGTCCTCATTATTAAAAACATACTGGCCCCATGGTTTGCTTGATCTGTCAGGGATCTCAGTCTTTCTCCTGGAAAACATCCAGTTGTTTGGTTGTGGATTCAACTCTTCTCAATGTGTGATAATAACCAGTAGGTTTTCATCCCAGTTTGATGCTGTCATGCATCGTAAAATGATCCTAATATACTGCTTTCTCTTTTACGCTCTGTCACTCTTTGTCAGGGAGAAGAGGAGAGCTTCATGCTCAAGTCGTGCACCAGGAGGAAGACCGACTCGATCGAGAAGAGGTTCTGTTTTGACGTGGAGGCGGTGGACAGGTCAGTTTCAGCCACACAATCTTCCTTTAGAGCCACCTCCAACTGGCTTCATATTGTTTCACTTTATCTCTCAAACTGTGCCTTTATTAGCCCTTAATCAGTGTAAAACAACAAGCCATGCCTCAAGGTGTTTGATGACTTATCTGGAGACTGTAGGGCAGAGGTCATCAAAAGGCAGACCGCGGTCCGGATCCGGACCCAGAAGCTGTGCCATACGGACCCGGACCTATAACCAAAGCAGAAGGCTATGATTTAAAATCTGACAGGTTGCTTCTATTTTAACTCGGCGCAGCTTTTGTAGTCTTTAAAGTAGCGGCTAAGTGGATATAAGGAAACGCACGAACCAATTACATGCGAGTTCAACCATTCCACGTGATACCGCTCAGCCAATCAAGTCTGTGCCTTCCAGGTGGAAAATATTGCGACTCGACGGTGTAGACAGATGAGAGAGTTAGAGTCACTAGACAGAAAAAGAAAGATAGCGATACATAAAATAGAAAACAAAGGGTTATTTCCTCCCTTTACTTTATTTTTCTGAAGTTAAGCACTTTGTTTGAGCATACACAATTTTCACATTGTATTTATTTGCTCTTATTTTGAAATGCAGCCCTTTTTTATTTAGTAAATGAGAGAACACTATGCATATCGGCAGTCATATACATAAGTTCATTTCTATGTTACTTGACAATAAATATTGTCAAAAAGTTTTCGAATTGTCCTTATTGTCAATTTGGTTTGACAGGTATTGAATGAATTGCAGATGTTGATACAACTACTAGGCTACTTAAATATAAATCACATTATATAGTTAGACATTATGATCTTCGGACCTTTGCATGAAGAAATGTTCTCCCACTGGACCTCTTTAAATTTTAGTTGAATACTCCTGCTGTAGGGTCCCCAAAACAACCCAACAACTGTAGCAACAAACACGGAAAGAATTGAATATTTGAGGAGTCTGAGTGTCATAGAAGAAGTCATGAAACATCACAGGTGAATGCAGTCTTCATGTCATCAGAAGCAGTTTAGAGATTGGCATGAGGCTTTTTTTTACACGGTGTAATTACAGCTAACAGACACATGGGGGTGCTCAGTTGATTTGGAGCTGAAGACGGGACTTATTGGCAGTTTGTCCTCACAGGCTCGGCCCCCCTGCGACGCCTCACTTCCTCACACTCCTCCTCCCCTTCCTCCCTCCCCTCCCCTCCCCGCACACTCCTCCTCAACTTCAACCTTCCCTCATCAATTCAGCTCACCTTGTCATCCTCTCACCCTCTTCCTTCCCGTTCCCCCCATTGTGCCTTTATTTATATTGCTGCCGGTGTGTGTCTGCCGGTGTGTGTCTGCCGGTGTGTGTCTGCCGGTGTGTGTCTCGGTGGTACGAGGGAATGTTAAAGCGAGCAGAGACGTTTCCTCTAATGGTTTGTTTACACAAACATGTTGTGTTGTTGTTGCACCGACCTGCATAAATACATTTAATCAAGCCGGTTTTGTGAACACGTGTGTGTGTTGCTTCGTGTGTGTTTGTGTGCGTATCCAGCCATGTGCAGAAGGTGTTTGGATGAGTGCAATTGTGTGACTGGTGGTGTGTCATGACTGAAGGACAGTGTGTGGATTAGTGTGTGTGTGGAGGAGGCTGTGGAGCTGCCGAGGTGCTGGTTGAAGGTGAGTGTGCTGCCAGTGAGAGTGACAGGCTATATAGCACTGATTGGAAACCTATAGAGAAGTGGGATGGACATGACTAATGAGTGTGTGTGTGTGTGTGTGCATTGAAGATTCCCTATATCAGAGTGAGCCATCCTAGATACTTAGTTGAATGAATCTTCCATAGTTGATGAGTTTTCAGGCTAAATTTTTTGTCTTTTTTGATTCTTTTATTAAAGCTGTTTTTGCTAGAAAGTGATGCAGGACTCATCTGTCAGACACTCACAAATTACATGCTTTGCTGTTGAATAAAGGTTTTTAAATGAAGTATTTTCAAGGGTATTTTTACTTATTTTCTAGGCAGATTTAACAATTGTTCACATGTTTGCATGGTTATCGTTGTGTGTTTGGCATTTAAGGGACAGTGATCTTGATATTTGATAAGCTAATGTCCCTCTTCTGTGTCGTGTGTGTGTATGTGTGTGTGTTTGTGTGTGAAGGCCGGGAGTGATCACCATGCAGGCTTTGTCAGAAGAAGACCGCAGGTTGTGGATGGAGGCCATGGATGGGAGAGAACCGGTAGGTTACCACGGTTACCACAGAGAGACAGAGACACAGAGAGAGAGAGAGAGAGAGACAAGGGGGAGCAGAGAGAGAGAGAGAGACGGAGAGAGAGAGAGAGAGAGAGAGAGACGGAGAGAGAGAGAGAAGGGGGAGCAGAGAGAAAGAGAGAGAGAGTGAGACAGAGAGAGAGAAAGGGGGAGCAGAGAGAGAGACGAAGAGAGACACGGAGAGAGAGAGAGAAGGGGGAGCAGAGAGACAGATGGAGAGAGAGAGAGACATGGGGGAGCAGAGAGAGAGAGACAGATGGAGAGAGAGAGAGAGAAAGACAGAGAGAGAGGGAGACAAGAAGGAGCAGAGAGAGAGAGGCAGATAGAGAGGCAGAGAGAGTGACAGACAGACAGAGAGAGAGAGAGTGAGAGAGAGAGAGGCAGAGAGAGTGACAGACAGACAGAGAGAGAGAGAGTGAGAGAGAGAGAGGCAGAGAAAGTGACAGACAGACAGACTGAACAAACATGTCTGGTAAGAGCTCCAGCATTAACAGTTGGTCTGACTTCAGCAGTCCTCTCTCACTTCCTGATGTCAGTACATAGGAAGCATGATTTTACCTACTAACACAAAGCAGTGGTTCCCAACCTGGGCCAAAAGCTGTAGAACACGTGTGTCCAGTGCAGCATACACAGCTTGTACACACACCTTTTAGAGCGCCGTTGAGTCATGTTTTCTCAGGTTTTGCTAATTGGAATCTGACTTCACACAGGTCAAGGCTTGACACATAGACCAGTTCACCAGGGCATCATAGCCAATGAGTGACGCAGGAAACTGTTTAGTAAACACCGCAAGTGTTGCAGCTCATTGAATTCCTGAGATGCAGAGATATTGATGTCTTGACTGACAATGAGATGAACTAATCAGTCTGCACACGAGCCTGGCTGCTGCAGCCTGGAAGGAGACATGGCTTCATCTGAGGAGCTGTTTGGGATCCTCTGGCACGGAGCCATTATCCCATTGATAATTTCACTGTTCATGTTCCTAATAGGAATGTTGACTGACATCCAGCCCCCCCCCCCCCCCTCAACACTTACTTTAAGCTTTCTTAATACACAGCTCCTTTTTTTCGCCCTGAGGCCTGAAGTGTGTGTTGATGCTGCTCTCCACACTATTTAGTCATGTTCGTGTCCCGACACCTCCCTCATCCTCGTGTCAACATTCAAACGTGCAAAGGTAATCAGCATCCACAGAGCTGCCACAGGCTCCGACAGGCAGCTGCTGAGCTCAGCCGCTCCGTAATAAAAGGAGCAATGTTGCCGGTCTTGTTTCAGCGAAGCCCATCCTGCCTTTGTTCTTGTGAAGACTTCCCTCTTCTGTGGCTGCTACTGTACTTTCACCTCTGTAGTGAATGCAGGCTCGCCGCTGACCGCAGACACGCGATCCAGCCACGCCACATCAAGGAGCGAGCACCAGCACGCAGGGTCACAGACGGATATATGTTTACTGTGTTTTCAAAAAATCTGAATTGAATCGCTGCTGTTTGTTTTTTAAATGAACACAGCTTTACCTTAAACTAAATATCCCCCCCATTACTATGGAAACGGAAGTTATCCAGATTACAAAAGTCAAACATACACATGGCTTTTCTTCCTCCTGATATATTCCACATAATGTGCTGAGGTTGTCTCATAATTAGTATAAGCAGCGTTTGAAAACAAGCATTAAAAGCCTAATATGCACAAATAGGAAAAACAACACAACAGCATTTAACAGATGTTTTTTTTTTTTCAGTGACATGTTAATTAAAAATCTACAAATACATCAGGCTCTCATTAGGCTTGGTTCTAAATCATTTTCTCACTGATGAGGTGTGTTTTTTATTTGCAGGTGTACAATCTGAACAAAGACAACCAGGCTGAAGGCAGTAAGTAGCTTTAATTACTATAAATCAATGTATTTAGCATCATGTATTTAGACTTTGTGCATCAGCATCAGTTGTGGATTGTGGATGAATTTTATCATTCATATATGAACATTACAAAAAATTACATTGTGTTTTGACCCAAAAATATCTGAACTTTTTAATTTAGTATCTGTAAAATATAAGGTTGTCGTTTTTTTTTCTTCTTAAATTGATGCTCATCTTGTGTGAGAAATTCAAACAAATCTCACTCTGTCTCATTTTACTGTGACGGCTCACACTCTTCCTCTTCATCTCCCTCTCCATCAGTGGCCCAGCTGGATGTGATCGGGTTCAACGTCATGAAAAAATTCATCTATGCGGTGGAGACTCGAGGTGCGGCGTTAACTCCGACTCCTGTTTTATTCCTTTTGTTCTGTGGATTTCCTGTGTCTTTGGTGTGATGCACTGGGTTTCATTTAGATTCAGTTCAGATCTGTGTTCTTTAGTTGTGCACAGTACAGACTAAAGCCTGCACCGTGGCCAGCAGGGGATTCACAGTTATTCATGATTTACTGTTATATTTGCTCACAGTGGTCTCACAGTTCTTTTAAAAACACACACAGAGTACGACACACACATACACACCATCTCTTTTATTCCATTTTTTTACATAATTAGGTCTATCATGAATAGACAAATAGTATTTTGTGAAATGTGGTCAAGCTGAAATGATCAGTCGACTGATTGATTAGTCGATTGATAGAAAATTAATTGGCAACTAGTTTGATAATTAGAGAAGTCCATTTTTCAGTTTGGTGTCTCATGTGATAATAAACTGATCATTGATGGGTTTTGGATTATTGATCATTGATTATTGATTATTGTTCAACTGAGATTGTGGGATGTTGTTACAGGTATTATTCTGACCAAAATGATTGATGAGGAAATCATTAATTGTAGCCTTTTATGGAAGAATCCCTTCTTTATAAAGATTTGATTTTGGACTAACTGAAGGACAAATACATACATGTAGGTGTATGCATGGTAGAAATATACTCATGCACACTATCTTCAGCATCATGTAGTGCAGAAGGGGGTCAAAGGTCGTCAGTGGGATTTGAACCCTCCACCTTCTGAATATATTGATGTGTCTCTACAGAGATTCGTCTTCTTATGTTTCCAAGCTGCCAGGATTATTCTTTACAAGAAGGACATGTATGAAAATAAAAAAATGGATGTCAATCAAGCAAATGCCCATGTGCTTCCATGCTAACATGACTTGTATTGTACTGAAATAGTTTCTCTTACAGAAGCCCTGACTGGCTGCAGCTCTCGTCGACCTCATGAAATGCACACTGAATAATAGCCTTCATACACCTTTGTAGATGAGACAGTTTAATTGACTGGCAGTCTTTGAATGGTGCCAGATTTAAACCTAAGCATGAAAGAGCGGTGCATTTTTTCCATTATGCTTTCTTCACTCACGGCTCTCGTTGTTAATAATATTATGTGTCAATTGGTTCGAAGTTTCCATTGAATGAAAACAGGAGCTAACCTGTCCTCTCCTCTCTTCTCCCCCTTCCAGGTATCGACGAGCAGGGCTTGTATAGAATAGTTGGCGTCAGCTCCCGAGTACAAAAACTACTGAGCCTCGCTATGGGTAAATACACATATGTAGTCAACACTAGAAATATATTTTTTCACCTTTTTTTTTTTTTTTTAAATCTTCATATTTTTCTCCATCAGATCCGAAGACGTGTGCTGACGTGGAGCTGGAAAACCCAGAGTGGGAGATTAAGACTATCACGAGTGCTATCAAGCACTATCTCAGGTTGGTTTGAAAAGGCTTCAATTAAAACACACACAAGGTAAAGAAACAAAGTCCTGTAGTTACAATCAAATCCCCCCCTTGTTCTCCTCGCAAGATTCAGTATTCAAAGATTAAAAGCGTGTGTTTTAACCTCAGAGACCCCCGGTGAATGGCCTGACTGCTCTTTTCATGACTCCTATTATTTCTCTTTCTGCAGCTCTTTTCGCTCGTAGCACTTAATTAAATGCATATTGCTGCTTTCAGTTTCTGCCTCTTGTACAAAGCAGGTTTCCGGCCTGGATCCAACTCGGTGAATTGTTAGTTTGTCTTATTGATTTTATAAATAATAATAATGATAATAATGATATTTAAAGCAGTTGTTATTCACTGTGCAACCCCAGGCAAACCTGCCCGTCACTGTAAGCAGCCGATGGTTAAATGACTTCCTACAGAGCGCCTTAACAACTGACAAGAAGAGAAGGATTGAGACTGTTGATTGAGAGACACATGAAGGGAAATAGAGGATTAATGTTGTTCAAGCTGAGCTCAGTCTGCTCTACCTGAACGAATCTACACTGTGAACAACACAAGCAAAAAGTTTATACACATTCACATATGCACATAAATGGATGACCTCATACAAAGACCCACTGTCCACACACATGCACACACACACACACACACATGTACTACATCAGGAGCAGGAGGCTCCTCAGGCAGCAGTGAGTGAGCTGATGTCCAGTTGTGGAAGCTGGCAAAAAAAAAAAAAAAAACATCAGCTAACCTTTCATTAAGATATTCTGCACCTGATCTCCTCGTCTCCTGTGATTCCAGGATGCTGCCTGCGCCTCTCATGACGTACCAGTACCAGAGGAGCTTCATCAAAGCTGCCAGTGAGTCTTTTTACTTTTATGTGCCTTCTTTTTTTTTTTTTTCTTGCCTCATTCGGTCGGCAGAACAAAAGAGAAACTCTCCTGTAATTTAAAGGTTGTTTGAGGTTGCCCATGTTGAATCGCTGCCACCAGCTATTCTAAGACCACCTTGGATTAAAACAAACTGGAGTGAATAAAGGCCCATGTGGTTTATATGGAGTGCACCGATTCTGCAAACCGCTGAGCAGGAGAATCGTAAAGTAACATTTGGATTTTAGCTGGAATCCTCTTCAGTCATGTCGTGAAGATATGTGCAGTTTATGAAGGGATTGGATGTGAATAAGAGGCTTTTTAATCTTTGTTTGAAGACATTTCTTAAGCATGTCTCCTCAGTCAGTCGGCTAATGAGAACGTCATCATGTGACCGAGGTCATGACTTGCTTTTAAACTGGTTACAAAGACACGTTCACCTGCTGAGAAACCGGGACCCCCGCCGTGCCACCAGGTCGCCTCCGTCAGTCTGTTTGCTCTGGTAGCTGAGCCCCCCCCCCCCCCCCCCCACACTGTACAGCTTTATGTTACTGACCTGCTGTGTGTGGTGTTTTCATACAATATTTATGTACGATTCAAATTCCACACGAAGAGGAAAAAAAGGAGCTGATCTCAAAGTGACAATCTGGTAAAAGCTTGTTGTTATGATGTAGTTGGGTCAAACAGCAGCTGCAAAATATTTCACTATCTGTTTTTTTTAAGCAGCACCTGATGGGTGGAGTTTATTGAGTCAGGATGAATAATTTCATTTTCAACAAAACACCCGGCTGTCTCCAAGACAGATTGCCTAAAGTCAACAGTCGCTGCAATCACTTCTGGGTAATAAATTCTTCTCATGTGGCTCCTAGGCCGCAAAATGAAGTTGTGCCAGCACCAACTGATTTAGACCATGAAATAGAGACTTTGCACGAGGACTTAATAGTTTGTACAGTAATCCTAGGTCGTGTCTGGCCTTGTTTCGATCCCGTTCTGTTTAGTTAGGCCTCATTACTCTGGCTTTTATGGTCTGGACTATTTCTGTGCTGCTGCTACTGCTTTTTCACTGAATTTTTGAAAATTTGAGTCCAGGTGCAGTTTGGTCTGGTCCCGTCGCGTCTGCTCTGCCGTGTCACAGGATGTGTCAGTGACCTCTTTTGCTTTGTTTGTCGGTAGCTAAGCCCTCTAGAAAGCCGAGCTGACGGGGGGAAGGAAGTCCAGGAAATGACCGTGTGTCTCTGGCAACGCCACCAGGAAATGGCTCCATAGTGAGGCCAACTGGAAGGAGAATGAGGAAAGTGTGTTTGAGTGTGTGTTGGGAGAAAGCGAGTGCGGCGTGGCAGCTAAGAATGCCGAGGTTGCTGAACTTGGACCACCTGTGCTTTAATGCATGTATTCATGGTTTTGTAATAATCGTAAAATATAACACGTTCTTGCCAACTATTTGTTTAAGTTCATAGATTTATATCTCTCATGCCGGCTCCTTCCTTCTGTTAAACTTCTTCCCGGGCCGTTCATCAGGCTCTGTTTATACGGCTGTCTGCATTTGCATGTCATGAATTTGTGTGTGAATGCATATGTGCAAGAATGTGTGGCAGCTTGTGCGTGCCTTTGTGCTTTTTTTTTTTTTTTTTTTTTCCAAGGCAGTAATTTTTGCAGAAGCAGCAGGGTGCTTTGAGGACAGCGTCCTCAGTTGAACTCCCTCTTTCGGGACTTCCCTTTCTCCTCCCCTCTTTCACGTCTCCTCTCCAGCTCCTCCCAGCAGCTTGCTCGCGAACCTCCTCTTCCTCCTCCTCTTCCTCCTAATGTTTCGTCTGGGCTCTCCCATCCCGTGCTACAGTGGTTGTAAATATCTGCTTTAAATGGAGAGCTTAGTGTTTTGAGGTTTGTTGGGTCAAACCGCAGCTGCAAAGTTTTCCATTTATGTTTTTTACAAGCACCTGATGGGCGTGTTTTGGAACAGGCTGAATAATTTCTCTTTCAAAAAAAAAAAAAACGGCTGTCTCGAAGACAGATTGCCTTAATTTTTGAACAGTCACTGCAATCATTTCAGCGTATTAGATTCTTCTCATGTGGCTCCGCGACTACATAACAAAGTTTCGTAAGCACTAACTGACTTAAAGCATGAAAGGGAGACTTTGAGAGAAAGAGGAGGAGGAGGGAGGGCGGAGTGCCACCTGGGTGTCTGATACCTGCCTCAGGCATTGCCAGCAAGAAAACACATGGTAATGACTCCGTCTGCAGACATTAGCTTTTGCTTGCAGTATCCCTTTCTCATTAATTCACACATTTTTCTAATCATATTTCACCTTTGAAATATCCCTGTTTCTCTTTCTGTCTCCTATATGACATTTTCAATTGTACTGCCTAAATTCTTTCAAGTCACTTTTCAATGGGCTTCATTTTTCCCTCCTGCAAGGTGAAAGTTTTTTTGTAAAGCTTCTGAAAAGCTGAACCAAACATTATTCACTTTTATCATCGCTGCAATTTTTTTGCTTTATGACCCGCTCCATAAAAGAAGGAGATGAAAGGATGAGAGATGATACAAGGGTGAAAGATGATGACCATGAGTTGAATTTAATGCTAATGCACAGTTTGACATCGAGTCTTATATTTATAGCACATATTTCACAGACTCACAGAGAATTTGAAAAGGTTTGTGACGTCGTCTTTGCTGCCGTGCTGTGATCATAATGTTTAGCTGCAGCTCTGGAACATAAGGGAGATTCTACATTTGGGTTTATTACGTGGCCCAGCTCTCCTTTTTTTGTCTCTCTGAAAAGTGTCCAGGTGAAGACAGGAACAAATACACAGCCTGCTCTTTGAAGTGAAGATGGAACAATTTTTAGCCTCTTGTTATCAAAGCATGTTTTCTTGTTTTCCATCCATGCATTCGCTCGCCCGCCCGCTCGTTCTCTGCTGCTTATCTCTATCGGGGTTGCGGCGGTGGTTGCGGGATGCAGGCATCAGTGTGCTTCAAAAGGTTCCTGTTGGAGCGTTGAACAGGTTCCTGAAACCCTGTTCCTGCCACGCCCTTCTGACGTCAGAATTGGGGTTGGCTGCATCTGGCAAATTTTTTGTAACTTTCCGCAGCCGATGTGCCAAGCAGCTCGGCATGCTTCATGCAACGACTTGTGAGAAAGTATGCAGGATTTTAACTGCGCTCTCAAGCTCGACTATTTTCGTCGCTCGCGTGTACAACCGAGCGGAAGGCCGAGTTTCGAGGCTGTTGGATCACTTGTGCAGTGTTCTCCACATTTGTAGGTCACATGTCTCGGTGGCAGCAGGCTTTTGACCCTCAACATGTGGAACGGGGCCTTCAACAACACTTTGTAAGGACTTGCTGATGTCAGGCATCACTTGGCCTTTAGCAAAGTAGCCTGGATGCTATGCTAACGAGTTAAGGCATTACCAGCCCTGTGGGACGCACAAACTCCTCGAGCCTGTCCAGACGTCCAGGTGACGTCCAGGTGACGTCCAGGTGACGTCCAGGTGACGTCCAGGTGACATCCTGACCTCCTCGACTGGCTCTTTCTTGAATCTTTCAGATGTGTGAACTCCTCACTTATCCTAAGCATGAGATCACATACCCGTCAGAGGAAATTATTTTGAGTTGCTTGAGCACATAGCATCGTTCCTTTGGTCCCCATCCAAAGCTCATGACCCCATGTTAGCACTGGTATGCAGATAAACCAGTAAATCCAAAGCTTCACAATTAGACGCCGTCATCTTGACAGTCCACTACTCCGCAGCTATGTTCCACCGTGTGACCCACCTGTTGATCTCACACTTACCGTCTTGCTCTCTTGATATGTTGATTTTGTTAAAATAAAGAGCCATTTCTGCTTGATCCTGCTCTCGACATTCTCTGCTTCTGCTGGAAAGTCTGACATGGCTTCAGAGACTGAGAGGTGAATGCTTTAAGAACAGTGATATCTTAACTACAGTGGAAAATTATTCAGTCTGCTTCGTGTGCATGCAAAAATTGTATTTATGCACGAGTGCGTTAGGGTCGGCTTTATGTAAATGTTTCATCAGGGGGCGTATGTGCAGGCTCTGTGTAAACACCTGTACACCTCCAATTTGTTGTGACCGCGTGAACTCTACAACAAGCTATGGAATACATCTGTGTAAAGACCTTTAATGTGGCTCCCAAACAGGTGGCGCGATTTCAGCCCGCGTCTAAAACCGCAATCAAACATTTTGTTTTCTCATCTCCTGCATTATAATTCGAGGCGGCGATGGCCAGGCAGCTTGCAGCGTGTCTTTCACTTGACAAGAAGCACATTACATAAAACTGAAAAAGTGGAGATCCGCTGAGAAAAAGACAAACACCTGTTGTTTACTCCCACTCCTGATGCCTCCCCCTCATTATTTTGCTTACAGATTTTTGACACTTCATAAAGTTCGGTGCCTGTTTTTGCTTATTCATTATCAACTTAATGAACATGTATCTCTGCATACAGAACTTGCTGTCAATAAACAGGCAACACCTTTAATTTGCCTGCTGTATTTTGCAGGAATTTAGAATCTGAACTAGAACTCGAGCTTGTCAGTTTAGAGTGAAACTACATCTTGTTTCTTTGCAGGAGTTTATGAACGTTCATCATCAAGTGACAGGTGTTTGTTGGGAGATGGTTATAAGAATGTGTTTTGCATGAGAAAAGCAGTCTTGATTAATTGGCCACCTTATAAAGTGAATGGAGAGAGTGGTGATAATTCTCTGTGGGTTCGTCGCTGCTAGTACATGACTCATGGTCAGTGTAAAAATTTATTTTAATAATTATTTCTCTGCAACTACTCACAAAGATGAAACTTTTCAGATTAACCTTCAAAATCATTCTATTGTATCTTTCAGGACACAGGAGATGTTCTGTTCATTAGATTTTAGCAGCCGTGCTCCAGATAAATTAAGATCATGTGATCTCGTTTGCAGCCAAATCATAGACTGTATAAAATATGGACGTAGTGTCCGTGACGTCACCCATAGGTTTCTGAAGAGCAAAAATGAAGCAAATCGTAGTGCGTAGCCATCTTGGTAGCCTACCTCCGGTTACTCCAAATATGGACAAAGAGGTGGAGCGAGGGCGGAGCTGAGGCGGGTCGAATGAACGCTATTGGCTGAAAAAAGCCGCTTTATTCGAAATAATCAAACTAGCTACGGCTAACCAGCTAGGTTAAATGCTAAATATCGTTGCTAGCCGGCTAACCCCACGACGATCTCTTTCCCAAACTCAGTGACTAGAATTAGCCGGGGTGACGCCCTTTAGACCGTCAGTGGCTAGTTGTCAATCAAAGTGGCGCCACTTAGATTGACAGCTATGAATTGTGGATAATGATGTATGCTGTATATTTTAAACGAACGCCTTATAAAAAAAATTCCCCCCCCCAGAGTTGTCATGGAGTAGAAAAACAGCTTATGAGACTAGAGCCATGTTTTGAACCAGGCTGTAAATATGTTTTTTTCTGTCGTAAAATCGGACATTTTAACATGGGTCTCAGATGTAATTGACTCCCTTCTGCAGCCTGCTCTAGTGGTTATTCGAGGAACTGCAGCTTTTTTGCACTTCCACATTGGCTTCATTTTTCAGCGGCGGAGGTTGCCGCTTGAGCCAAATGTATCAAATGTGAAAGACTCAACACAAAAAATTACCATAGCTATTTGGTTAAAAAATTCAAGCTTTACATGTTTTGTATAATTACAGTTTGTTGTCCTGTGTAGCCTTCCCACACACTCTATGAATCCTATGAATCCAAGCAGGATGCTGAATATATGAGATATGGGCTATACAGCGGTGCACATACTGCGCCGGCCTGAAGATGTCGAGTTTGAATAATGAATGTAAAGAAAGTAGAACAGGTGGTGGCTCTCGAGTTTGCTCTGGATCAGGCGATGGTCAGCAGATGTGGCAGTCTTCCTGAAGCAGCGCACGCTTCATTTACTGTAAGTGGGTGTGTACATGTTTGCTTTCCCCACTTTGATTGTAAAAGTATGTACTCCATACATAATCAAAAAACCCGTCTCGCAGAAGAGATGCACTGATGAAGTTTTGATGAAGTGAGACCAGGACTCAAGGTTTTTCTTGGCTTTCTCAGAACCAGGAGCTGAAAGGAAGCTATATAACGTATTTACACTAATTTTTGCTGTTAAGTTAAAAAAAATTGTCTCACAACAACCCAATTAACCTCATAACAAGAGAGTTGGCTAATGTCATGAATAACCTATAACATAGCTAAGATAGTGGTAGCAAAATGTGATCAAATAGCTTTGACATCAGAAGCAAAAAAAGATGGATACTGGTGATGTTCTGATCATCTCTAATAGCACCATGCTTTTTTTTAGCAGACCCTTTAAAATGCAGACTATGGAACCATGCAGACCATAATAATAATAAGAAGGATAAGAGTGATAAACATTAGGCATTCACTGCTCTAAGTCCATTTTCACTACCATCCAGCCAGCACGATTCACTTGCAGAAAAAGGCTGGTTTTATGCTGTGTGAAGTTGCATGATGAGTCACATTATCCACTGCTGTTACAATGGGCGAAACGTGACTGTTTCTTTTTAATCGCTAAATTCCTGTGTGGCTTGTTGGCTGCCAGACGCATTCTCTTGTTCTCTCACAGCCCTGTATGGTCACCAGGCTGTGAAGCTTTTCAGGCACACTCATTTGTATGTGACTACACCTACACGTACAGTATGTTAGCTGACAAAGCATAAATACTGGTAACAGAGTTCATTTATTTCGTCTGGAAAGGGGCTGAAAATCAAGGTGAGAGAGACGACGTGGCTCTTAAAGGTCGTCGTCTGTTACGTGATGGATGCGGCGGCGATGACAAAAGACTAAAAGTGAGTCAGCGTCGCAGCTACGACCACAGTGTGGCATCAACATTCAGACCGCGGTTTGTGTGTTTTGTTCATTTCATGCGCCCGCGGTTGGTCACACACTCTTTGAGAAAGCCTTTTAAGCCTTTTAAGTCTCTTGCTTTCATGCCGGCAGATGAGAAGATGATGCCACTCTCATGTCCGTGTGTTCATACGGAGCTACAGCGATTATCTCAGCACAGGGAAGCAGTTTGGCTCCGTCCAAAGTTTTTTTTTTATTACATTGCATCTTTGTTTCATGCGTATACAAACAGAAATATTGAGACAACTATTTGTGGTTCAAAAGGGAGATGCATGCTCGAACCGTTTCTTGGCCAACAACAGCCGGGAGCAGTGACTTTCCAGAGTCGTGTCGGGTACCTCGCAGAAGTGAGAGACAGATGGATAAACTGTTGCTCATCAAGAAATAGTCAGTTGGTTTCAGTTGGCTGTTGAACTGGAACTGTTGGCACGGATCCACGGCAGCTTCACTGACGCTGCTACATCCACCATTTTGTCTGATCTGTGTCCAGGTAGTTTTTATCCAACCCTCAAACGCCCTTGTTGGAGTATTATCTGATTCTATCGTCGCTGTTTTGTGATTGTTGATTTGTGTTTTTAGTTTTTATATGATCATGTAAAGGAAGTCAACTGGTTCAACTTTTATTTGAAGTGCATTTATCACGCTTATCTTTCACATAACTTCCAACTCATGGGCAAATTAAATTGACGAGATATAACATGTTTTTTTGTGCTGCTCATACACAGAGCCGGCATCTATTGATCATCATAATTGTGACTATTATTTTAACAATAACAACACTGCTCGCCTGCAGTTAATACACACCGCAAAACACCCAAAACTTTTCATCACATTTTCACTCTTGGTAACGATACAAGTTGGTGAGAAAGATAAAATTAATGTAGATTAAAATTTTTACTCGTCAGTGAATCATGTTTAATTGACCTGTTTATCTCTCTCCTGGCATTTGGCAGACATTAGTGGGAGTTGATTCCAGACCCTCGTATGATTGGAAAAATTAGTCAAGGATGAAAAACAGTTGAATTCTGCTTCAGATTCACTCCTGCGTTTTTCTGACAGTTTGAAGGAAGAGACGAGCGTGTGCTTCAGCATAATGTGTGTGATGTGGTGGATACCACATAATGCCAGGAAGACAGTGATAAGTGTTACTGTTTTCATGTGCATGCATCTGTTTGGAGGAATGCGTGGGTGTAGCAGACGTGCACATGCATTTTTACGTATATTATAGGTATATGAGTGTGTGTGTGTGTGTGTGTGTGTGTGTGTGTGACTGACTGGTTACATGTTTATGCCTCCACGCCGGCGACAACACGTCTGTCCATCTGTCCTGCTCTTGTGATCGTAATGTCTAAGGAACATCTGGTGGGAATTTCATTTCATCTGGTACAAACATCCACATGGGCTCAAGGATGAGCTGATTAGAATTTGGAAGCCAAAAGTCAAAAGTCAAGGTCACTGTGATCCCACAAACGTCACAAACATCTTTGCGTTTTCAGGTCAACTTGAATGACATCATAATGCAGCCACATCTGGAAATTAACATTGAAATCATACATGTCAATATAGTGATAATTTCCATTTCACCAATAAATTCCTTCAAAGTCTTCACTATATATTTTATAGTCTAGACAGAGGTGGATGTAAACTGGAGCTTGACTGATTGGTTGTTTTTGTGTGTCTGTTAAATTTGCAATTAGCATGTTTGCAGCAGCTGTTTTCTCTGTTTGTGTGTGTGTGTGAATTCACTGCAGATTTGAGTGTTTTGGTGCGTGTGCGTTTTTGCTTGTCAGCACTGTTAGCTGGTTAAAAAAAAAAAAAAGAAAAAAAAAAGTGTGTCTGTGTGTGAGATGCCCTGTTCGTGGCGAGTGTATTTCCTGGCGCTGACAGCCAGGACCCGGGGCTTGATCTAGTGGGAGTCTGCTGTCATCTCTCTATCGACTGGCTCTGCAGCCGTGACTTATTACAGTCATTCATCAACAGCAGGTCTCTCCGCCTGCCTGTCTGTCTTCCCTGCCCGTCTACCTGTAAATCACCAGGACACAGAGCTCTCCCCGTTTGCCCTGACACCCATGAATCTACCTTTGTTTGTCTGCTCTCTGCATCCCTCTGTGCCTCTGTGGCTTGTGGGCATAAACTCGAGCATATGGCTGTTGTTCTATATTCTCATTATTGTAAACAAATCCAAGAAACAACCGAAACAAATCATGCATCGCTCTGCCCTTGAATACTTTCCGACAGCAGTACCCCGTCTGTGGCACCCAGCCCTGAGCCCATTTGTTCCTACTGAAGATGTCAGTCTCGCAAATAAGTAGCTTCATTAAAAAACAAACTGGAGTAAATAGTGCATTTGTTTAGGACTATTTTCGGTCACAGATTATTTAGTGCCCTAGTGAGTGTTTAGGGCAGCAGGATGTTGTATGTGAAGTTGACTCAAGCTACAAGACAGTGTCCATGTTCATGGTTTTCTCTCAGTGCAACACTGTGGTGTGTTTCCATAGCTTTTGGACAACAATGAATGAGTTCCATCAGGTTTTTTTTTGACAATAAGAAAAATCTAGAATATCACCCTCTGTGTTCTTCACACCTTGACTGATGACAATAATTATGTATTATAGCTATAAAGACCTCTGCATAACACATCCGCTGATGCTGAGTGATTTTTACCTTGTGACCAAACTGGTTATTTCAGTCAAAGCTCCGTTGTGTGATGTGATTCTTTTCATTTCTTAGCTCATTCTCATTCAAAGTATGACTTCCTGTATGCTTCTACACTATGGTCCGTGTGCACAAAGACCACATGTTGCAGTGTGTGTCATCATTGTAATGACAGGAAAAAAAACAGACGGCATTCCAGTTGCAGACACACACAGGTTTCTGTTCAGTGGTCGTATCCGCTGCTTAACATTTTGATAAAGAACTGAACCTCGAGCTGAAGTCGTTACTCCTTTAATCGTCTCTGTCTCCCTGTCTTCATATCTGTCTCTTTCCAGAGTTGGACAACCCGGAGGCCAGGGTGACTGAGATCCACGCTCTGGTGCATCGGCTGCCTGAGAAGAACAGACAGATGCTGGAGCTGCTGATGAAACATCTGGGCAAGTAGGTGGAGAAGATCACACACACACACACACACACACACACATGCAGCCGTTCATTGTTATGCTACATGGTTAAGCACTGTATTGAACTGTAGGAGTCGCAGTGCAGTGCTAATAGTTAGCTCTCATCTTCCTACATCCACATCACTGTAACACTCCTCAGCTTGATTGTTGCCCATCTTCGAGGAGGATTAGGACTTTGAGTAATCTCTTGACCGCATGCATTAAAGCTGTGTGTACTGAAAATAGAAACCCGTCAGGCAGCCACCAGGTCAAATCTATTTCCCCGACTTATCCCTTGAAGGTAAAGAGGGGCTGATGGTCAGGTTGCAGGTTTCTGTGAGTGACATGAAGTGTTGGAGCTACCATGGCCACAGACCTGTGAGGGCTAATTTGGTGGTTAAAAGATGTCCCTGTGCGCCTGAAGCTAGCTCTAACTTCACAGTGAAATACAGCCATTCACGCCCTTGAAGCAATGTTATATGTCGCATAAAATATCTCCACATTAAAAAAATTAGATGTCTTTTGACCTGTGAATTGCCAAATCAATGCTTACCGGAGGGATAATAGGACGCTGCTCACCCTTTGAGCTGATTGGACCTCATTGTTTTGCTCAAGGACATTGCAGCAGGGCAGATGCTGATGAGCACTCCACATGATTAAGTTCAACAAATCTGCTGCAAGATCTAATTTTTCTTCTGAAGGCCGTCCCTTGAAAATTGCCTCTTTTTTTTTGTCTCTCCCAGGACTTAAAATCCCACCTTTACCTCCACATTTTGGATGTTTTTCTGCTCTATATAAGCCACAATAGACTGCATAGAGAACGAAATTTGTGAATAAAACAGGCCGTCTATGTGTAGATTACATAACCACAAGCTGCTGCGGCCCATAAGCAAAAAAGCAGGGCATGACACTGTTGGCTTATGTGCAGTTATTCCCCTAATGCGGCCGACTAGCATTGTGTTTTCACTCTAAACCCGCATCTAAGCCCTGTGGCTTTATCAGGCTTTTCTTCAACAGCAGCGGCATTATAGAATGTGTGACAAATGGGACATCAGCCGTGTTTATGCAACATGCAGGCGAGCGAGCATGCAGGTATTTCGAGGGCGTGCGAGTCTTTACCTGGGCTTAGTGGATTACACCTGCCTTATAGATTGAATGGCTGAATCACAGTAAACACACGGCGGCTCTCGGCCTCTTTCGGTTCAGGCCAGATCAGGAGGTTTATTGGCATCAGTGCCCTGTAAAAGCAATATTGCCACAGGGACGGAAAGGTTCTTCTTCCAATTGAGAAAATACACTCAGCTGCCAGGTAGACTTAGCTAAAATGAATCCAGTCTAATACAGCAGTCCCGCAATATATCTTACCTTCACGAAGGTCATAATATAATGAGGTTTTTCTATTATTTAGCCGTCCTTCATTGATAAAAATCCAGTCGGCAAAATGATAGAAACCCACGTCAGTATGACACAGCACAATACGAACGCACCATAAACTACACTCAGCGAGAAACTGCACCTCTCTAAAACCAGAAACTGAGCATTATAACCTTCAAGAAAGTCGAATTTCGTGTTGTATTAGACTGCATTAGTTAAAACTAGGTGTCGTTAATAAACTGGAAAATGAACTGAAAATGGCAAAATAGGTACAGAAGCAAATGATACAAGCATTAAAATCCATTAAAAAGGAATCACATTCTGAAAAAAAAACAGATGAGTTTTCGGGTTGGGGACAAATTAAAAGCACAGCTGGAGTCCAAAGTGTACAGTAGATAATACACTTTAACAACAGTGAGGACTGTATTGAATCAGATGGAGAGAGAGAGAGCACAAGTGGACGTTATTCATCGTCACTTTCAGCAACATGTTTGTAGTCTCTCAAATGTATTAATGCATTCTACTCTGCTGTGATTCTCTCGCCTGTCCGGCTCTCTCACTCTGAAATCAATGAAGCTCAATCTAAACATGTTGCCAAAGCACATACAGGACGTAAACAGAGCAAAGGAATCCTCTTGATATTTCTCCGGCCGGCCGCTGACTCCTGGTCGATTACTTTGACGTGTTATTCACGGACAGCTGATGCTATTTGTTGCCGCCGGTGCTCTTTTAGTCTTTTCCTCAGGGCCCTTTGCTGTTTCACTGATAAAATGTTTTCCACAGCTGTCACATGTATCCCAAGGTGCTGAATGCTACGCGCTGACTCTTTGTTACTTAAAAGCTCTGCTCAGACAGCTCGGCCACCGGGATGTTTCTGGTGGGAACTGTTAAGTTAGCGTCTGTTTGGATCTCAACTGGGGTGAAACTGCTATTTCCAAGATCAATATATACCTTCAGGCTCAAAGCTTTACGACCTTGTTTTCCTGACAATTGTGCCGTTTCATTAGTTCCACTAAGGACGGGCAAAATTTGGAGAAATGTTATTTTTCATATTTTGGATGTTCTACAGGAAAATTGACTGGAGTGTCCAATTTTTCTCTTTCACAGTTGGCAAAGAATGATTTTCTCTGTCTAATTAATGTTTTGTGAAGCAACTTGTGTCAATAGCCAATTCCCTAAGTCTGTATGTAGTTAAAACTGTATAAAATCATCTTTTTTTTTAGCCTCTTGAAGCCTCTAGGCAACCTGATGAATTCCAGTATTCACTTTCCTTTCACTTCTCTTTGGTCTCCACTAACTCAAAGTGAAATGTTTGGCTCTGTAGCGGATAAATACGCCACTAATTTCACGAACTAGATGTTTGTTTCTCTGCTGTGCTGCTGGATGGTTTAGTGTTCAGTGAGTTCGTCAGAGCTGTAGGTGAGAGTGACCCTGAACCAGAACAGTAAAGATGGGCTGTAAATACCAAAACAATGAGCTGAAAGGTGGTAAAATCCTTTGTAGAGCTGCTGGTTTTAAATAGTGGATTAAATGTACAGCTACTCATTCTCTCCACCTCTCTCTCTCTCTCTCTCTCTCTCTCTCTCTCAACAGCGTGGCCAATCACCACCAGCAGAACCTGATGACCATCGCCAACCTGGGCGTGGTCTTCGGCCCAACTCTGCTCCGCCCACAGGAGGAGACGGTGGCGGCCATCATGGACATCAAGTTCCAGAACATTGTGGTGGAGATCCTCATAGAGCACCATGAGAGGGTAAGAGTGTGTGAGTGTGCATGTACACAAATGAATAACGCAGCGGCAGCGTTCGGCGAGGATTAAATGAATCCCACGGCTTCGTCAGGGAGATTAACTTTTGTGTAATTGCGCATTAAAACAACAGTTAGCACATCTAACCATTTATATCTGCACCTGCCACGTATACACACACACTCTCAGTAAGTGTATATACTCTATATGCTCTCCAAAGCCACTTTCCCCTTTAGATCCAAGCAGCTTATTGGCAGGCCAAGCTGCTTACAGATGTCACCATGGCAACAGACAAATCAGCCTGACTGTTTTGAGACCCTCACATTGTGCACACACACACACAGCGTGTTCAGCCAGCAAAGGAAACAAACAGTCACACATATACACACACACACACACACACACACAGGCAGGCAAATAGCACATGTGCCACACCTGTGTGCATGCGTGAAATTGCACACGGATGGGAGAAGTGTGTGTTGAACGAATGACACACAAACACAGGACATGGCGACAACACGTATCTCCAGTGCAGTGTGCAGAAACAAATGGAGTATATATATCTACTGTGATAGAGCGGCTGTGAATCCTTAAAGAGAGCCTTCACTTCACTTTTCTCTCTTGTTTCTCTCCACAAATAAAAGGATGATTAGGTCCGTTTTTCAGACGTCTTTACAGTTTTGTTTGCGTCTTTCACCCTGAAGCTTGTGCAAAGTGTTTTTATTCTCCTTCCACGACAGCGCAACTGTCTCGTGAAATGAAAAGGTTTCATTTCGGTGTTAACAGCATTGAAATGATTTTCCTCAAGCTCCAATTCAGTTTATATCACAGCGTCACAAATTCCTAACTGGCCTCAAGCAGCTTCCTAACATACTCAAACGTTTGTAGCGTTCATGTGATCCTGTTTACGACACAGCAAATTCAGTGTGTTAAAGTGAGTTCTCCAGCGTTCAGATCTGTTTTTTCCCCCCTTTTCCTTCTCGACTGGAGCTCTGGGTGTGGAGCTGGCAGCGCAGCAGAAAAAAGGGGATGACAGATGAATGTATGTGTGGAGGATGACGTTTGACTTGGGCTGAAATAACAGACGATCGCGAGGCCGAGCGGCGTTAGTTGTGGAAAAAAACATTGACTTCGTAAAATACGGAGATACGTAATTGGTGAGAGGGAAGAAAAACTTGAATCACAGCACATGTATATTTTTATCGCAGCATGGGCTTTTCTCCATCTTGCCTAATTGTGCTTCAAGGAGTAGAACTAAACGTCCACAATGTCACAATCAGCCCCTGTTGTTAAGTTTCTGCATGTGTAATTATTCCCAGTGAAAAGAAGTTTTTTAGACAAAGAAACAAGCAGCTTTATCGCTGTTTAGCAGAGTCCAATCTGCAAAGGTTGCAATTCAGCATGAATCCAGGAATTCAGACTAAATGGACTGTATCAGCTCTCAAATTAGACTCTCTTTTCAACACAGAGCCAGAAGGTACGAATTATTAACCAGACATAAAATTAGTCATAGGAGCATTGGTGGTTAAGCAGAGATTTTTATTGTGTCATGTTGCTTTTCATAGACCTGTTTCTGTATCACATCACAATCTTACACGTTGCTGCCATAGACTGTATAAAATATGGGCGTAGTGTCCGTGACGTCACCCATAGGTTTCTGAAGAGCAAAAATGAAGCAAATCGTAGTGCGTAGCCATCTTGGTAGCCTACCTCCGGTTACTCCAAATATGGACAAAGAGGTGGAGCGAGGGCGGAGCTGAGGCGGGTCGAATGAACGCTATTGGCTGAAAAAAGCTGCTGAAAAAAGCCGCTTTATTCGAAATAATCAAACTAGCTATGGCTAACCAGCTAGGTTAAATGCTAAATATCGTTGCTAGCCGGCTAACCCCACGACGTTCTCTTTCCCAAACTCAGTGACTAGAATTAGCCGGGGTGACGCCCTTTAGACCGTCAGTGGCTAGT
>JBBMOC010000047.1:654281-913842 GCA_037975185.1 Centropyge bicolor
GGAGCAAAGGATAGATTTATCACATTTTATGCACAGTTGCGACCATAATCCTGCTGCTGTTATTATGGTAATGAGATGCTGTCATCAGTGCCACTGGCAGAGGGAGAAATTATAGGACATGATCCCTTCTCATCTATCTTAGTCTAGAGAGAGAGAGAGAAAGAGAGAGAGAGAGAGGATTGTATGTGAGTGCAAGCATGTGTGTGAAGTGTGCGTTGTGCCTGTGAGGTGTGTGTGTGAAGTGTATTTAGGGGAAAAAGGGGATAAAAAAACCACTAATCTCGCAGCACTTTAACATAAGTACAGACATATGCTGCTCGGCAAGGACATGGTGACAGATAGATAGATAGATAGATAGATAGATAGATAGATACATAGATACATAGATAGACAGACAGAGAGACAGACAGACAGATAGATGGATAGACGGATAGATACTCACTTCAGCATGAAAAGAACACATTCTAATTCAATGGTCACTTTAACAATAATAAATATGCAGCATCTGATTTGACTTACAACATTTCAGATGACTGTCACAGTGGAGGCTTAGGCACCAACACTACAGAAAACAAACCCCAGTCTCCTGTGCGAAAGTCCTGTATTTGACCCATCCAGAATGCTATGGTGACTTTTCCGCTCTTTATTTCATGTTTGTCCTTTGTTCCCATGATTATCGCCCCCCTGCTGATACTGTACCTTCACAAACGTGTGTACTTTTCACGCATGGGCGAGGCAAAACGTGACACTGACATGGCATCCTCCAGTGGATTGGTGGGTCTATTACACGCTTTGGCATGCAGCATTGCTTCTGGCAGCATCACACACACACACACACAAATGCATGCCAGGACGTGGTGCCAAGCCAGGCAGCCAAGCCACCCGCTGCTGGACTCATGACCTGACTCTCGATCATCACATAGCCATCTGCATGGTCACACACACACACGCACACGCACATGCACGCACGCACACACACACACACACACACACACACACACACACACACACACACACACACACACACACACACACACACAGGCTGGGTGATTTGACACAGGCTCCAACGTGATGGTATCCATTCAGGCAAGAGCTTGTAGCACATACTGCTGGTTAGCGGCAGATTTCAGTGGAAACAGCAGCACATGCCCCGCTGCTCTAAACTCAACAAATCTGAGCTGTTAAGCTCAACCAATCAGGCTACCGTCCCAACGTTACTGTAAGCCGCTGTCAGATAAATCTTTGTATCTAACATGAGTCAGGGCTTCAGGAATTAGGCAAAGCCAAATCATCCTCAGACTGACATCCCAGTATTTTAAATATACTTCAGCAACAAGTCATCAGAGGCAAAGTTAAGATGAGAGGTTTATTCCCATAAGAGCTCTACTCTGTGTGAAGTCTTTCACGTACACACCTCTGCCCACCCTGCTTGTTGAAGGCGCACGCTAGCGCCACCACCTCACCGGTCGCCCTGCTGGCCACTGGCACACAAAGCATGGAGGAGATCTCGCAGCCCAACATGCTGGACAGCTGCCTGCGCTCCTCCTGAGAGGGGGGGAGGCAGAAAAACCACATCAGGATGGAGATAGATCGATAAATACTGCAGAGAGAATGAGAATGAAATAAAACGTCTCCTTACAGCACTGATGTCCTGAAGAGTAATCGACTTCTTCTTCTCGACAACCTGACCGAAGCGTCCAAACATCAGCTGAACGGAGGTGAGAAAGGGAAAGAGATGAAAACTGAATGAGTAAAAAAAAACAGTGTAAAGAGGGTGAAGACAGGAAGAAAACAGAACTGTTGAAAGAGGCCTTGAGATTCTGTCAGGACCAAAATATATATATAAAAGTTGTTTATTATAATTGGAGTGGAATCTATCCTCCTTTGTTAAATTAGCACAAATAGACCAACTTGGGCGTGCTTATTTGTCTCGTAATATCTCTCTGTACCAGCTACTATCAAGATTTCACACATCATTTAGCCTGGGGTGCGTAGTGCGTTCACACCATAATGGAAAGTCTGTTCAAAATGCTACATCTGCACCACAACCGGGGGGCAAGACTTAAAGGTACCAAAAGAAAGTGATTTCTTCTCTTGTCCAAATTTCTTAATTATAACCCCTGCCAGGGATTATAAAAGATTACAAGTGGGAGGTTTATTCGACCGTGTCAGTCAAAGAAACCAATACATAGGGTTAGAACACTTGCATTAAAAGTATGCTTGCTTTCAACGACCCTCCCTGAATGTACCTCAGTCTGCCATCTTATGGTCCCCAGTGTGAGAAACACAAGTAAAAGAAATAACTGTTAAATAAGTAATCATGGATGAGCTTATTACTAAACAAGGATCACAAACAGACTGATAAATGCAAATAATGATTTAATGAATATTTTTCTGAATGATTAATCGTGTTTGTTGGCCTCACCGGAAAGCTGATCTCCTCCTCCAGGACCTTATCTCCAACTACCTAAAGGTCACAGAGGTCAAAGGTCACGGGTTAATGTCCACATTACTCTTCGTTAAATGAGATAAAATGGTAGATGGCTTTTATATATGTGTGTGTGTGTGTGTGTGTGTGTGTGTGTGTGTGTGTGTGTGTGTGTGTGTGTGTGTGTGTGTACCTGGCAGAAGAGCTGATGGTTGTCCTCGGACACCAGTAGCAAACAGCAACACTGTGAATGAGTCTGCTGCTGCAGCTGAAGGAGAGCACAAGCACAACATCAGTCCCGATATATATCATCACAAAAACCTCTTTTTATCAGACTCTGTAAGATTGTTTTTAAGACCTCAATTTAAGATTCCTTGGAGTGTAGTCTAGGTGGGAAGGTAAGATTAGAAATCAGTGGACGGTGGAAAATGACTAAAGCTTGGGTGGGGCAAGAATTCAATATAGCTTCACTGGCTTGCAGTGGCATCAAATTGGGACCAAAGGCTCGTGTGTGATATGCATTTTCTATAAAGAAAATATAAATTAGATATCTCACCTAATAAAATCTGGAATAATTTCAGAGTTTTATCATAGTATCAGGTAGGTGGTCAATAATCACATATTCCCATTAATATGACCACCTTATTCATATTTCACTCATGAAATTTCTTAATAAGTCTAATCAAAACATTCATATCCCGTAAATAACAAGAAATACATTAACATGCTTTTAGCACAAGATCAAGGTTTTCTTTGAATGTGAAATCCCGACAGGAAGGAGACAAAGACAAACATGCGTCTGTGTGTGTGTGTGTGTGTGTTGAATGAAGATGTGTCTGTGCACTGAGCCACTCTGAGATCTGTAAGACCTGCAGAGCTGCGACCAATTTTTGAAACATTTCATTCACATTCATAGACTGAATTCACGCTGAGGTGGGAAGACACACACACACACACACACACACACACACACACACACACACACACACACACACACACACACCTGTATGCATGATGCCACAAATACTGTAGGCACAATGACATATGAGACATAAATGCGCAGACACCTACACACAGTTATAAGAGCAGTGTTTCCTCACACAACATTCTTCTCTCTAATCCACAGAGCTGGATAGAGAACAAGCAGGACATGGATAAACACCAGTCATGCCAACAACCCCTCCTCCCCCTCCTCCCCCTTGTCAGACATGCAGGCATTCAATACACACACACACACACACACACACACACACACACACACACACACACACACACACACACACACACACACACACACTCATATACACACACATCACAAACATGCACACACATGTAAAGCATGTTGCTGCACCCACACATAATAATAAGCCCCACCATCACGATTTTTCCCCAAATGCTATTAATCCCATAAGAGCCACCCCGAGCACTTCCCACCAAACTGACAATTCTTCAGAAGCAACAATCTCCTGCTCCTTCTCCTCCCTCCCTCTTCTCCTCCTCCTCTTCCTCCTCCCCTCACCCCTTTTTTACAACTGTAACAATAAACAGGCGAAACAAATCATGTCGGATTCAAAATACATCTTAAAACCCCCTGAAGCATTTTGCACCACCACAACTTCTCCCTCTCCCTTCCTTCAGATGCAGGGAAAAAAAATCTACAAATTCAGTTTCAGAGGCATCAAAAAGCTGATGCTTTACATGCAGGCTGTGCTGCTGCAGCTGCAACCCCGAGAGTCTGGTCCTGCAGTGTCCAGGTAGCAAGGTGCAGGGAAGGTCAGGTGGATCATTTTATTTTATCATTTTTTTAACAGAAAAATACCCTGTTTTTTTTTAAAGGCGGCAGAGTCCTTTACAACAATTTTCATAAAGACTTTACACCCCCCATAATTTTATATTTGAGAGGACACTGATCACTGCAGTAAATGAGGTCCTCTTCTCATGATGACAGAAACAAAAAAAGAAAACAAATAAGAAAATGGAGGAAAGGAGAAAATGAGCTGCTGATTATGCACCAGATTCCCTTTAATTAAGTAATAATTTAAGAAAAAACAATCAGAGAGCTTAAACTGCAAATGGTGTTTGACTGTCAAATGACTTTTTACATAATTAATTATTAAAACACAGAGCCTTGTCTGTTGTTTGATAATCAAACAAATGGCCAATACGTTCCCAGACTTTTTGTTTTTGTATGATAAAATAATGAGCCCTTGTGATAATCAAGAATATATTTTGAGTGCCTTAATCTCCAAAAAGGGATTACAGTAAATTAGGGCTGCAGGTAAGGATGATTCATTATTAACTCATCTGCAGATATTTTCTAAATAAATCAATTAATTGTTTAGGCTATAAAAATGTCAAAAAAAAAGTCAATAAACAGTTTCCTATAAACATTCTGAAACTGCTTATTTTGACCCAAACCAAAAGATATTCAGTTTACTACCGCGCAAGACAAAGAGAAGCAGCAGATCCTCACATTTAAGACAATGGAATAAATAAATATTCTTGTTGCAAAGACAAATGCTGACTTAACCTAAACCATCAAAACAAGTCCTCCATGCTCAATAAGTAGCATGGAAAGTACATGCATACATCCATTAAGATTCCCAGAAGCTCTGATGGACTGAGGCTTTGTCCCTGTGATGTTGTGTAACCTTCAAACATCTCTCCTTGCTCCTGCTTTATGCCCCTTGATCTCATATTTCCTTTATCGCTGAATAATTCCATACATTCAAATTGTTGTCAGGTTTCTACACATGCTGTAGCTGAAGCCTGATATCTCCTCTCTCTCTCTCCTTCCTCATCAATCTTTACACCTCTCCCTCTGCTTCCGTCCTTTTTACAGTGAGTCTATGGATGGAGGGGGGCATACTACAGGGAGACTGATGAAGTATGTGTGTGATAAAAAGCTTGTGGAATAGGTAATGACAGGAAGGGGGGGGGGGGGTCACTGGGAAGGATTTCATATTTTGCATGTACTGTACGACTTTTAACTGTGTGTGTGTGTGTATGAATGATCTCAAGCACTTACATAATTGATGACTTTGAGCTGGAGAGAGGCTGCATCAAGGTCAAACAGCTCACCTGAAGGAGAGAGAGACAGAGAGAGAGCGAGAGAGCGATGGGAGTAAAAATCAGAGAGGAACAAGGGCAGATTGGCTTTAAGGAAGCAGGGAATGCAGAGCATGTACGCATGTGGGCAGAAAGCAATCCGGGGAGGGATGCATTTAGACAGCGAGGTCGGGGAAGGGTGAGCGGGAACCGGCTAACAGAGGGCCTAATAATGAAGACAAGACAAGGGATGGAAGGCTGCCTGGACTTTAGATGAAGACAGAAGGATGGAGCCGGACAGAGAGGCAAAAATGGCGAGGCAGAGGCCTGGAGCAAACTGAGGAGAGAGCAAAGGCAACTCATATTTCTTGACAATTACCGGGGAGCAAACAACGTTGATGTGTGCGTATGTATTAGCGAGTACACTTCCATTATGCATGAGATTTTGCAAAGCGTTCTGTTTTCACACAGGAGCTGTCACACGTTCTTCGTGCAACAGACGGAGTCCATCTAAATTCATAGAGCTTTTAATCCAGATGGGCTCACTCTATTAACATACCTCACCTCTCATATACCAGTGTCTGTGTGTGTGTGTGTGTGTGTGTGTGTATCACAATGTTCACCTCAGAGTTTTGTGTTTGTATATAGCAGGTGTAGGAAATGTATGTGTGAGAAAGGTTTATTTAATATGCCTTTGCGTCTGTGTGTGTGTGCATACCACAGAGTTGCAGGATGTTGCGGTCCAGTTCGCAGTAGTCCTGCTCTGAGACGTTGAGGTGCAGCAGTGCGTTGTGGGACTGTATGGGAGAGGGGCTGAGAGGAGGCCTCTGGTAGGATGCCTGAACAGCCTGGACTCGCGCACATGCCACCGAGGCCTGAAGAGTCATGCGTGTGTGCAGAAACACAGAGAAAAGTCAATGCTGATCAAAGACAATTTGAGAGAGAACGTCATCAGACTAAATATCGTTTGATGTCATTTTATTATCTTTCATCCGGGCCTTTAGAGAACAAGCAAAAATAAATGGAAAGATCACTGAAGCAAACATGATCAGTCAAATCACTTCTCAGCATGTGAGTGTGAAGCAACACACATATTTTCATGGAAATATAAATTATCCAATAAGCAATTTTGGAGGCCAAACACTCAATGATGGATTTTTCATTTATTGACATGGATAAGTTCCTTAAAGGACAAAGTGTTAAAATTAACTTTTCCTAAGAAACTGAAACAGGCTTTCTGGATGTATTATGTCAGGAATTTAAAAGTGAGAGTGTTTTTTTTATAGTTAACTGATAAAATAAAGTTTTGTAGATTTTGTGTTTGATTTCTCCCCATGTTTTTGTGATGAGTTTTGCTGTTGTTGTTTTTAGGGGCAGCATCTATTATCAGCTGATCAAAAGAGATTATGCCTTCTTGTAGAGCACACATAGGCTGTGTTTTTACCCCTTCTGTAAAAAGACCCCGACAAACGTGGTGATTAAATAAAGAGCAAACTCTTGTGACCTAAGTAGAGAAAGAGAGAACTTACATGTTTTTCCAACACGTTAAGATGCAGTTCATCCTGATCTGACAGTGGATTACAGCCAACCTGCAACACACACACAGATATTTCAGTCTGGTCCAGCACATGAGCTTGACTGTTGCAGGCTGTGCTGTCTCTGCAGAGGTTGTTTAATTTCTCTCTATTGTTTGACCCTGAATACAAAGACTCACCAATAAGACAGCGATGGCCTTGTCTTGCTCCTGGTCCAAGATGGGAATGACAACAGCTAAAAGAAAGAAAAAAAAAACAACCCATTCATAATACATAATGCATTGATTCAGACAGAACACACTCTTGGTTCTGTAATTTTCTTTCCATGTCCTTGTCTCGCTCTTAATCTTATTTGTTCTTTCTCCATGTTCGAATACTAACAGAAATATGTAGGGGACATGAACATGGAGAAAAAAATAAACCTGATGCCCTCGCATACTGCTCCATTCTTTTCTCTTCTCTCTCTCTTTCATTTCTCATCGATGTAGAGCAGACAATGACAGCAGGTATTCATGGGCAAAATAAGCTCTATGATAAATAATCAAACAGAAAGATGAGTTTGTCATATTGGCTCCAAACTAAGTCTTACTTCTAGCACATCATTAAATCTTTGAGAGTTCAGAGCGGTCATGCATGTGTACTTCAGGATGTCTCTGTGATTACATCCCTCAAGGTTGTTCTCTCATCTCTGCTTTTAGAAAAACACATAAACAAATGTTAATTTGAAGAGAAATTCTTAGTTTTCTTTTTATTTTACTTCATTTGTGGTCTTGCACCATTTTTCTCGTCATAAACCTTTCATTGTTTTCCTGGGATCTCTTGTGCAATTTTTACTGCCCACGCGGCTCCGTATCTCTCCCTCTGCAATCATCATCTCTTGTTCACTACTTCTCTCTCTACCTCCTTCCGTTTGTTTATTCTCCCCCGTCCTCACATCTCTCTGCTTCTCTTCATGCACAAGTGCACTCTCACACATCCTCAAACAACACACACACACACACACACTCAGATGTTGGTCCATTTGTCTGTCCACCAGCAACATTCAAGCCCTTGCTGCACACACACACACACACACACACACACACACACACACACACACACACACACACNCACACACACACACACACACACACACACACACACACACACACACACACACACCTCTTCTGTGTGCCGGTAACGGTGCCGCGAGGCAGATTCTGCATTTCTCTGGCAGTTCGGACAGAGGAAGGCCGGCGCACTGACATCGCTTCAGCTGGTCCACGATACTCCTGAGACAGACAGATACAAGTGGAGCTTGACACAGGTTTGAGAAAGACAATTACCTACAGCACATTAGTTGGAGTGAGACACAGAGAGGGAGTCTGTCAGACACTGGGGAGACAAAGAGGAAGAGGGGATTTTGGAAGGCAATTGGAGCAAATGGAAAAACAATCACCGGCATTACAAAAACAGAGGCGTTGAATTCATTGACACAAACCAATACATGTCTGAATAGAACTATTATTCATTGAAATTATGTGAACTCAATGCAGTCATTTGTGTGTGTGAAAGTGCCAGCCAGGTGTGTAGCCAGGTGTGATGATGGTCAAGGTCTGTTTGTGTTATATTTAATAATCAGGGCAGCCTTCTTATGCTAAAATATGAGGCAAGGATTTGTCAAGGACTGACTGCTGCCGGAGGACACAAAGACACATACATTTGCACACATGTGTGGCAACGTCACTGCGCACCTCAGTGAGCAAACACAGACAGACTGGCATGAATATGGAAATGAAGGACAAAAAGAAGGAAAATAGTTTCACTCAGGTAAATTCAGGACCTGTGTGCTTCACATAATAATCGAGTGAACGCCCCAGCAGCCACACACACACAAACACCTAAGCAGCAGTCACTCCATCACATGCTCACAGAGTCTGAAATCCCTTCAAACCACTGCAGCCAAATCTCTGCATGTTGCACTGATTTAAAAGTGCCCATTTATTTCAGCTTGTCGAGGAATAGTCACTTCAGTCCAAAAACATTGTCGTCGTAGTTTAATGCTGTAGCGAGTACTGCTGACCTTTGTGTAATATCATTGTTCAAAGCAGCTTTCCAGCACCATCGTGAAAGTAATTTACAGTGGGCAAAGAGCGAAAAACCCACCTCAGGGCATTAGGAAAAATACGATTATTTAGTTTCCTCTGTGCACATACGACACACCTATTAAATAATAAATTTGTGTTTAAATGTCTGGTGCATGGTGTATGGAGATAGCTATAAGGTCAACTAAAGCTTCACAGCAGTCAGCAGCTGAACTGAAAAACTGAATGACATATAGGTCAAAGCTGACGTGGTGGGCGGTGTGTGTTTACAGTGATAACAGTTAGCAGCAGCAAAGACTCAGAGACGAACCGCTCAGATGCAGTAAATGAGTGGGTGTAGGTGTGTTGTTGGCACTAATAGAAATTAGCTGGTGATTAATTGATCTGGGTGACGATAATGACTTCATGTTGCTGCTACACTATGAGCTCCATTTGTCATAACTGCTTAAGCATCATTAGAAACGCCACGGCTCCGAACAGCTGACAGAGTGTTAAAGTGCAAAAATACGATGAATAGCTAATTCTGGTTCAGACCTCTTTCTCTCTCATCATGTCTTCCTTTAGATATATGCTGTTCAGGTATTGTATTGTGTTATTTTCAACACAGTCAACAGCAAGTGAAATATTCAGGAGGAGCTTTGCTGTAACATCAACAGCCACTGATATTTTGAATGTGTATATTATCCAGTTGATGATGTGTGAAAAAGTTGGTTAGTGAATATGAGACTGAAAACTAAACAGTATATCAATATGGGATGTATTTATTTGGACCATCCACTATTTTTGTACTGTAGTTTTGCAGTTTTGGTCATGCGTGTTGCCTTACCACTTACAGGTGATATGGTGTACAACTAAATCTACATTTAAAGTCTTATCTGTTTGCTGGTATAATGTGATATTACATAATTTGATTGGCTGAAAGAGAAAACAAATGTGTTATGCTCAAGTTTTCAGTGGAAATAAAACTAACCTACAACTGAAAAGGTTCATTGCACCACTTGTGCCACTGCTTTGTGTATGTGTACTACTGTCTCCTGTATCTCTCAGACCTTGGATTGCGTGTCTTCCTTTGGCAATATTTCTAACAATAGCTTGTTTGGCTGTGAGGCATCGGTTATCTTTTACACAACAAATGGTTTAGAGGATAAACGATCACGGAGGCCGTCTTGGCTGAACTTGTTCGTACATCTTTGTGTGCGTGTGTGTGTATGTGTATGTGTCAAGGTCCAGTTAATGGGCTTGTATGTATTAGAAAGTGGGCTGGAATGAAGCACAAACACAGCGGCCTTCTGCCTCTCAGATGGGTTCATTGAGTGTGTGTGGGTGTGTTTGTGCTTGTTTTTGTGTGTGTGTATGCCAAGGTCTTGATAACAGGCTTATATAAGCAGGTGAATTGGAGGGAGAAAAGTAACAAAGTGCCCTGTAGCTCTTTTAATATCCCCACTACCTCTAGCCTGCATGCAGCACTGACTAATGTGTGTGTGTGAGTGGTCTGCGCTTGTGTTCTCGCGTGTTCGTGTCTGCATAAGCATGTTTGTATGCGACCCTGTGTTTGCGCGGCAATGAGGTGTTGGAAAAAGGATTCTTGTCTGACAAACAGACAGTTTCATCTATAATGTAGTGTGGTGGTTTTTGCCGGAGCCTGGGCAGCAGTCGCAGTAGCACATCGGGTTATAGAGCTTCAGAGAGCACTTAAGAGAGGAGAGGATCGCTGTGTCTCGCTGAGGGACCCCGGGCGCTGTCACCTCGGCTATTAGACCTGCAACGCTTCCGTGGGGAGAGGGATTGAAGGTGAGAGAGAAAGAGGAGCGGCAGGCGGGCAAGGGGCGGGGGGGGGGGGGAAGAATAGAAAGGCCAAAACACAGGCGGCTTAGTGCTTCATGGTTCCTCGGGGAGAGAGGAGGAAAAAAAAGGGCAATGGCAGACTGTGAGGTGGGAAGGTGGAATAGCAGATGACAAGAGAGGGAAATAGTTCGTCAGAGAGGGATGTGTAATAAGAAGGAAAGAAAGGTGAGTTAAAGAGGGAGTTTTAATGAGAAAGCAATAGAGATGAGGGATGGGGAAAGAGGTGGTAAAAATGAGAGGATGACAGCAAACGAGGAAGTCCTCATGTGTCTTAATGATAAAGTCTCTCCCTGTGACAGCCACCTCTCTGCATTGATGATGTGATTTTGGACTGAGCGGCTCATATTCATTCAGGTGACACCAGCTGGTAGTCGTCTCTATTTCCCCTCTTCATCTCCCCCTTGTTCTGTTGCAAAGCATCTGTGGCTGGTTGCATAGACACACACACACACACACACACACACACACACACACACACACACACACACACACACATAGACAAACACACACACACACACAGGAGTACAGACCTGATCTTTCCCTCCTGTGGCAGTTCATGTGGCGGTTCCTCAGACAGCAGCCTCGAGTCTCCCTCCAGCATGTAGACACACACACACTCCTGGAATAAAAGATGCACATATACATTCATTCATTTGTAATATTAATCAGATTCTAATTAATTTAATGAATGATGAGTCTCTTCCGTTTGCAACAAAGGGCCCGGCGCCTCAGTTCCCTGGTCTGATGTCAGGGCTGAGGCGTTCAGCTCCACAGCTTTGAATACAAACAGAAAGCTTCTCTTTTTTCAGGCGATAAATCAAGAAAATTGTGGTCTTTGCAATTATGTTCAGCTGTTTGTGCAAATGTAGAGTTTGTGTGCGTGTGTGTGTGTAGATACCGTGCTGGGTAGCAGCTCCTGTAGGCTGTCTCGAAGGGCCACTCGCAGCGAGCGCGCGTCGACAACCCCCGCCAGCCGCAGCAAAGCATCCTGGGGAGGGAGACAAGCAGATGTCCTGATGTCTGTTTGCTTGTTTGCTTATGATCTCCAAAAACCTGAGGCCTTGGTTATAGTGGTTTTTTTCTTGTGGGTATAATGTTATGTTACACAGCTCTTCCCCAGATATTTAGCTTGGCAGGCTGCGAAGGCCTCTGAAACAATATTTAAACTGCGTCACACTCTGCAAACGCATAGCGGTCTGTGCTTGTTGGAGGCATAAGTGAGGTACTTAAAAATGAATTGAAGTCAGACGTTGTCAGGGATTTCTGGGGTTCGTTTTGCTCATCAGGACACTTTGCTTTTGTTTCATTCTGGCACTGTGAAAGCCAAGCACTTGACAATTCATTTTGCAGAGAGAGTTTGCAAAGAAGCAGCTGATTATTCATATAATGAAACTGTGTTTGTACTATGGCAAAGATGTCATGGTCCACAAATGACATAACAGATATTTAGCTTCTTATCATTGTTGCATTCTTTGAACATTGGATAGCAGCTCTTCACTTGGAGGAGAGTGGTGGTTATCTTAACTACAGTCTGCCTCTGATCGGTCTGATCAAATTTAACAGGAGCCAATCTATTTTTATCTCTTCTGACTTTGATAAAATATCTCTCCACATCAGAATTCACTGCACTCACAAATCCTAAAGACGGACAGACATGGAGGATCTCATCACAGCTGAAACAAACCAGAGGGAAATGACTCCCTCTTCAGAGAAAAGGCCGACGCATACTTGAAACAAACTACTTGGTGCTAAGTGTTGTGAAGGCAAAAGTGTTCACATTAGAAAGTGGGGCAACAAAATGCCCGAAAAAGTGAGGAGCAAAATGCAATGAGTTGTAAAAATGGATGAAATATTGTAAAGTTCAAACCCTTCCTACTTTCTTGCCTTTGCACACCTGCATAAAGTGGACGTGCTTGTCCAATTGTCAGTTTTCAGCAATTCTGATTCCCTCAAATTCTGATGTGAGAAAGGTTTAGGTGAGTGTGCTTCAGATCCTGTGGGAAGAGACAAGCACTTTCAACATATTAAGGCCTTAAAAGGGACAATATAACTGCAAGGTGAGAGCATTTTGTTTTCCTCAAGTGCGTTTTTTGGGTCCTCGCAAAACAAGAGTCATAGATTAATATAGATTAGGTTTGGAAAGAGGGCAGACAAGCAGAGGAAGAGGCAAACAGGGGAGCCGACGTCTGATAACAGAGGAGCTCATATTTTAAGGTCATGCGAGATTGAGTTTGTGCCACGATGTTTTTTATATTTTTACCTTCCGCAGACGTCACAGACGGGCATACAGAGGCCCAGCGTCTCACAACCGCAGCTTTATCAGATGAGCGTTCGCAACATCCCAGGTGACAGCTTTGAATTCACGCCACGAGAATATTTACACTCTGTGTGCCGTCTGCTTAAATCCCTACCAGTTCCAGTTATCACACCGCATTATTATTACATGTAAGTGCAGTCTAAAGAGGGGATCTTAGTGGGACATCAAAATCTGATCAAAGCATAGAAAAACACTGGAAGAAATCGCAGAGGCTTAAGATGTTGCAGCTTTTAGAGCTGTGTAAGGGATATAAATAGGAAAAAAAAAGATGGTAATGTTGAAACTATTGCCTGTGACTTCCAGATCATCCTCTTCCAGTTGTTCTGACAAAGCTTTTAGTCACACAACCGAGCCGGAAGGGAGAACATATTCTTCTTTCCTTAAGCATACAACACCACAAAAGTACAGAGAGCTGTGTCTGCTGGGGAGGCACCATATTCTACTGAGGGTGTCCATATGTCACCCTCACATTTATCTTTATATTTCACCTCTTTTTCACATCCTCCTCCCTCTTTCTTCTCTCACTCATATCCAAATTTTGTTTCTGACTGAGAGAAAACAGGGAAGACAAAGGCAGAGGAGGAGGGAGATGGAGTTGTTAGTGGGTAAATGAGGGGGGGTCAAGGAGTGAGGGAGGAGAGGAGAGGAAAAGGGAGGGATGGAGAGAGTGTGGAGAGCCTTGTCATGCCTGAGCACTCAGTGTTGGTTATTACATATGATTAGATATGATTAAATGCGATTAGCTTTGATCACTCAATCAGCCTGCCAGAGTGCTGTTGTAATGAAGTTGGAGCTCTGCCAGCCCTTGTGTGTGCGTGCGTGTGTATGTTAGAGAGAGAAAGAATTTGAGTGTGTTGCATCTTAAGCTGCGGATCTTGAAATGCCTGCGCAAATCCCGATAAGTAATGTTTGATGGAAAGTAGATCTGAACAGCAGAAAAACAACGAACATCTCTGGCTCCCCATTCTCCCCACTCTGCTGTCAAGATGGACGCTAAAACCTGCCATCCTGTGTGTATGTGTGTGTGAGTGTGTGTGTGCATTACTAGCAATAAGATGTATGCCTGGGTAAATGTCAGACTCTGTCTTATGACCTTTCACAATCATTTCTCGCCATAAACCTCAAACCATCTGTTATATTAATTTACCTGCTTCTCCACACATCATCATTACACACGCACAAACACACAAACTTCTTTCACTATCACTAACACATTGGCATAATGCTTTCCCTAGGCCCTTACCCTAACCCTAACCGTCACAACTGAATGCCTAACCCTTACCTTTACCCTAGCTCTAACCTTAATCTAATTGTAGCCTGAACACAGAACCAAGTCTCAATTCAATTAAATATTGTCGCCATGGTGACAAGATGTCCCCACGGGTTGGTGTGTAGTCAGGTAGTCCTCTCCTAGATATAAAAACAAACAAACAAACACACACACACACACACACACACACACACACACACACACACACACACACACACACAATCTATTTTTGCTTTTGATTAATCTCAATTTTTACCAAAGTCTAATGTTAGCTTTTTGGGAAGTGAAAAGAAAAGCTTTGTTTTTTTTATTGAACAACGTACTTTCAGAGCTCATCCCATGCGGTCTCTGAACCTTCCAAGCAAAAAGAGCTAGATAGGGGACAATGTAATCCTTCAATTAGTTCAAAACTGAAGCATGACATTCTCTAAAATTTGAATGAAATTAGTGATGTGATTTCATTGCACTAACACAGTTTGCTTTTCCCTGATGCCATTTCAATTTATGTGAATTTGGCCGAAGCTTTTATCTGAATTGAGTTGAAAAAACCATAACAAAGTAAATGTTTTAATGCGGCAGACATCAAATCCCCAGAATGACAGGACAATGTGATGTGCCATTATGATAATGCTGTATAGTTGTTATATTTATTTAATTATGTCTATTTCATTTCAGAATTGCTCTCATAGATTCCATATTCATTCTACTCTATTGCATTACTGTCATTCGTGATTGGTTACAGAAATGCACTCGTCTGAAGCAGGATACATTGTTCTGTAAATGTCACACTAATACAAATGGTGAATTATGTCTTTGTTGACTTTCTCTATCTCCCTCTTTTCCTCTCATTTAACCCCTTCATGTCCCCCACACCTGTCTGATTTTCTTCCCTGCACATTTCTACCTGAACCCCTAAAATTTTTACATAGATCTTCAGGTTTCCCCTCCTCTTCCTCCCCCACTCCTTCTTTCATCAGGGCGCCGTCTGCCACCGTTGTCTTTATCGCCAGCCTTTCTAATCACTCGGAGCGCTCTGACATTTTGAAGGGTGCGAGTGATCAGCATAAATAAACACAAATTCCTCTCTCTCTCTTTATCGTTATCAGACACCCACTGACACACATGCACGCATATTTTCCTTAGGCTCTTCTGTTTACTATCTGACATTTCGTGCATTAAACTGCCAACGCAAAACTGTCATGTTTATGTGATTTTTATGTTCACAAGCTTAGTTAATATGTCCAGGCATGTAAATCTTCACAATCTTCAGACTGATAGCCCCGGTCTACAACATTGCGACTGTCTCTCTCTCCTGCCGTATTACTCACAAGTTCTTTACCCTAAATGTGTGAATCACAAAAATCTAATTATCATCCCTACCACGTCCGGTGGTGAAGTATCTACCAGAGGACCTGATAAAGTACTACAAAATCAAATATGGTAATCACACTGCCATACACAGGCAACCAACATTTTCTACCAATAAGTTTCAACTAGTTTCAACAAGTCTACATTACTGAAAGCTGCAGCCCTAAGAAGACCCTCAGGTAGGTTTTTATAAATATCAGATCACTGACTAACACCTGACTATGCCAATGTTGCTCAGGCTACTCAACACAGTGGGGGCGTTGCCTCAGTCCATTTCCAATTTAACCTACAAACTTGACATCAAACTCAGCTCATTCGAGGCCCTTGAATTAAAACCACCTCTATCAATATGAATTGCTTGTGGTCCTCTATAGACCATCTGGCTTTTATTCACAATTTTGAGATAAATTTGGAGAATTTATTTTATCTTGCCTTCAATCTTACAAGCAAAGCCTCTTTTTTTTTTGCACTTCTTGACCCATTCGGTTTCACTCAGTTTGTGCATGAACCTACTCACAGCATTAGTAACACCCTTGATTTGATGCTGTCATGCAGGACAGAGGTTTCCGCTCTGTGGTGTCAGATCAGTTTCTTATTAAATTCAAGGCTACATGATCCTCTCCTTGTAATGTTGGTGCTGATGTATTTACCACTCGCCACATTGGTTTGTTAACTTTAACTGTACTCTGTGAGTGACTGCCTGGCTCCTTTCACAGCAACAGGCTCTGTTGAAAAATGTACCAGTGATTTCAACTCAGCCCTGCATTCAGCTGTACCTCTTTCTACTAGAACAAGATGGTCAAAGATGTCTACACCCTGGAGTAGTGAAGAAACACATGCTCTGAAGCAGGCCTGCAGGAAATTGGAAAGTGAATAGATTAAATCAAAAGTGCAAGTTTTCTGCCTGTGGAGCCACAAGTGTTTATTGAATTACAAGAGTGCTCTGTCCACATCTTTCTCTGGCTTAATCAGTGACGAAAAACACAATCCTAGATTTCTTTTTGACACTGGAGCTGAACAAAAGCAGCCATCTGTCAGCTGCTCGCCTGCTCGCTCATGATTTCTTAAACATAATTCCAGCAGAAAAATTGACATGATTAGTCCCTCATTTTCAGCTACTTCTGTAAGAGCAATATTCAAATACATCTCACTGAAACATTATCTAAAGTGGTGTTAGCTTCTAAACTAACCACCTGCCTTCTTGATCTATTACCAGTTAAACTTTCTTCTTCTTCTACATTTAGACTTAATATCTTCTGCCACTTCTGGGACAGGGTCTCAGGATCTCATTGTCACTCCACTGAAACTGCACTTACTTAAGCGGTGAATGATCCTCTGCTTACTATGAATTCAGATTCTACCTCAGTGCCTCTATTACTAAATTCTCAGTGCTGCTTTTGACACTTTTACTGTATACTCCTAGACTGACTGACAGATCAATGTAACATCACTGGCCTTGTCCACATGTGATTTAAGTCTTACTTATCTGAAACAACAATGTGTGTTTCCTATATCAATACTATATAAAAAAAATTCTCATGAGAAATATGGCATACCTCAGGGCTGTGTCCTTGGCCCTCTTGCTCAATTAAACTCAGTCATTTCCACTGCTACGCTGATAATGATACTTAAGTTATTAAATTTGAAGCCTGCTGGTCTGCTGTGAAATACCAGATGTAATCCTATTTCTTTTTCCTAAACTCTGATAACACTGAGATGCTGATCATTGGCTCTGCTTCACACAGGCAACAAGTTGTTGAAGCAAAAGTAACTCCTAATGTCTGAAGAATTCGAGTTACATTTGATCCTGTTATCTCTTTTTATCAGTAAAAGACTGACCACCAAATAATCTAATCACCAAAGACTGACTTTTTTTCTGATTCACACCTCTTTGTCTTCCCGACTTGATTATTGTAATGTTTTCTTGTCAGACCTGCCTGCTTGCACCTGCCAGGTGATTGAGTGATACAAAATGGAAAAGTGTCCTGTGGTCTGACAAGTCCAGATTTCAAATTGTTTATGGAAAACACGAGCATCGTGTCCTCCACGCTAAAGAGGAAAAGGACCATCCAGATTGTCATCAGAGCAAAGTTCAAAAGTCACCATCTGTGACTGTATGGGGGTGTGTTAGTGCCCACAGCATGGATAATTTGCACATCTGTTAAGGCACCATTAATGCTGAAAGGTACATACAGGTTTTTTTTATGCTGCCATCCAGATGCAGATTCAGGGATGTCCCTGCTTATTTCAACAAGACAATGTGAGGTGCATTTTGCACATGTTGCAACAGTGTGACTTCTTAGTAAAAGAGATTGGGTACTGGACTTTCCTGCCTGCAGTCCAGACCTGTCTCCCGTTGAAAAAGTGTGGCCCATTATGAAATAAATAAAACAACAGAGACCCCAGACTGCTGAGCAACTGTAGTTGTATATCAAGCAAGAATAGGAAAGAATTTCACCTTCAAATCTTCAATAATTAGTGTCCTCAATTCCCAAACTCTTACTGAGTGCTGTTAAAAGAAAAGGTGATGCAACACAGTGGTAAACATCCTCTGTCACTACTCTTTTGGAATGTGTGTATATTTACAAAAACAATACATTTTATCTGTTTGAACCTTAAATATCGTTGTACTGTATTCAATTAAGTATAGGTCAAAAAAGGATTGCAAGTCACAGTTTTATTGACGTGCTACACAGCGTCCCAACTTTTTAGGAATCAGAGTTCTGCTTTAGTTTCTCTTCAATGGCTCCCTATCCATGCCAAATCAAATTTCAGGGTACTTCTGATGACTTGTACATAGGTCTTATTGCATCTATTAAGTCTATACTGTAGTCCACATTTGTCCTGCTGATGGGAAATCAACAAACAAACTGTAAACTTTCTGTCCATCCTTGAAGTCTATATCCTTACCACCTTTGTGATACTGGGTTAAAAATCAAAGTGTTTTCTATATCTGCTATCTTTTCTTCTGCTTTAATTTGTATGTACAGCAGGTTTTCAACTGTAGACAGAAAGGTACACAGTCTGAAGTGTGTACTCTTCTCCTGCAAGAGATATGCTCAATTTGCTCTTCAGGAGGGCACTTAAGCCTTAAACATCTCTGTGAGGCTGCTCTGCCGCTGGTGTAAAAAGCTCAGAACATAGTGGTCAGCCTTCAGGTATAATGATATGGAAATGAGATTATAGTGAAGCAGGACTTGGCTGCTGAACAAGAAAATGCCGACCTGCTAATAAAAGTAAGTTAAAAAAAGAAAAAAATATATATATAAAGGACAAAATTTCACCCTTTCATTCAATCTTTTCCCTGAACTACAGCAGTCGTAAATCACGGTTAATAGAGAGGGAAGCAGACGTTTGGAGCATGACTCCACGAGGACAACTCACTGAAAAGCTTAATTAAGTCTACATGGACAGAGCTGTAGCTAGTAGGATAAAGCCAAATCAGCTCTGTATAATATCAAGATAATTTCCCACTGAGCAGAACTAGGCCAGATAATATTTGCACATTCTTTCTATGGTTTATTTTAGCCTGCTTTGGCGGCCAGAGATTTATGCCACATAATACAATACAGTGAGCGCTATATTGTTTGGAGCTGCATGTCTATATGACAGACAACTTTTGTGATACTATCTGATTTGTAGGCATGTTTATAGAGTATGCAGAAGTATTTCAAGCTGATTAAAACAAAATTATTTCCCACAGCTATTTGACCCGGCTCTGCTAGTCAGCTCTCATGTTTGCTCTCTAACGGTGAAGGCATTAATTGCACAAATAGTTAGACCGTTGTATTTGGTGGTGCTGGATCTGCTCTCCGAGGGGCGCTTCATTTGAATCCAGCAACAACCGCATGCAAAAGGTTCAGCAGGAAGCGAATTTTGCACCCCTGAGGAGCACATTAGTGAGATATGGAATATGCATGATGTAAGATGCTATGGAAAATATATGTGATAAACAAGGAGAGAGAATAGGGGGTGGTGGCATGGCAAAAAGCAGCACAGTCATGTGGCAAGTAAGAATGAATGAACAAATAAGGAGATGACAAGTTAAATGAAGTAGTTGTCTTTAGTATTTAACTGAAGTGAAGAGAGAAAGGACCTTTATTTGAGACAGGCTAAAATTAGACACAAGTTCCATTTACTAGAAAATTTTTCAAGCTTCAAGTCACATCTCATGACCTTCTTCAACAGTCAGTTTGCACTTGTCAAGTCAATTTTATTTATACATCCCAAAATCACAAATGGGCCTCAAAGGTCTTTACAGTCTGTACAACATGTGATACCCTCGATCCTTAGACCCTGAGAAACTGCAGGAAGAGTAACAGAAAAAGACGGACAGACATGCAACAATTGTCATCGGCACAAAAATAACTATGAAATTTACAATACAGAGGCGACAACACCAGGCATTGAGTGGTTTGTTCCGTCTCCATGACATCCAATGCTTTCAAGGTTATAATGAACCTTCAAGCTCAGTATCTTATATAATTTCAGAAAGAAACCTCCCTGTTTTTCTTGATCTGTTTCCGTCTATCATTTCAGACCAGCTCTTATTTTGTAATATAGGTAGATGACACTGCTGGAAAAGGTGAATGACTGTTGGTTATTTGGATCAGATTTTGATCAGCCAGTGCGACTTACAAGTTGTGTTTTTGGAAAATTAGAATAAAATCCAACACAATTTCTTTCTCTTTTGCACTCCCATCCCAAGATCAAAACTGTAATTATCAAAGTAAATCATATCAAAAACAGTTAGTTCTAAAAAAGGACGCATAACACCTTTGAAGTTTTCGATCACTGGACGAACTAAAAAACATCACTGAGAACACAATCAAAGTGTTCCTGCAAATTATTTCATGGTCATGCTTTAAAAAGAGCTGTTCTCACTAACATGAACATGTACTGGGAAAACCTTCAAAACCTGGTTAGAGATTCTACAGTTTTTACACTTCCTTTGAGTCACTGTCCCAGATGTCAGCTGGAGGTAGATTTCATTATCTGTTGAGCATGGGAAGCACCGGATATGAGTTACATACCCCGTTATTGAACAGATGAATTCCTCCTCAGCTCTAAATGGCTGAGTCACACTCCAACTGACGTAAATCATACAACAGTCACACATTTATTTATCATTAAGTAAAATTAAAACTTCTGAATCAAGGGTTTTGTTTTCCTTTCAACACTGATTTGTACCAATTAAAAAAAAATATTCAAAGTGCAAGTCACCCACTCATTACCTGCCTGACTGTATTGAAGGTACAGCGGACAATCAGACTTTAGATTAGCAGGTTAACTACGCTAATAATCTAAATTGGCCACATTAGGTAAAGACCTAGCTTAGCTAAAGACTCGACCGGGAGGATTAGTTTAAGGAGCTAATTGGAGCCTTTAGGGTAACTCCCGTATTTCTTATCTGCTGCATTGCTCACGGAGCCTCTGTGAATCAAGGCAATCTGCATTTCAAGAGGTTTACGATTTGACCTTGATTTAGCAGCAAGAGGATGGAGGGTAATGGCATCACACTTGTAGATAATCTAAAGCATCCTCTCTCTCGTGCCTATAGATTTTTATGTAAAATCAACTATCTACATAATTTGACAAGCCCCTTGGTGCATTCCAGCAAGTTACCGACTCGCTCAGTCCTTCACCTGCTGTGTGTTTACCCAAGGATGTTTAAGGCGACGGGGGACGTTCTGCTCAGTCTTTAACATTTGAGTTGAGTGAATTAGTGATGTGGATTGATTTTTGCCTGCTGTCTGTCAGTCACTAAAGAGAGAGGACAGCAAAGAGAGACACATGCAAAGACTAAATCAGTGTGTTTAAGAGGTGAGGAAACACACACACACACACACACACACACACACACACACACGGCCTGGGGGAGGCTGGTAGTGTTGCAGTGGGTCCTGGTTGTTATTCCAACAGAGCTGGGTCTCCAGTAGCATCACTAACATACTGGAGACACATGCACTGTAGAATACAGCCAGGCCATGATGACGGCCCCAGCATGCCCCACACACACACACACACACACACACACACACACACACACACACACACACACACACACACACAATGTCCCAATGATATTTCCAATAATAAAAATCAAAGAGTACAAAAAGTGGAGAGGATGTTTGATGAACATTTTTTCTAAGTCAAAGGAGGCATTCAGAGAAAAAGGGAAGGAGAATAATTTAGCATATTCCCCTCTCTCTCACATGCACACACACGTTTGTACTTCTACAACTGTGAGAGCCCCTTATCCTAAACTTAACCATCACAGCTAAATGCTTAACCTCAACCCTAACACTAACCTAAACCTTATTCCAATCAAACTTTTAAAAGCAAGTCTGAACTATCAAACAGCCCTATCCTTGTTAGGACATTGCATTGACTTACATTCACTGTGGACACCCTGACTCTAACCTTGTTCTAACCTCATTCACATTTTACCCCTAATCTTAACCAGGACCTCGAAAAGAGATGTTTTGCTATATTAGGCCTAGTCTTTGGTCCCTATGAGAACTACTGGTCCCAACAAGGTCAGTGTTTATACTGGAAAATGTCCCAGTACATAGACACACACACATACACACATACACACACATACACACACACACACACACACACACACACACACACACACACACACACACACACACACACACACACACACACACACAGAAGTAAGTAGATAAAGGATTGGAGGTGTAAAACAATAAAGTGATGCTGCTCTGGCTGTGATAAGGCCGACCTATCACTGTGTGAAGAACAGGAGATACAGGTGCATCATGGTGCTGCCACTTAATTAACCAGCCTCTGTGTGTGCGTGTGTGTGAGAGAGAGAGAGAGTGAGAGAGGACAGACAGGATTTTTCTAGAGTTTTCAGTGAAAGTTATTAAACAGAGACCAGCCAACAGACCATAATTCATAAATATTTCCTCAGCATGACTCAAGGGGAGGTGGATGATAGACAGAAAGTGAGAAGCAGAAATTCAGACCTGAAAGAACAAGCAGAAAGGCCCGAATTGACAGACTAAACAGGCAACCCAATCCCATAACGACAGAAAACCGCTCACTGATGAAATTCACACATCGCTCAGAGGAGAGAGACACGTGTTGAGGTGTTGCAAGGAAGTTTGAAGGGAGGCCAAGAAACACAGAAACAATAGTGAGGAGGTTTTTACTGTCGTTGTCACTTTGCTCCAATCTGTGCTCTCACAGATCTACAATGAAAATAAATCATTCATATCACTTCTGTTTGGTAGCATCATCAGGGCATCTTGTCTTAATTAATGCCCATGGCCAAATTTCACATGAGCTCATTTATAACGAATCCAACGAGATTTATTTGAATCAGACCCACATGCTGTAAAACTTGACAGAAATATTCTGGCAGTAATGAACGACTGCAAATTCTCCTCTCAGTCAGTCTAAGGCTGTTTTAGCATCTCGAGAGACAACAGCAGACAGCTGTTCTCATCTGGCCTCATCAATGTTACATTTTAATTAAAGAAGAAAAAGACAGAAAGAATTAAAAAGTGAGGGGTTAGAAAGAAAGCACTGCTGATTTATTATCTGACATAGAGGTGTTGTCTTTGTGAAACCTGTTAGCCTTTGTAAAGTAAAGACTGCGCTAAGAGGTAATCCTCAATTATCATGACATAAACATTATGTCTGACACTTTTTCCTATTGGTATTTTTTGTAAATATATGTTTTATAGGATCTGTAATTGCTCTTCTATATGCATGTTTAAGCAGTTGGAAAAGTGCACAAAAAATCTATGTTATGTAAAACAAGCCAATTTAATAACTGATAAACTCCACTATGACACAGCTGCATTTAGATTTATTTGAAATGCTTATTTAGTCTTCTATTTTACTTTGTTTCAATACTATTAAATCATATATATGTGTCATCTAATATTGCCTTTATTGGTTCTTTTGAGCTTTTGACCTCCAGTGGTGCAACAGCGGAAGGTTTTTAAAGTTCCTGTTTTATTACTATGTCCTGCTTGAGCACCAGGATATTCATGTGATACACTGTCCGGCTGATGGCTTCATGCCACTCCATCAACAGTTGGTGGAAATGTACCAAGAAATGCAGTAATGTGCAAACAAAGCTAAGAAAGAAGACTGTTGCAAGCAAACATGGATGTAAACAATGTGAATGAAAACATTATATTAGCCACATATTGGTGACTATGTATCCACATGCGGTTTTGACATTGAACATAGGGTGATGGAGTAATGTAGCATGTGCATAAAGCTAAGCTCCAGTCGGGGAACAGGAAGCAAACATTTTTTGACTCTATCAGCAGGTCAGTGTACTTTAATCTAAATTTGCTGAATGGAAACAAGCAGAATTGATGTCACAAACATTTCTCCAAATTTAGCATAGCACAACTGTGCGTATAATTATCTGGTTCGTTAACAGCCAACACTCTGGTTGATGGGAAATGAATAACTGTGTCCAGCCAGCTTGTTCTGTGTGCAGCTGTTTATTACTGCTGATGAGCGTCTTGTGTGAGTGAATGAATTAGTTCCTCTGCTGCGTGTTTGGATGTGTCTCTGGTCTCCTTTTGTTTCAGGCTGTGACTGAGCAGTATCAGCCTGAAGCAGCACTGACGTTCCCGCATCGGGTATCATTCCTACAATGACTCTGATGACAACAATGACGACACTGACCGAGCTGGTGGTGAATCTGTGTTCTGGTTTTGATTAATCTAATTTATGTTAGTGTCTGTAATCGATGTTTCTTTCTGTGTCTGCTCACTATAAGATCACTGTGAAGCTTTTAGTTGCACAGGTAAGCTGTTTCAACCATTTGTGATTCAAATTCTTTCACGTCGTTTTCATAAATGTCACACACACACACACACATGCAACACGTTGTGATGTTAAGTTGAAATGCCATCATTTTGCTTGTCAGTTCTAATACATGTATACTTAGGTTTGCCTGCATGACTTAAATATCTGATTACAGTATGAATAGTCGAAGAGACTCTCAGTGTTTCAAAAATATACAAACCATATTAATGTGACATCCTGACACGTTAGTAATATCAACAATGCATTGATGGTACAAAATGATGTTGTTCTTTATTCCTATTGTTATTCTTTTCTATTCTTTATTCTCTTTATATTAATTTATGACAATAATGGTGTAAGATTTGGAATGACAGTTCCCATAGTACTTTGGGGGATGTAAGTATCATGTTGCCATGGAGCCAGTTAGTTAAGCCTTTTTGAAAAACATGTCATGGCAAATGAACTATAAATACTTCATGTTTTGCACACAGACAACTATCAGTGAACAAATATCAATACAAATAAAAGCTCTGAAAAAATGATAGACACTGATACCCCTGTACAGTGTACTTTACTGAATCTGACAGTATGTCTGGAGTGTGTTCAGAGTTTGATAATTATCGAGATAACATTACTTTTGTATAACATCCCAGTCTCGTCTCTGTTTGTTACTGATGCAGACCGAGTAGTGATGCAGTTAAATGCTAAGCACCTTGTCTAATTTAAATGCCTCTGATTGTCATCAGTTCTCACCGAGGGACAGGCCTCCTCTCAAATGTCAACAACTGCCAATCAGGGCTGTCTAAATATCATGGCCACTCAAAAAGTACCTTGTGAAAAAAGCAACAGATGTGTTGTGTGTGATAGCACCTTTGTCATAGACAATGACACTGAAGCTTGTCTGCTTTCTCTCGTTCCAACAGCACTGCTGTAAGTAAGGAGCCATTCAATGCTCAGGGCAGGGAAAAGGGAGACTGATGGGAGTGCACTGGAGAAAAACACCAGCACTTTCTCATTCACACAAACTCTGGCAGGCAGGCCACAATAATGGTCTCCATTTTTCATCCTTACCTTCTTTTTCATTTGTGCCCAATCTGTATCTGATTCATGCTCTCCCTCTTTGTCACCCTGTTCCCTCTAATGTTTTGTACAGTCTCACTATTCAGAATTTCCATCCTCACCCCTTTCTCTCTGTCTCTTTGTCACCTGTCTCTTTCTCCATTTGTCCCTTACATCCCATTATGCCTCTGTCTCTCTCGTTCTCTCTCTCTCTCGCTCTCTCGTTCTTTATGTCTCTCCGCTGCAGGTGTTTGACAGTCATACTGTCGTCACATGGCTGTTGTTCTATTTTAATCTGACTCTTCTGTTCAGGAACAGACACCCACATGCTCTCGCCATTCTCTTGGCTCCATTTCACTCTCTATTCACTCTTTTTGTTTATCATCCAGCTCGAGAAAGTCTATGTTCAGCTCCATTTCTCTCTCTATTCTAGCTTATGTTTTTCCTCCCTTGCTCTCATCATCTCCGTCCTACTCCCCACATCTATCTATCTATCTATCTATCTATCTATCTATCTATCTATCTATCTATCTATCTATCTATCTATCTATCTATCTATCTATCTATCTATCTATCTATCTATCTATCTATCTATCTATCTATCTATCTATCTATCTATCTATCTGCAAAGGGATTGCTTGCAGTCATCAAAGAATAATGTCTTGCTGTTGCAGAATGAGTAATGCCTGGACTTTTTAAGACACACTCAAACAAAGCATCAACTGTTGCTGCAGGCAACATGCTTGCACACTCAACAAACAAACCGTCACAGATACAGATACAGATACAGTTGCCATGTAGTTCACAAAAACATAAACTCTCGTGTACTAGTTCAGTACATAGAAATCACTTTGAAAAGCAACAAAGTTCGGAGGGCTATATATTTGTGGATCAAGTTGTTTGGAAGAAGTGCTGCATTTGAACCATAGACTGTATGTGCAGAAACTCTGTCTCCCCCTCTGGCAGTGAGAGGAATTACACAAACACTGATTTTCGCATCGGTTGTAGTCTACCACAGACACCAGATTTAAAAACTCCATTATACTGTGAAATACAGAGAGACTTATCTGGAGACTTAATCAGCATCATAAATATAATAGACATTCAATTCTGTGTAAAAGTCCCATGCTCCAGCTTTAAACCAGAATCAAATAAATAATCATTCAATCTAAGACTGTCCTTTCAAGAGGAACCACAGCATCAGTCATTTCAGCAAGTGCCCCAAAACAAAATGTTTAATTTGACGAAGCCTCGTTTGCTGTAGTAATTATGACAGAAGCAATAGAGGAAGCCAGGTGAAATATTACAGATGGACAAAATCCCTGTCGAGAGGAGATCAGGGTGGATGGACGGGTCAACAAAACAATGGACTTCAGGAGACTGCCAATATTTTCCTGGTTCCAACCACAGTCATGTTTTTTAAAAAGCATGACCACGATCGTTCCCAAACCATAACCTGGTGATTATAATCATAACTGTCCTAACCTAACCTAAGTACTTTTCTGAACAAAACTCATATTTCCCTGAACCTAATCAGCAATCAGCAGTAATTTATTACAGACAGACAAATTACCATAGACTGGAATTGAACACTGTCTCCTTTTCCCCTGTAATCAGCATCAAATTCTTCTTTTCCTTGAAGTACAGTTACATATGTGCTGCCTTCTAGTAAATTACAGGAACCTAATAGAGCTGTGAAGTCCCTTCTTTTGTGTTTTCTCCACCTCACACAATCTAAAATCTAGCCAGAATCAGTCATGTTTGAAAATTGTCGCAAGGCTGGAAAATTTGCAGATGGAATCTATCTTATGTCACATCACTCACGGGGACATGCAGGGCTTCAAAGCCTTGAGGTCACCCATGGGATTCGGTTGGCAACGAGTAAAAGAGTCTCTTCTGAGCCCACAATTAACTGTGGAGTGGGATGATTAGAAGGAAAACAGCTGTTTCTTGGAAATAACAGGCGTGGTGAAAACTGAATGATAAATGTAAAAGGTTTTCAGGTGAGAGAACAGGAGTGAGGGAAACCATTAATCTCTTCGCTGTTGGTTGGATGATGTCATAATTTGAACTACCTAACCATAGATTTCCAGTAACAAAGCCATCACTGTTCCTATAAATACATACGAGAGGCAGACTATTTAATAGAGGCTGGCGTTAATATGTTCACATTAACCTGCCAGCAGGATAATAACTGAAACTATAGAAATGATTGTTCTCTGCTGCTGGAAACTCATCTAACATTATCAGACTAAAAGTTAACACTGTCAACTTTTTCATGTGGGCCTGTTATTTTCAGCCTGGTTATTAAATGTTTAGCCACTATTTGCTCACAGCCAAATCTCCAATAGCTCTCCACAGTGGCTGCCAGGAGATTTGTGACGCAAACTGCAAATGATCCCTCCCTCTTAGTCGCTCTTTCGCTTTGTTAATTTTCACGGCAGAGTTTCTTTTTGGACGAGAGGCAGGAAGTCAGGAGTGCCTCCACGCTTCCAGAGCGAGAGAGAGAGGAAAGACACAAGCGTATATTCCCTGTTCACACTTGTTATTTTAACCGACTCACCTGACTCCAGCCTTCTGATTAACACGTCACTGTGTGAGAGGCTGTGTGTGTGCTTGTGTGTGTGTGTGTGTGTGAGGTCCCACTTCAAAGTGCACACCTGGGGCAGCTATTGCACATGAATGCAGTGAATTAGAAATGAAAATGTATTAACTTGAATTATAAACACGGTGTGATTAGTTTACCCAAACACACAGAAATGGAAATATGCACAGGTGCAAGCTCACAAATACGATTTTAATGATTGAATAACAAGCGCAAACATGAAAATACAGACAGAGCACGCATATACTATACGCAAACACAGACACACACACACACACACACAGACACACCAACTAAGGCAAGAACATTCTGTCCAAGGTGAATGATTTGATTGATGTAAATGTTTTGTTGTACTGTCTTGCACTTCTAATGAGACTCAGAGGCTTTGTGTTTGTGTGTGTGCGTGTGTGTATGTGTGCACTCAGTGTTTTTGTTCATTTATGTGTGCGTGCGTGCGTTATACCATTGTTTAGGAGTAGAATAAATTTCCTGTTAAAAATTCCAGGATGGACTCCCCTCTGGGAGCTTCCCTGTTTATCTGCTCAGGAACACACACACACACACACACACACACACACACACACACACACACACACACACACACACACACACACACCTCAGTCTCCTGATGTTACCTCTAAGGCTCCTTGACATTTTTCTCACCCCCCCCCCCCCCCCCCCCCGCCCCTCTCTCCATCTTTTCTTCTACTGGGTCACCTCTTGTCCATTTACTCTCTCCTCTCTTTCCCATGACCTCTTTTCCTCTTCTTCCTCTTCTCTAAAAAATCTTGGGTCACCTTGAGCAGCGTGTGTGTGTGAGTGTGTGTGCGTGTTTGTTTGAATCTGCAGCGGAGACTCCCTCTAGCAGTACAAACTGACTGAGTGCACACGGCTCCAAGCTGAGGGAGGGTACTTCAAGTCTTTTGTGATCCTCAAGTGTGTGTTCATAAATATTTTATAGATTAATTTCATACTGTTCTAGTTTTCTAACAGGGTTAGTCCCCCAAAAGATTAGAGATTTAAAAACATGATACAGACACTGTTATGGTACTTGAGAAAAACTGAAGCAAGCCATGACTTTTGGTGGAATTTGACCGATTTGATTTTGGATTACTCATGAATACTAGATGTGAAAACGAAAAATCTGATGAGTGTGAAAGTGTGTTTGAGCTGTTCATGGGAGGTGTTTGCGAGAGTGGTCTTTGCTACACTCCTGTATGCATGTGTCCTGAAAAGGAACAGGGCTGCAGTGCTGGATGAAAGTGTAGGATGAGAAAGGAAACTGATGGTTGAAAGTTGCATGGATTCACAGTGACAGCAAGTGGGAACATGTTAGAGGAGTGAGAATGAGTAAGTAGTAAATTGAGGTGATGACCCTGATGGCAGAAACATCAACTATCTGTGTTTTCACCAGCAGTCAACAATTTTCTCAGGTTGTAAACTGTCAAAAGTGTCAATATTAGATGTTACAAGAAAGTTATTATTTAAGCCACTGAACTGTATTTTCCTATTTGATGTGATACCATATATTTCTTTTGCAGATAATAGGAAACTTTAGTCTGAATCTGCCTTGGTCTGACATTGCTAATAGATTTTGCAGAATTTCGTATTGGGAAAGTTTTACTGATATTGTATTTTTTCCCTACAGATTCACATTTTCATTTCTGAACACTTCCCTCCAATAATAAAAGGGATCCGAATGCTGGACCTTCTTGCTGTGATGTGACTGTGCAAACTGTGGAGCCAGCCATGCTAAATACTTCATCTTAGATATTTATGAACTGTCAGGGGAGTGTAATATTCTTCCATCCACTCATCAAATATGTTTTGTTTCAGTGACACCTGTAGTAGGCCTATTATAATATAAACTGTAAATAAAGTGATAAATAAAAAAGTGAGTAATCATACTGATATTATTAATAAATAATAATAATAGTAATAACAACAACAATAACAACAACAACAACAACAACAATAATAATAATAAAGTAAATAAACTTGTTTGAAAGTATCTTAATTTTCTCAATTTAAATTACCTTAAATTACCTCACGATAATTCTAAATTTAAATTTTGTTTACACACTTAGACAATGGCTTTTACAGTAAGTGCACAGAAGTCCAAAGCTTTTTCTGTATATTTAAAGATAACCTGAAACTCCTCCCTCCTCCCACCTGTTGGTTGACCTATATATATATAGTAGACCTCATACAAATAGACAAAATGTTGAAAAAGTGTGTAAATGCACAAATGAACTGAACCACAGTGTCTCATTATACAGCACCCTGGCGTTGGCACAACTGTTGTGTACCCTAGGTTAGATGAAATACACCGTGCTGTGTTTCAGTTGGCAAGAAGTATGATTCAGGAAAATAATTATAACCCCGATAGCATGAACATAATATGGAACAAGCCCAGAAACAGTAATTACAAGCTGGCAGGATGGGTCTATTAACTGAAGTGAGCTAATTTGTTACCACTCTGGTCTTTGGATAATTAAACAATGCCTGTGACATCTGAGGAGACAGATGATTCAAAGACAAACATAATGACTTACATATACTGTTGAATTCCAAAGGGGGATTGTTTTTATGGCTTTTGCATGATCTGTTTACTCATTATTTCATTGTAAATACTTCTCACACTCTTCTGCGTGAGTGTGTTTATTCTAAGTATAATTATTAAGTCAGCAGCATCTTGGCTCGGTGGTTCACGCTTTAAATATTCTGTGGGTTCATGTGGATTTTGGTTCACTGCCACCGTCAAATACAAGCAGACCAGGTAAACTCTGGGTGAGGATTTGTTTTGTCTGCCTGGGTTTTTTTCACCCATGGACTGGCAACCTGTCCAGGTTTCCATTTTTTTCCTTTATGCTTTTATCTCATCATGTCAGGTCTTTGGTATTGGCTTGTTTTTCTGCCTCAGTCAGTCAACAATGACCTGGCTGCAGACGCTGCAGGATGCTGCTGCCAGGTTTTTGACAAATACTCTCGCAGGTCCCACATCACCCCATGACTGGCCTCCTTTCATTGGCTCCCAGTGAAATGCAGATTTGATTTCAAAATCTTTTGCATTGCACGCAAGGTAACAAGGTGAGGCTCTGACAGCACATTCAGTGAGTTGCTGAGCCCTCACCGGGCCTGAGTCTAACCTTAAAACCATCATGGCCATGAGTGGTGATTGCATCTTTACAGCTGTCTCCCTCAAATTTGGAAAAGCTTTCCCATACATTAGATTTGTAAATATTATCTTAACTAAGCAGCGAAGACCCTCTTTTTTTTTACTTTTGCAGACTTAAATTTGATATAATTTTATATTCTCATAAGCATTAATATTTTTTAAAATGTAATAACAACAACAAGTAATATAGCAATACACCATTGGTTTCAATTTATTGAGGTTTTCCCAAAATATGAACCATACCTAAATTATTAATAATAACAATCCTTAATTATGTCTGCTTCCTGACTGGCTGTATGTCAAATGCACATTGCACACATGAAATGCAAAGTGTACAATCATTGTATGTATTAGAAAAATCAAAATGCAATAAAAAAAAAACTTTGATTATCCACTAATGGCATCAGTGAAGTTTTTCATTCAGATGTAAGAGTGAATGAATGTAATCTTCACAGCTGCCATCATTACCATTGATAACGTTCATGAATCCATGCTAAAGCTAACCGGCTACCTCAAGTCATAGCTGGTTCCCAGAGCATTACAAAGGATTATTCATTGAAAGTACATCGCTAACATTAGTTTAGTAATATTGGGTTAACCCTTACCCTCTCTCTACATGGCTCTGGGGTATAGGGTAGTGTAGGCCTAAAACTGCTGTGTCTAGAACTGCTGTGTCTAGAAATGCTGGACTGCTCTGGCTACAAATACCTGCAGGCCGATGTTCAATCAACAGACAGACAGACAGACAGACAGGGGTTGCTGAAACTATTGTCCTACACAGTCCATTATGTTTTCCACATTGAGAGTAATGGCAAACTCCCATGACTACTGACAACAATGGTGCCAATCTCCTGCTTCCCAGTATTATCTTTCATGAAAAGGCGGCGAAGAGGAGGACGGAGAGGAGAGGAGAGGAGAGGTAAGGAGAGTAGAGGAGGATGGGGTCATGTGAGGTGGAGGTGGTGGAGGAAGAAGATGTGATGAAGATGTGTGAGGAGGACGAGGAAGGGGAGGGGACCGCAAGACCTATTTCTAATGAGGCTAACTGTCTGCTGACAACGGGGGAACCAGGCACTCAATCAATACTCGCCCCAGAGGTCACACACACACACACACACAAACACACACACACACAGCATGACAGTGTGTGTCTGCTGCCTGAGGCCGTAATTCTGACTAAAGGATTCCTGCCACAGACACACACAGACCGGACAGGAAGCCTGCTGTGGCACAACATAAATTACTGATAAAACACTCTCTCTCTGACACACACACTCACACAAACAAACACACACACACATCGCAAACAGAAGCCAGATTTTGGTGCATGCTATGACAATCAAGCAGCAAAGTGAGGCATGTGAAGATGCTGCAGACGTTGTATAGCTACCAGCTTGAGGAGTAATCTGTTGCAGCCGAACCGGGTGGCAAAATATGCATGTGTTTGTGAAACTGATTGTATCATCCGCTTTGTTAAGTCACATGTTCAATTTGAGCAGAGAGCATGAGACGCTTGACAAACTGTAAATCTGACATTTAGATGCGCTTCTGCTGACTAAACGGAAAAAGCTAAATGTATTAAATGAAAACGAATTAAATGGAACAGTCTGACACATTTCAAACACTGACACACATGCATGCACAAACCCCCTGGTGAGGTCCACTTAGCTGATTGGACAAGAAGTGATTGATGGGGAGTTTAGTGATGGATGGCAGCTACTTCACAAACAGGCATAATCACACACACACACACACACACACACACACATTGACGCAAACCAAGTGAAATAGTGAAAACTAATATTAATATAATTTGTTGTATCTTGCCCAAGGCTGCCTTATCAGGGACTTGCAGGAGTCTACTTTGAATTTCAAAATGACTACATATCTTGTTTGCGTGTGTTTATGTGTGTGTGTGTGGAGCAGTGACATTGTGTTAAATACATGCTTAATTCAGAGAAGGCATACAAAATTCTTCCGTGCGCTCGTCACAATTGATCAGCGTGCTGCACACGTCAGCACAAACGCACATTTAATAACACCTGCATACATGTGATGTGTACATTTCCAGGCACATTTGACCTGTTAAATGTTTTCATTCAAAACTATTAGGCTGCTGAAATTGCATTTTTGACAGAGGTGAGAAAAAAGGCGCAAGCATCGAACAAACATATCAACATCTATTTTTCAAAGCTGCTTCAGCAATAACAATATAGTACTGAGCATAAAATGAGGACCACACTATTTTATCCTATCCCTCTCTCTCTCTCTCTCTCTCTCTGTGTGTGTGTTTCCTCTGAGTGGTTACATTAAAATGCAGAGATTATTCTCAGACAGATTCTTCTGTACCACACACATACTCACACACACTCAAGGTCGACCATTTGAACCCTGCTATCGTAGCCGTGTTACTTACCTGTGTTAAGATCAGTTTGGTGTGTGTGTGTGTGTTAACTCAATGTTTGAACTGCATATATTGTCTGCAGACACAGGGAAGGTAATGTGTTTGAAGAGACCGCACAGCCCATTACACACTGGTGTCAAAGGTATGCATTATGTGTGCTTCTGCGTGTGTTTGGCCTCTAAATACTTGTGAGGATAGGCAGCTACTGTGTGCTGATTCTTTAAAAAGAAGATGAAGAGATGGAAGAAGCAAAAGAACAGGGATGCCGCAATGCAGGCAGCAACAAACACACACATGCACGATGCACAAGAAGTGTGTGCATACAGCGGTGGCATGGCCGGGTGGGACAGTCGAGTCTTAACCCTATCTGGATCTTCACCTCAACTGTAATTCATTCATCAATAACACTGATTGAAATCAATATTGTAGACACAGTAAGAGGGGCAGAGAGAGGTGAGAAGAAAGACTGGGAGGAAAGGTGCAGAGTGAGAAAGACGGAGAGGAAAAGACAAAAAAAAAGAAGGCGAGAGATAGATTAATTAGAGATTTAGAGACATGAAACAAGAGAAGGGGTGAAAATAAATGATATGAGGTGATTGATGGCAGACAATGACAGAGAAAATGAATAAAAGAGGAAAGACTCCATGGGCGAGGTGGGAAAGAGAGAGCATGTGTGTGTCGATGTATGTTAGAAAGACAGATGAGGGAGGCGGAGGGATTGATGGAAACATGGGATTAAGGTATACGGCAGGTTCAGGTGGATCAAATTGGGGTGGGGGAGGTTAGAAAGAACAAGGGTGAGATAACAGAATGAATGAAAGACAAGGGATAAGAGGACAAGTGAGAAGAAAACAGAGAAGGCGAGAGAGGAAGCAGAAGTGATATAAAGACCCTTTATACTCTTGGTATTAACAGATATGATATCTGGGTGATGACATCTGAAAATGATCCTTTGCTCCAGGTATTAAAGAGGAGCTGATTTTACACATCAAAGTCTGTTGACCTCTCGGTGAGTACTACAGTGTACTGTATGTGAAAAAAGTTGTGTAAATCCTTTCGCGGCTCCAGAGGGAGCTGCAGGAAATCTGATAAATTGCAGTGTCAGTTGGGGCTGAAGGGGAAAAAAAAAATCTGGGGGTGTGAAGTCAGACGGATTTGAGCTTACCTCTGTAGCTCGCTCCTCATCCCTGCTCGAGGCTAGCAGCTCGAGGATTCATTAGCGGCTACAAGCACAACAAGCCTGAATTTGACCTGAACTGTCAGCAGCAGAGTTGCATTGTGGGTTGTGTTGACGCCAGGTTTTGACAAGGGAGAAGTATGTGCACTTTACAGAAGATGACACAACTTGGATTCTTTTTCGTTTTAAGCTGTCCATTGTGAGTTTTCTTGTCTTGATTCTACCTGCATCGTGATCTCAAATTACATATTAACCACGAGGAGCCGACTGACTTTCATTTTGCAGAGGACTGTCTGGGTCTTTGCTGGGTCTGTTTGACACAGACCCACGGTGACCTTTCAGATGGTCGATCTGATAGCACACAGACGGCTCCTCGCATGAACACCTTGCATACAGCTAATCTTTTTCCAGTTGTAAATTGGGTCATAAAGCAAGAAGAGAAAAGAGAAGAAGAGGGGAACACACAGAGAGAGACGTGAGTGACTTTGAGAGAATAATGACGGAGTAGATTAACGACTGACAGAATAATGGCTGCAGGCAGACGCGGGGATGTGCGCAAGCAGAGGTGAGACGACCTGCAGTTATCTGAACTTTTCTAGTTGGTCTGATGTTCAGAACTAAGCTCTCGTGCTCGTTTCATCAAGTGGAAGAGGAATTTTAATTATGTTAATGAAGCATAGATGTGAGCCTTGTGTTAACCTTGCGACACCGACATATTGTCAAGAGTGAAAAGGATGTAAAAGAACAGGAATTACTGCGTTGAGATGAAAGAAGCTCACAAATATAGAACAGTGTACCTTTTTTGCATTTAGTGGGGAAAAAAGTGTTTACTGCGGCTACAACTAGGCCATACCATCTCTGACCCCTTTCAGACCGGATAGAAAACCTACTAACATCTGGCTTTTGTCCTCAGTGACAAACTGTACAATAAGCATTCATTCCCAGGTTGAATGACTCTGCAGGAGTCAGAGTAATTGATCAGCTCCGACTGCAATGAATGGAAACATGGCTTTTCCGGTGCAATGCTATGACATGTGTTGAACATTAATTATTTTTTCTCCATCAGCTGCATCATCATTCAGTCTGCTTTGAGTTTGAAAGAGATTGAAGTAAAAGATAGAAAACAGTATTGTCACTGGCCTCCATGCTGCTATCTGCTGTTCCCTGTTTTCCAGTGCAATCGTGACATTGAATGTGACACACCAGAAAAAAAAACAGGCAAAGGCAAACTCAAGTACAGGCAATGGGATTAATGGGATCACCAAAGTGTCAAAAAACTGTGCAAAGTTTGGTGGTATCAGATTGCATTTTTCAGCTCAAGCGGTCGAGAATTGTGTGAATTGTTGCAAACACAATAGTTCTTTAAAATAACTGAGGTAGATTACAATAATATTGAACTGCAATCAGTAATATTGGTTGGGTGAAAGGTGGAAGAAGCCGCTAAAGAAATTCGCAGCGATGCAAAGAAATTTGTTTTGTTAAAGGCTCTGGGTTTTAGTGGATGCAGCCGAGCAAACGTCAGCTCGCCATATTTTAAGCAAACATCCTGCAAACCACTGATTGTGCCTCACCATGCATACTGTTAAAAACAGGCATGAAATACACAGATTTAAATGCGAATGTGAAGCCAGCTTTAGCTTTACTGCTAGCTAATGTAGCAAGGCACAAACCCACCTGAGTCAGTTTAATGCATGTTATTAAATGAAATAAGTCTTTAGGTTGAAGAGCGCTGATAAAAAAAAAAAAAAAAAAAAATTCAAAACATGTGTGCATGTGTGTGCGTGTGTGTTGGGTTATCTCTCCTCCAAGCCAGCTGGTATGTGACAGAGCTGCCATGGCAACAGAGGAAAGCCATCACAGCCAAAATGTCTGTTAGCAGACTTGTAGATGTGATTGTCCTTCTGTCCATCTCTTTGGGTCTCTCTAGCTCTCTGTTCATCTGTCTATTTCTGTCTGTGTGATAATCTATTAATCTGACATCTTTTAATCTGCTGATCGGTCCAACCCTTCTTCCAGTCCCTTGATCAATCTTCCCGGTCATCAGCCTGTTTATTGATCGTTCCTCCACCTGTCGCTCTATCAATCTTTCTGTTTATCTCCAATGTATCACTTCCTTATCTAATCTTGTAGTCCAAATTCCCATGTATCTAAGCACATGCACCATATGTGAGAACAACAGTATCTATCTATCTATCTATCTATCTATCTATCTGGCCTTAAGTGTTATGATACTGTGGATGTGTGCATTCGTCTCTTACCTTAAACATCATGGAGCATCAACGAGAGGAGGAATGACATAAATGGGAGAGAGAGAGAGAGAGAGAGAGAGAGAAGACTATTATTATTGAATGATTATTCAAGAACAATTTTACAACGTGTGAAAGTCAGCAGTTGACATTAAGTTCTGACATCTCCTTGTTTTAGATACATTTGTGTGCAATTGATTCATGCTAATTATGCAGTAGGAAAAGATTTTGTCATTTAATGGATTTGGCATGAGGAAGAAAAAATATTCTGGCACACGAAATGTGATAAGTGAGGTTTGAAACTCAGGAAGTTTCAAACGTACTATGACATGGAGAGGTCAGGACCCATGGTTGAAAACATATTGCATAAGCAATGTGACACTGTGTGAATTAAGGTTCCCCAACAGAAGCCCTGTTTTGGCTAAAGGTCAGAGGTGACAGAGCGGTACTGATGAAGAGGTCATCATGTCATCACACACACTTCCACACTGGAGGGAACGCCACCCACTTCCCTTTGACCTGAAGGTTCACAGGCACACACTGCATCCACACACACACACACACACACACACACACACACAAACACTGCGTATAAACAGCTGCGTGGGTAATTACGCTCTGTGCGTGAATATGTGATTAGGCGGTAATTATCATTATCAAGCCAAACGTGGGCACATAATTCTGAAAAACCTTTAGCTTTCTGTCATCTGTGTATCTGTTTGTGCGCATATGTAAACATGTATGTATGTGTGTACGTGCTGTTAAATTCATAAACGTATGTATTTGTGAATTTCTGTATGTGTGTCTGTATGTGTGTGACTATCACTTTTCTTTCTTGTTTTTGAATGTCTCGCAGCAGCCTTATCATTGAGTCTGTTGTATGCATGTGTGTGTGTGTGTGCGTGCGCATGCTCCTCTACAGAAAACTCAATATGGCAGGGTCAGCTCTGCAGAAAATGGTCCATTGAGCAGCAATTGTATTCTGCTGCCAAGGACTCTCTGCTTGACTCTTGCCTTTTCTATGGAGCTTTACGTAAAACCGCTGAGCCCACACACAAACACAAACACACCCGCATGTGCACGCACACACACAGGCGGAGACACACACAGATACACACTTGTGGATGAGAGGATAAAGAGAGAGACTGAGAGCAAGAGTGGAGGAGGTGTGACTAATCTTCTCTTCCTCTGTTTGGAAAGACTGGAGGAGATGAGCGAGGGCTGTAAAATCATTTTGACGGGCAGGATTAAGATACTCACACACACACACACACACACACACACACATACACACACACATACTGAGGTATGCTCTCTTTGTTACACCCACACAAGATGACATCTCTCACATACGGTGAACCAAAGTCAGATGTTTTCTCTCACATATATTCTAACACACTTACACGCAGACATGCTCGCAGGTTCCTACGCAAACAAACAGACAAAAGACCCCTTTACACCTGGTATTAACATGCATCCCCTCTCCAGATTGTGTCAAGATCTGATGCTGCAGGGTTATATTTACATCCACGAGACGTAGTCATGGGACTCTTTCCTCGCCATAATGCAGTTTGTCACAACATCGTCTCGTAACAATAACACCCTTAAAGACTCCATGTCATTCAATTTTCATGTGTTCAATCTAGTCTGGCGCAGGATCAGAATAATGTTCTTTGTGCAAATGTGGGTTAGTTGAAAACTCACTTGAACCAGTTAAACTGAATTAATTTGAAGACTGAATCAAACCGAGCAGAACAGCCACAGCACCGGGCCTGTTTTTGGCTGACAGCGGCGGCTCAGTGAATTCAAACTGCTGATGCTGCACACTGGCCTGAATGGATGAATTTCAGTAGTTTTTTGGTGAAGTCAGACTGAAACTACCAAGAAAAATAATAAATATGGGGGAAAAGAAATGCGATACATATGACAAACACCTTTAAAGTTGAACTTGACTTCCCTTCTTGGATTTATTTAATGTTTCAAAAACGTCCACACAGTTTGACAATATCACTGCACTGAAATATGATGTTTGCACTGAGTGAAATATTTAGACTCAGCACACAGTGGTTTATATGGCTGCACCACAGGCCTTTCTGACAGCAGATATTTTGACTTGTCGCACAAAGAAAAGCACAAATAACACATAAAATGCCGGCTCTGTTCTATTCAGGTGTGGCAGTACGTCGCGACAGAGGCTGAATCTAAATGTCCGTTGTTCATCACGCTTGCACTTGCTGGCTGAACGTTCCTAGAAAGTTTAAATTCGCAATTTATCAAGTCTGCAAGAGGACTCATGTCTCGCTGGCAAGAAAAACTTGGAGACAAAATCTATAAAACATAAAAGTATGATAGAAGTCAGACTTTAAACTTGCATCATGTGGAAGCAATATCTAACCATCTGAAATTGTAGAAATGTGTAAAAGACACTAAGAGGCACTAAAAAAAAGTGACAGTGTAAAAGCCTTGAAGTGCACGGCCTGTCGTATCAGGGACTTGTGTAGCTTTGCAGCCTTGCAAGCTTGACATGATGAAGGTGAGCATTTCACTGCATGCTTGTCCAAAGTCCACACGAGCCCAGTTTGCAAGTCAGGCCGCATATTTGTATTGAGACAGTGTGACGAGCACAAAAGCCGGATCTTTTATTTTTATTGTCTGTGCTTTTCCTCCTGTGACATGTTAAAACATCTTCCATGAAAAAGGCCTCTTACATTAAAAAGAAATATTTGTGATGCCTTGTATGTTATTTGATTCCCACTTTCCCGAAATTCAGCATGAAAACGTGGCGAGAATTGAAAATAAAGTTCTGTGGGTTTGAGCGTCTGGCCGTGCAGCGTGAAGTTACGGACGGGCTGCTGAGTCCAACAGATTTCAGGAGGTTAAACAGACGGAAGACACAAGTATATTCACAATCCATTATTCACGCACACGCATGCAGACACAGAAATACACACACACGCTTGCATCCTGTCCATCTCCCGGTGCCACAGAAAGAGGCTGTTGCCAGGATACAGAGGCTGTGTGTCTGTTTCCTGTCGGATCAGTCAAAGGAAGAGACATAAAACTTTCTGATCAAGCTGTCACTTACCAGTCACTCCGCAGCCTTTGATGTTCCATCTGTGTGTGTGTGTGTGTGTGTGTGTGCGTGTGTGTGCGTGTGTGTGTTTCTTTGCAAGCACTAATGTGTGTTAAAGCACATTTGAAGCAGTCTCGCCCCTCCCTCTACCTCACATTAGTGAAATGCCAAATACATAATTAACATTTATTCTACGTTCCCTGGAATTGTGTAACCTAATTCTGCTGACATTTGCCACATAAGTCAACTTTTATTTCATTAATTTTCAACCTTTGTGTGGTTGTTATTAAGGAGTTTTATCATTTTTTTCCCCGTAGCTTGCAGATATTTCAGGTGGGAAAAAAATGGAAAACTCTGAGAACAAAAAGTGAATAAATGCATGTTAAGTGCGTTACTCTGTTATACATTAGAGCTTATAATTTATATTAGTTTGTGTTGGAAGTGCACACTGATTTGATGAAAAAACGAGTAATGAAATTAAATGAATGCATGGAAAAACTGGAGTAGTTTTTTTCTACCTTGCAGATGTATTCATAAAAATTTTAGGGCGACATCAAAGCGATGCAAGATAAAATAAACCCACCACCTTCAGTGCGCAAAATATTTCAGACCACTCTCAGATAGAGTTTCTGTCAGGCCTCCACTCTGAGCTCACCCATATAAATTATGATGATTGTTTTGGAGCTTACTTGGAATCTAACCCGACCTGACCCGAGAGAAGTGAAGGAGAAGGAAAGAGAGGATCGAGGGATCAAAAAAAAAGAGGAATGAAAGATGAGGTCTGCTGTTCTCATTTGTGAAAACGATACAAGAACATTCGCTTCAGAAAGAAAAAGAAAACATGGATATATCAAAACAAGTGTTTTATGTTCTTCACAGACTCACGAACGCACACGTACACACAGAGAAGCGCTTGTACTGTTTCAAAACTCTCCCGTCTCTACAGAAAAATCTGTACATTTTTCCCGTTTTTTTTTTTTTTTCTGTGTGCATCATTCACTCTTCTCCCCATCTGTTGCTGTTAACCTGCGAGGCACTGAGAAGGTTACAGCACACACTCGTGGGCTGCGTTCTCGCTCATCTCTCTCCAAATGTTTACAACTGACTTTAAGGTTAAACGAGGAGAGTAAAATATTTCACAGCGAGCTCGCATTCAGGCGTTTAAAAGCTTTGTGCGGGTTTCAAGGTTCTTATCAAGCTGCAAAGCAAAATGAAATTCTTCCCTTCAGAATTTAAAATTATTAAGCGCAGAGCTGCATGTGTTTCATGTTGGAGTTTTTTTTTTAAATCAAAACTATTTGAGATTATTGTTGGATATAATGTCTCCATTAGGTTTAAGGTCAATCTCTAAGTGGGAGGATGTGCTTGTGCTCAGGCTTTCAGATGCAAACAAAGACAAAGCTCCAGCCTCCATCTTCGCTCGAAACTGACGAGTGTGTTCTTTCTCTGTAGAAAGGAGAGTTTCATAAGTGTTACTGTGAATGGGAAAGTTTGGTATACATGTTCAAGGTGTTTGAGTTAATATTTGATAGTTCAAATCAAATGTGACGAAAAGGTGGTAACAAAAGGAGTTAGATGAAACTGTGATAACATCGAACATTACATTGAAAATATATTTTAATAAGCCAGGTTTTACTTTTTTTCTTAGCTATGCCTGTCTAAATGTACCTAAACTATAGCTATTTTGCTGATACTCATATACAGTTTGCTGTATGTTTGTTGAGCTGCTTTCTACTACAGCCCAGCCCCCTTTCTCATTTTAATGAGTCCTCTGCATTGACACCCTGATTTGCTCCAGCAGAAAATCACAGTGTGGAGAATGACACTCTGTTGGCCAATCACATACCTGCGAGCACACCCTCCTGGTTGATTACTGTGCAACATGAGCAGTGAATTTGTGCTGTTTACCTCAGAATCATTGCAGCAAAAGATAAAATTACTGTTGCTGCGATAGCTCTCCAGGGCATTGAAACGTTGCCTCATGGTATTAGAAACTGCTCTGCAGTGTTTTGCCATTTGAGAAAGCCTTCAAACTTATGAATCTATTACTCAAAATGGCCTTCCTGGGTTTGCTCCATCACCTCATCAATACCTGAAACAACACGCCGCCACCAATACATCTCTTAACAGAGGGGTTTGATTTGATCTGAATGCTCCCTTCGAGATGTGAATATCTTTTTATTTTAGGGCTGAAAAGCAGATAAAGCTCCTGGTTTTCAGCAGTGATGAAGAGTCAGACTCTGCAGGGCTGCAGACTTATGAAGTTGAAGTGTTTTGTACTGGATCAGGAGGGGGGTCTTCCTAAATCTGCTCTGCAGGCTGTTTTGGGACATTCCTCCAAACTCCAGAGACGCTTTGGGTGAATTCAGTCTCAAAAAACGGATTAGTGGAATGTCAGGATCATAAATGTTTCAACCAGATGCTAAAGAGCGGGTTAAATTTGTGTCGCAAAAAATCTCTAAAAAAACTGGTTAAAACCAGCAGTGAAAACAGAGCTGAGCGTAGAGCAGATCAGCACTCTGATCTGAGGGTTACTGTGACTCAGAGGTCAGCGTGGTTCACTCCACTCATAGAGGAGCTGCTACTAATCTGTTACACCCACATAACCCCCACACACTTTTAGATCTGTGTGCGCAGGAGGCAGCGATGCAGAAGGCAAAAAAATTAGGATCTGCAGAGCAAACGCAGGAACAATCATTTGCATAATAACTGTATCCATCAGAACGTCGCGCTGAAAGGAAGAAAAGAGAGTGCTGATTAATTCCTCCCTACGCCTTGATTTCTCTTTGTTTGACTCTCAAAAACACACACCGGCACTCACACGCACACACACACACACACCGTACACCTTATTATGCTAAGTATAACCTGTCCTAATGACATCAATCATTCCTCGACTCATTCCATACATTTCTCCTTCCTTGCTCTCTGCATTTCATTCTGCAAGGTGACGCCAATTTTATATCCCCGTTGGCCTGTTTCTACAGTTACTGAGAAACTAAACTGTAGCACGTTCTTCTATCACAACTCCCCCCTCATTCGCTCCTCGCTCTGGTATCATCGCTCTACTGGTGTCATTATTTTCAAGGAATTTTTATTTTTTTTAAAGGATTGTTGTTTTTTTCACAGACATTTTAGCTTGGTATTATCGCACCATTTAGCCGACGCTCTTCCAGTAAGTGCAAACAGCATAACAGCAGTATGAGTTGCCTTGAAATAGGCCAGAGGAATGTACAGAAACATGGTACACAGGCAGATGGGAATCGGTTAAACTAGCAGGCAGATCAGACACGCGGCCCCGAACAGAAGGTTGTGAGGAGAGGACTCGAAGATGGTAAACAGAGAGATGCCAGGACAAGACGGAAGCAAACTCAAAGCAAAAATCAGTTATACAGCTGAAACAGTCACTACTGTGGTTTGGCTGCAGATTTTAATCTTTGTTAGGAGGAGGTGATCTATAATAACAGTACATGTAGTTCTGTATTTCAATGCCAATATACATGACAGGTTTCTGAAAAATTAGATAATTAATAATTATAACCATAAAAAGTACTGAGCGAGATATTTTACACTCTGGTGGAAATCAAATGAGAATAGATTCATAGACAAACTGAACTACTTTAACATATTGATGTATTGATTCAAAACTCTAATACTGCTGTAAATCAGTCTTGTTCATGGATTAGCAACAGTACACCTAAAGAGTACACACATTTTATATAGTGTCATGGTATATATCAGCATAAAGTACTGCACACCCTGGTTATCATAAAACCTCTTTTTTTTTAAAAATGTGTATATGTGTCTTTGTCTGTGCTTGTGTCATTGGGGTTTAGTTGGCAAGACACCAGTTTCAAAAGATATTTCTGCGCAGCAATCAGAATTCAGCAACATAAGAATCATAATCTGATGACAGTTATTTGGTCCCTGTCAATCAAATCTGATCAAAACACACACACACACACAGAGTCCCAATGAGTGCTGAGTGTTAATTAATACCTGAAAACTTTTTTTCTACCTTCCACTTTGATTGTTGCTTTTTCAGTCATGAATATTTAATGTTAGAAAGAAACCGAAATTTTTACAGGCTTTAAACTTGGCTCTTGCATCAGGTTTTAATGCCAAACTGACCAAATTATACCTCCAGTTCTAAAAGCTTATTTTGCTTCGCATGACAAGAGAGGTTTTGCAAGAGTACATTTTCACCGTATTTCCAGAGACAACAGCTCCATTTCTAAGTAAAAGTGAGTGAGCGGATTGTGTACTTCCAACAGGTTTCCTCTGCTTTATGCGTTCGAAGCGAAGTGTTATTCATAAAAATGTGAGAATTGGCTGTTTGTTATTATTGGATTAAGCAGAAGCAGAACATCCTCTATTTCCTACTGTGCAGAGCATGCCGTTTTTGGATGTCACATTCCTCCTCATGTCCTGGACTGATAATCAAATAAATGTGTATCTGCGTGTGTCTCTGTGTGTGTGAGTGTGTGTAGAGGTACTCCATCCAAACTTTGCATATTTTTTTTTATATACACTGGATCTTGTGTATTGTCCATTAATATCTCTCAGCCACCACGAACAGTCCTGACGCTGTCTCTTCTCTCCCTGCTCCTCCCCTCCTTCATCCCTCTCTCACGCTCTTGTGCGCCCACTCACTGCCACTCACACTGATAGACACGGAAAAACACGCGGATGAAGTGAAATGAAATGCAAAATGATGAGAGGATGAGATGAAGAGAGTAATAGCTCCTGTCTCAGTTTGCACTCACACTGTTTTTTCTGGAGGAAAATAGCAGCGTACCAGCACGGACTGCTAATTCAAATGATCTTTCTGTATCTGCTTGTTCTTGTCTTCGCCTTTCCTTCCAAAAACTCTGGCGCACGCACGCATATATACACAGCAGACAGAACATTTTCTCCTCCCTAAGGCCTCCCTCCAGCAAAGCACACAGTTCATTGTTGTACCTCGGCGTCCTGACCTTCCTCTCCCTTCGCTCTTGCATTATCTTCTTCAGTATCTCTATTCACTATCCGCTGGTAAAAGCATGTAAGACCAACCTTTAGCACTGCCGGCATGCACAGAAAGCAACAGGACGACTGACAGTAACAAACAGACGGAGACGGACGGGGAGAGAGGAGATTTACATTTTTCTCCCTGTTCCAGCAGATTTGCTTTGCCCACTTTAACTGCATGTTCTCTCCTTGTTGTGGGGTGGAGTTTGTGTCTACTGCCGGCGTATTTTCACGCCTACATGCCCTTTGTTTGAAGAGGATTGTGCTGATCTCGTCCCCGCAATTTACTGTGGGCTGCAGTTTTACTTTCACTTTGATCAGTGTCAGCATGTATCATTACGGAACAGTGAACAATGTACCCCGAGGTTAGGGGACTATTAAGAATCTGACAAAATAATTACATTGTAATTTCCCCCCAAAACTGATGCCCACATTTTGTCAAGCAATTTCCTCGTCATTCAGAGGTATTGCCCGCAGTTATGCCGCTAACTTTTTACCACTATCTAATATTGTTTGTATCTGAAACTAGAGCTGGAGTCAAATCTGTGATAGGAGGTGCAACAGGAGAAGGCAGTTTGAATTTATGACACACAGGTCATACATCAATGAATGTGGTTTGCAAGAGTTTGAAATTGTTTATACAGGCTTTCTATTTCTGCCATTACAATCCAGTTTTTACATTGAAGACCACAGAATGACTGATGAATGTTATTTTAAGATGTCAACAAGACAGAGAATGAATCAGCATTGTGAGGCTTAGCTTTGAGCTACAAGCTAGCACAATCATATTGTTTCTCACTTGTTAGCATGCTAATATTTGCTAACTAAGCACAAAGCTTAGGATGTCGATAGTTTTGCTGATATTTGGTCATTGCAATTTAGGATTCTACAGTTTCATTTAGCAGATGCTTTCAAAGATTGATCCAAAGAGATGTAACAGCCACTGGGGCCAATTTGGGGTTCAGTATCTTGCCCAAGGGCACTTTGACACAGACTTCAGGGGATCGAACCACCAACCTTCTAATTGGTGGACGACCACTCTACCTCCCGAGCTACAGCCGCCCTGTCATAAACTAAACTAAACTAAAATTATTGGACAAAACAAAACTTGGACCTGATGATGGAAAAGGGATCATCGATTCAATTCAAGTCAATTCACTTCAATTTTATTGGTATAGCACCAAATCACAACGCAAGCCAACCACAAATATTAGGATACAGCATTAGATGTTGAGATATTTCACTAGGTAATTAAAAACTCTGAACTGCTGGTGGCGTTATATGAAAAGTCAGGAGATCAACAAAGTTTTTAGAATTGATCATCTGGGCATGATACCAAATTTAAGGTCAATGTAGACAGTTGGTGTTGAGTTATGTCCGTTTGGACCTAAGTGATACCAACATTGCCACCAATAGAGCTTCACTGCCAGCAAAACAGACCAGACTGATCAGAAAATATAATATCTATTATGAATTTATCATCAAAGTTTCCACTAATCTATTTAAATTACACCCACTATTTAAAGCAACCTCTTCAAAGTGACGACAGCACCGTTGTCTTCAGAAGTTTAAGAGTCTAAACTTCCCATCTCCAACACTTTAGGTTCATTTAACTGCGTTTGTGGAGCCCCCCCTGAAAGCAGTTAAATGAACCTTGGCGAAAATCTCATCATCTGTCTTTTTTTTTTTACTTCCTCCCAAAACAGCTGCATCTCCCCATGATCGCCCAGTCAGGGGTGGACAGATGCGCTGAGAGGCAGAGCGAGACGCCGGCAGATAACAGAAGACGGAAAAGTGAAATGGAAGATGAGATGTCGAGGGAGACGGACAGAAGGAGAGAAAGATTGGCAGGTAGAAACGGGTCAATAATGTCGGCAGAGACAATGTGGGAGATCAAACGGCTCGGCGTCGCCTGAAAAGCATGAAAGATTTAATTTCCTGGTCAAACACGCATGGAGACATTCAGAGGCCGAGGGCACGACGCCACTAATATTGTTTTATCAGCCTCAATAACCAAAACAAACACACATCATCCCACTAGGGCCTCTTCGAGCGACTACACACACCCAGATGTCTAAATGGAACTAATACACACTGCACCCTCACACACACAAACACACACACAGAGGCTCTGCAGCACTTACCCCTCTTTTCTCGTACAAACTGACAATTTGGCTCTGTCATTTCCATGGTAACGCAGAAGAGGATTGCCTGTGGAGGCATGTCGACATGTCTAAATATAATCACACACACACGCACACACACACACACACACACATGTTCCCACATAAATGCACACGCAGGGCTGTGAGCAGATATGAGAAGATTTCTCCTCTCAGAAGAAGACAACTGATGAATGTCAGACTTTCTATTGACTTTCTATGAACGTCTCTATCCTCCGCATTGTACGTTTCAATCCGTGTGTGTGTGTGTTCAGGAGTCGGCTGTATCAGCGGTGTTTTATCAGAAAAGGTCATTTTCTTGTTTGTCATTCAGACAGAACTCCCAATTACTGACTGTAAATTAGATTTGAAGGGTTCAGTGTTTCTTCCGGTGTGTCATGTAAACCCTTTCTACCTGTAGAATCCAAATGAGCTCGCAGCGACTGGACGTCGCCATGTTTTGGAAAAAGGCACTGCTATAATGTCATGTTTGGCGATAAATTGTTATATTTAATGAGCATGTTGAGGATGCAGATATTTTTAATGGTCTGTAAAATCAGATATGTGTATCTGCCTCTACAAACCACTGGGCAGCTTTAAACACTGTAAAATGAAGTGTGACAACAACACGGCATCCAAACAATACCAATACACCACCTCCTCCTCCACTGTCGCTCTTTCTTCTGCAACCCTGACCTTGTTCTCTCCGCCTGTCTTTGACTTTCAGTTTGGTGACTTGAATTAAACAGTCAATCTAATCCCTGAGGGGACGACACAACCTCTCTTTTTTCTCCATTCTCTACCATCTCCTCACTACTGTCAATGAATACCAAGTAAGAAAGTCAGGAATTAATCACTTCCAAAAATTTTAAAGCACTATTTAATATGTTAATATCTAAAAGTAATATGTGGTTAATTCTTCTGTATCCTGGGAGTAAAATGTAATGAAGAAGCAGTCAGTGTCAGACGTGCAGTAATAGTGTGTCCTACATTTAAACTGGTGTGTGAGAGACCGGGTTGAAAGGGAAGTCATGCACAGTGTCACAGAATAATGATTGCCTGAAAGCAATTTCAATTTCTACTTTCACTTCAGCCTCCAATGCATAAATTGTACATTAAATGATTGCACAACGATGTCTCGCCAACTTCCTGCTTTGCTTACAACTCGAGACAGACTGCTCCTTGGTCGGGACAGATAATTGGAAAGTAAAAATATTACATTTGGGCGGTTTTAATCCTTTAAGAATTACTCTTAATTGTTTGGGAACTGGGTGAGAGAATTTTCTTGGATCTATTACAAAACACTGAGCCTGAATTTGACAGTGTGTTAAGAGGAAAATGTCTACAGAAGGTGTGATATTGCTGAGATTTCAAAATGGGAAAAATATCAGTGTAGCAAAAGGTTAAATCTGTTAAATAGACACCAACATTTTGTCCAGCTGAGGTGGAATTTGTGCCACTTTTCAACCACATAATTTTTTTTTTTTTGAGTTTGTAATATGAAGGTATCACCACTGGAAAAGAGGAACAATTTAAAACAAACTGACACAGTGTCATTAGTCATGTTCTCACTCGTGCATGTATTAGTGTGTGTGTGTGTGTGTGTGTGTGTGTGACGGGCGGCAGCTGTGGCATCTGTTAGTGCTCCCTGTGATTAAATCATAAATAATTAAAGCTTTGAAAGAGACAGAGAGCGAGGGAGAGGAAGAGAGGGAGAGGAAGGGGGGGGGGACTGGAGTGAGTGTAATTACGTTCTCCGGGGGTGTTCATTTGATTGTTTAAACAAGCCCTGAGCTAAAGCATTTGTGAGTTCGGATGGATTGTTAGACTACAGGTACATTCCATGTCACTCACTTTCTTTCTTTGGCTCACGCTTCAGGCAGAGGCAAAAGTGATTGTGTGCGACTGAAATCATGCGACAAACAAAGCAGAACGAACTCGCCGAGTGTTTTTGTTTGCTTTCATTTTTCCTCACTGAGTAACTCTAATAGCTGTTTTTGCCTCCGCAGCTCCTTTCAGTGTGCAGGTACACAGTCATTGTGAAACCAGAGAAAACGTTAATACTTTGGTAGGTGGATCGATGGCACGTCTCCGCTCTCGCAGAGCTTGTGCCAGTCAAACAGCAGTGGAAGTACAAAACTAGGCAGAACGCACAGTTGTGTAACGGCGACCCCCTTCATGTCTCTACTTCCCCTCACCTCCCACACCTCCACTTCATCTGCGTAACATGCGTCACAGCTTTGGATGGAGCTGTCTAATGTTCAATATTTTATCCAGTATACAAATGCTGAAGCGTCAGCACTGTTTCTTGTCCTTGTCTTCTTTCTATTAAGTTTCCCGATGCGATACTTCTCTCTCTTCTCTACATTTACCGTCTCCTCTGTGTCTTTATTGTTGCATCTCTTGCTTCTTCTCTCACATACAAGCCCTCTCTTTCTTTGCACCTTTGTCTCGTCTCTGTTGCGCTGCTGACTGCGCACATCGGCGAGGTGTGTGCCAATTTACATCCCTCTGCTTTTACTTTTCACTTTCCCACCCTGCACCCTTCACTTCACATCCCTCCCCCCCTCCATTCATCTTCTGCTCTCCGTTTTCTCTCTTTCACTCGTCCTCTCCTTGTTCTGTCCTTCCCTGTCTCTTCAGCTCTCCCCTTGTCTGCATCAGTGCTTTGTTCCTGTCTAATTACCGCCATTAACTTTCAGGTGTACATTAATTCAAATAAAATCTAACAGGTACTTGAACGTGTGTGTGTGTGTGTGTGAATATATAGTCCCCTGGTGTATATAATCTCATTACTTATTCAAAACGTGGTGCTGCACATATCTGCTTTATTTCACAAGCTGCATACATGAACGTTAATCAACAAAAAATTAAAAAATCTCTAATGTCATACCAGAATTTGAATAAAATCCTGAATTATGTTCAACATTTTTGTTTACGTTTTTTAAAAATATCAATTTGATCACTTTTAACATTTCTCATGAATTATAATAAAGTTATAGTTGGGGCAGTTACAACCATTAGGCAAAGGGTGGAGGTTATAATCCGAGGTGCAGATTCATCCAATAGAGACATAATTCTTAAGGATACTGAGCTGCAAAAGTCTAACAAGCAAAAACAAGAAGTTGTATTTTGTATTTATTCCAGAAATGCTTAAAAACATGAATGGGGTTTTGTTAGGGAGGATGTAATGCCTCATTCAAGTGTAAAAAGAAAATAGTCTCCAAACTGAGAACCCAAATGTTAATGAATGTGAAACCAAAATAATCTTCTATAAAAAAACAACAACAACAACAAGCAAGCAAAAGGAAATCTCGAACAAAAGAAGAAAACAAAACAAAATAGCACAGTAAAAGGAGGCGAAAATCATTTTAGAGACAGTGGTGACGGACGGAACAAAAGACTCGAGATCGTCTTTGAGCGCTGAACAAAGAGAGCGTACAAACAGAAAGACACCAATACTTAGATCATCAAATTAGTTTACCGAGCCACCGGTTGCGCCTGTTTGCAGGGAGCCCCAACCTCGTCCACGCACCAACACGCACAAACACAAAAGCAACATGTCTTATCTGACAGTAGCTCCGATATGAGCAGTCGCTGGGGAGACGAGCCGGAGGTGAAACCTTGCCTGGTTCAATCTTACAGACCGACATTACAAGCTGCTCCCCGAGGAGGGACATTTTATGGTTCCCTTGGTTTTGCAAGAGTTAGAAAAAATGGAAAAATGAGAGAGAAGGAGGGGAGGCAGAAGAAGTCCTGGAGAAAACCTTTAAAGAATCATAATGATGGTTTTTGCATGCTTTGGTCCATTAACTACAAGTCACCAGTAGTGCCCAGAATACCACAACTTTTTCTGATGGATTTTCTACCTTCCAGGCAGCAATTGGTTTCCTTTTATTTCAGCACCTTTCGCTGTGAAAATCAACCTGGAAAGACTTGAAAATAACTGTAATAGGAAATATTTAGACTGTGACCATATATGTTCTGAGTATTAAACATTGTAGTTTCATGGCAGCTATGTTCTATTTGAATTTATGTATGTTACCAAAACTAACAAGTTTTTACTGAAGGAAAGGCAATCTAAATTATTAACATTAGTAATAGGCTGTTTAAAGCTGCTGCACACTGACGCAGGTCTTTTCAATTACTCTGGCTAATTAGACCTCCAGTCGGGTGAACGTTAGGTGGAGCCATGCTGGGATTTCACCAAACTTTATGAACAACAATAGACCTCTTTCACAGAAGACATTTCGACATGTCACAGTAGGAAAAGCACAGGTATAAATAATAAAATGAATGTTGGCTGAATTCCATTTAGCTGCTTCAGTTTCAGGGTCCTGGCGTTGTTGTTGTTCGCGCTGTCTCACTGTCACACTGTCATCACTTACTGGTGCACTTACGTAGAAGAGAGCCTTTGTTAATGTTATTAGTGACATCTGTGCTTTTCTTACCTGACAAGTCAAAATGTCTGCTGTTAAGAAGGCCTGTCATGAAGGTGTAAACTGTCCCTAAACCGCCCTAACAGGAGAGTGGGAGATGTCAATCATCACAGCTCCTGCATAGTCTCAAGGGGAAGTCCAATCAGGCAACACAGGCGACATTAACATCTGTGCAGGTGGACTGTGGGGGGGTGGAGGGGCTTTAAAGGTGTTTGAATGTACAGTATTTGACATTGTGTCTGTGGTTTCTGGACATTTATTTCATAACACTTCATTTTAGTTGCAGAGTGACTGGAGAAAAAAATGACTACTTTCTTCATCTTGTGTAATTTGAGTTACATACACTTTTAAATATCATTGATATGACAGGTAAAATTTCTAAGGTCAATGTAATGAATTCATACGTTTCTGTGTTGTTTTAGTGTTGACTTAGTTACTGAACAATTTTGTAGCAATGTGTATACCTGTAAAACAAGACAGCAAATATATATGTACACAGTGACAGAAGACAAAATGTGTTTCCTGTAATATGTGTTATGTGTCAGATATTTCTGTGTTTGCACTGCTTAATTTTGTTACAGTGCAATCAATGAGACTGAAAGGGATCTGGTAAATGGCGAAAACCTATTCAAGTCTTTATTGGACTCCTTACTCAGAGACTGATGGTTTTCAGTGTCTGTGTTGTCTATGGAAAAGCTGTGGGTAAATCAAACCAGAAGGAGAAATAATTAACAAACACAGACCGTGAAAGGAAAGCTGCTCATTTATTCTGTTAAAACAGTTCAAGTCTTTAATACTGGATGTCAAAGTGTCAGTGAGCAACCAAGAGAAAGAGTTTTAAAACATTCCTTTCTGTGACTGTGTTCTCTTAATGAGGCTAAAGTGACAAAAAAAAAAAATTAAAGCTGATTAAATGTTCACTGTGATGGATTACCTATCTGAGGCGAGTTTCTCTACAAGTTGATTTTCCTACTGTGCCAACATGAACTGAAAGCAGCAGTTGCCTGGAAGGTACTGTATCAATCTTGTATGGAAAATATAAAGTATACTGTACGTCATCTGCTCTGCACTAAATGGAACAAAATGTGCAAAACTACCTGATGTTCCTTTGCAGACTAATGACATTTCGATTCATCAGCATCACACAATGAATATAAGATATTACTTTAGGGACTTAACGAGGAGCTGCAATTCCCTCTCCACATCCCACATCTCAGTCGTCTTCAAGCATGAAATCATTTGCTAACTCATCTGTTTCACTGTATCTGCATATTCGAATCAATGACAGGTACAGATTTACAAGGAGAAATCAGCAAAGGATAATGGTTTTTACCTGGATTCAACCCATTTGTTTGATCATTAAGAGGAAGATATACAGTTCATCCCAATAAAGTACATCCATTTGTCAACGGCTCATTAACTTAATGTTGATATCTCTGTAATATGAACCAGAGTGAGAGTGTTTTCACTTTGCAAGGATTCAAGTTACTGTCTGTTTCTCTTCTGTTTCCTCTAATTGCCACATTGCTTCACTTCCCTTTCTCCTCACATCCTCCCTCTGCCTCCTGTCCGTGCTTCCTCTTTTCTTCATCCCTTTTTCCTCACACCTGCCACCCGTCCCTCCCTCTACAGCTCCTTGCTCTCTTTCCCTCCACTGAGGCTGACTTAATGTGGCAACATGGAAGGATTGCCGGACAACCCTCGCCAGACTTGCAAAGACCACCTCTACTAAAGACCTTGTTAGCCCTGGCAACGCAAGCATACACACACACACACATATGCAAAGGCAGATACACCACCACAACATGTAAAAACACACATGGACACACACTGCAGAGCTTCAGGCAGAACCGCTGATGTTTTATTTATCTTTCCCCTCGAGTGTCTGGTCACACAGTGTGTAGTGAGTGAATATATTTTTTGTGTTTGCATGTTTTGGGTTCTCTACATGTGTGTGCGTTTTAATGTGTGCCTTTTTGTAACCTCCGTGCGTCGCAGGGGGAATACCTTCACACCCTTGGCCCGACAGATGCTGTGGCAGCTACTGTTGCGCCGCGCCTCTCGCTCGCTCTTGGCCTTCAGCCCACTCATAGACAAACACATACACACACCATAATATATCACACTCACACACACACACATCTAATCTGTGGCTCATAATTCATACAGCCATAGCCAGAGGGATGGACGGGGGGATTGAGGAGGCAGGAGAGGCAAAGAAGAAAAAGAAGAAAATGGAGTGAGGTTATTAAAAACAGATGTATTTACTGATATATAATTGCCACCCCAGGTTCCACTTTATCGATCTGCCCTCCTGTCTCCCTCCTTCCTCCTCCCCTTCCTCCCCTCTTTCCCCCTCTCTTCCACGCTGTCTGTCTGAGTTGTGGTGTCAGATCCCTCATCCATATTCAGCGCTGAGGCCATCTGTGTGCCTCCAATATGCATGGACCAGCCTGTCGGAGTCTCGCTGCCAAGCTCGCAGCCAGCCAGTGTTAGAAGAGAATGCTAGTGTCATTTCGAGTTAAAGCACAGCCCATTTACTTCTGTCTATGCATTTTGCAATGCATGTCACACTTAATTACTTGTATTTTTTGCTGCTTTCGTCAAACCCAGCTTGAAATGACTGCGGCTGCCCCCCCCCCCCCCCCCGCCGGCTGACGGAGGTGCCCAGAAACAAGATGTGACAAAGTGATTTCTTAGCGGACGCTCTTGTCAGGTGGTTGCGTTATGTCACAGAGGATCGCGGCGATTGGTGTAAAGTTTTGTCCAGATCCTATATTTACTGACATCACCCTGCAAGCATCTTTCATTCAGTCAAAGAAATATTCTGTGGACTGGTGAGAGGTTCCTGAACGTTAGCACTGATCAACAACCGGTACACAATAAAATAAACAACATAGAAGACAAAAAGGCAAAATTAAGGCTTTTTGTTAACATGGGTGATGCAGCTTGGGTGATTTTGTTGTGACTGTACGAGTAATAGTGGCTCCTTGTGAATGAAGGAAAACAAGCCCTGATATCTCCGGTGATTCTGATTGCACGTTGAATGATTGATCCACGGACCACAACAGCCAGCACTGAAATCGCTTATGTTAATGAACCACGACGATAGCCCGTCTTCACGCCTCTTCAATGGCATCAGACAATAAAGACTCATGCACGCACACACATCCCACAAAACAGTTGCAGAGAAGATGCCTGAGTGCAGGACCTCATGGGAATCTGTGTGCTATTTTCTAAAAATCTGGGAAGAAGAGAAGCATTTTCTTTTCTGCCTCCATCCTCGTTCTCCAGCTGTCTCCTCCATCCCGTCTACACATCTCTCTGCATTTCCACTTCTCACCCTGGAAAAACTCTTTTCGTGCCCTCTAACTTCTACTCTGTCCTTTTCGCTCTTTCTCTCATTTCTCCCTCACTTTCTTTCTCCGTCTCTCTCTCTCTCTATGCCAGTTCAACATGTACCCACTCTTCTTGTTATGAAGCCAATTAGTGTAACTGAAATAGTTTCCATGGCGACAGAGGTGCTAATAATAACAGACACCCCCACAGCAAGGGCTGGTGAAGAACACACACAAGTCTGCATGCACACACACATCTACAAATCGATTGCATAAAGAAAAGCATACAGTGGATAAAAAACTAACAAAGACAAGCCTTTCACCAATTAAACATGAGCACTGTATGTATTGATCTGTGCATCTATCAAAGCCTGCATGGTTAAACAAAATGGTGAAAAAAAATATTTATAGCATACATGCTTTCAGATATTACTTGGAGCTGAGTGGCTGAAGGGAAGCAGATAGTGGGGAGCGGTGTACCGTCAGTGTGTAGTGTAACATGCACTCCAGTGACACTGATGGTCAGTTTGATCTCTTGATTCTGACTTGACTTGATGTCCAGCACAGAAATATATTCGCTGCTACTGCTCATTCAGACATGTAATACCTGTATGAAGGACGATCTGTTCATAGACAGTGGTACTCAGGGCGGGCTGTCCTGGGGGGGGGCATAGAGCCACAGCATGGATGACCAGGGGTAAAATTATGGAGTGAAATACAGATGAATGAATATGAGGGTTTGCTGATGCTATAATGCTGACTTTTATTTCACTCCCCCTATTATTGCAAATGATTGATAAAAATTGTGGGGTGGGAGGTGTGAATTTTTTTCAGCTTCTTCTTCTTAAGGCAACAACACACGAGCAGGATTCAGCGATCCACTGCTGACAATGACCGAGTGATCACGTAGCCTCACATATGCTGTCAAGAGTGAAGGCACAGAACAGACTGCAGCTGATGGCTGGGCGCTTTACACCATGTTTAAACATTCTGCATGTGGGTGATAAGAAATCAACTGGTCAATATTTGCATTCCCAAAAACACTGCAGGCTGATGAACAAAAGAAACTAACTCACCATTTTCATGCCATAGTGAATCTCATCAGTCAGTTTGACCATGCCCTAAGCACAATCTGAGAATATGCCTGATGTCTGGTCTTTGCTTCGCTTTGCTCTGGTGCTTCCAGATTGTGTGAGGCCAAAAGACAATTAAGAGACAAAATAACCAGAAACCGTAATTAGTTGAAATCACTAATTCACAGGGCTGATAAGAGTTTAATATCAACCGTGTCTGTTTTGTCACGTCCGCTTCAGGGCCTCGTTGTTAAAATCCCACTCCTGTGATATCTCTGTTCGGTGCTGGCTCACCTAGGGACCCTTTTATTTTGAGCTAGTGTGGAGATCTGTGAGGTTTTAAAAGCTATTGATCCAAAAGTCACCTAGGCCTGACAGCTTGGAACCCAATCTTTTAAAGGTTGCAGATGATTATATTGCTGAGCCCACTGCTCATATTTTTGACCAAAGTCTTGAGAGCAATTTCTTTTCCAAACAGAGGAAAGCTGCCTATATGCTCCTTTTATTATTAAAAAGGGGCAGGGGGGCTACCACATCTACTGCGTATAGTACAACCATCACCTCATTTTTCACACTCTCAATGCTTGACAGGATTCTCAAATATAAGATTAAGCCCCAGTTGAAGCTGATTGAAAATTAATTCCATAATGAGCATGGAAGTCTGTGCAGAATGGATCCATTGTTTTGACTCTATTTATATTTGTTTAGCTGCACATCATTGCTACTTAATAAACAGCTTCCTTGCACACAAAACTAAGTTTGATGCTTCATGGACAACACCAGTGTTAGTCTATGACATTAAATTTCAGATTGTGCTCTATTTTCAGATTTTAGAAACAACATCAGGAAGGACATGCGATTTTATGCAGACAATGCTGTATTCTACTCGGTTGTCCTTTCTCTGAGTCAGGGCTGGTAGTGTCCGTCAAACAGCCTCTCAACAGCCACAAGCCTAAATGTGTGATCTAATGCTACATAATCAGAGCATGTACTCATGAGACCTTGGTTCACATTTAGACATTCAGGGACTCAGAAAGAGTGTCACCATACAAGTATTTGGGATTACATGACAAGCATACACTGAAAAACTGAAGGTCACACATAAACTGCCATCTCTACACTATGTGGGAGTATTTCTCTATTAGCCATGTCTTTGAAGAGTCCTACAGTTATTCTTTCATATTTGCACACATGCACTGATATGCGGAAGCAATCCTCTAAATCCTGGAAGAGACACGGACACATTTTGCCAAGTTAAAGTTGGTCGAGACAAGATGCAAATTAGTCAAGTTAGACTATTTCACGGCACCAGGATGCTTTATAAACACAAGCCCTGCTGTCACGGACATCATTAGGCCCGAAGAGATGGCATAAATGAATGAATGAATTATTTTTAACAGCCGCACTGAGGAAACTCTGTGTCGTCTCCTGTCGCCTACAAGCACCTGTTGATCATCCTGTCTGTTTTTCAGTGTTACATCCTAACTTTTGCACCAGTACCTCTAATCTAAATACCCCAGAGTCTGAAACCGCTCTTCTGTTCTGTCAGAGCAGAGACAGCCAGAAAACAATGCAGGCTCATATTCCATATTCTGTGCAAATGCCAGAAATTTCAACCAGGAGATTTCATGTCCTGTAATACTTTAATGTCCTGTAATACCTTATGCTATATTCCTGTCTTTCTGTGGACCACAGGGAGCTCAAAAACATGGATAACACCTGTTCATCTTGTAGGCAATGATTGCTTTGCGCAAACAAGCTTCAGGAGTCATTTAACTGCATTTTATGTCATTGCCAAATTACAAGAGGTGGTTCTAAATACACAATGAACAAACTGCCTATCATCAGCAAAATGGTCAGATGAAACTCAAACAGAGAATATGCAGCTGTTTGCACACAGAAAAAAAAGTCAAAGGTTAACAGTAAAACATAAAATGCTGGTCTAAATGGGACACTATGGTAAGACCAACAAGCGTGTCACAAAACAGCAGATAATTGGATATTTGGTTGATTCAATTCTTACAAAACTTGCAAACATACAATCAAATACTAGTGCTTTTAATATTAAAATTACCCAAACTTCCCCAGAGAACTAAATCCTGAGCGAATGGGGCTAGAGGGAGGGATTTTGGTATTTGTGTCATTCAGCTGAAGAGTTTCTTTGCATGTTGTCTCGCCACTTCCTTGAGCTTTCCCTCTACTGTATACTCTCTTTTCAAATGCAATTGGTTGAAAATAATGTATTCCAAAAGTGGTTTTCTCTGTTGAGCATCTTTGAAAGATCAGCAGACAGACACTAGAGAGGCGAGAGTGGATGAAAGAGAAAACGAGAAAGGAGCGGTGCAGGGGGACAGACAGGAGGACAGAGGAAAGAGAAATGATGGCTCGGAGCGAAAGACAGGAATTGATAAAAGCAGAGGAAATGTATTAGGTGTGAGGCCGAGAGTCTTTTATTGTGCTTTGATGCCGTGGATAAATGCCATCATCAACAAACAGAGTGCCTTTAAATTGATTTGACTCGAAGGTGCAAAGTGAGAGAGGAAGAGACAAAAAAGAGAGAAGGTGGTCTCCTGAGGAGTGAATGACGCACAAAGCAGCCCAGGATCAGAGTGACAAAGAAAGCAAATAGACATCTCTTTCACCTTACTTCAACTCCACTCAGTCCGACAGCCTGGAGGGAGAGAACAGCAAAAAACTTCTCCAGATAATGATGACATTTTATGCAAAACTGATTGGAGTTCACTGCCTGTTTAGTACACACGGGGATACTTGACTCTTCATTTGGAAGAGGACATTTTGAGTTTATCCTGTTGCATGGCATTCCATTAAATCTAATAAAAATGTTAATATAATTTGACATTTGTTAGTGTGGCTGCTGGGAGCATGTGTCTGTCTTTCTGCAAAGATCTGGACTCCGACCACAGCTAATTTTAGACTGTGATTTCATGTCACTGTAAAGTCTGCATTGTGCTGCGAACAGATGCAAAATTGCTCTAGGTGGCAGAAACTGAGGCTAGAGAGAGGTGCAAATTTATGACATCACAGTGAGACAACAAGAAAGTGTAATGAAAAGTGGAAATCAAACTTTTCATTTGGAACAAGAAGATTTCTTTTTTTTTCTTTCAAAAGCTACATAGTTTCCTAATAATTATTCTGTAAATTGTTTATGTAAAGTAAAATTAAAAGTACACCAGACCATTGTTTTATTCACAGAATTGGCTTAAGTGACCTTATAGTGGCTATAGTGGCTACACATGTTGTCATTTTGTCTTAAAATGTATATAATAATGCAGAAAATTGAACAACAGCTTCTGAAAATAACTATTACTTAGTCATTGTTCAAACTGTTCCTCCTTATATACTTGTTATTTATTGAGCTGCCCTTTGAAAATACTACGCTGCTTTGCTTTAACTTGGCTGCCAGCTGCAACCATTCAGCATCTCTGCTGGCAGGCATTCAAATCGGCAAAGTAAAATTGCAGGAGTAAAAAGTAATCTATAAATTCATGTCAAAATAAGAAAAGAATCGCCAGCAGAGGCCTTTTGGAGATTAAATGAAATGAAGCTTTTTCTCACAGGGTCAACATTTTATAGAGGAAAGTACACATTATGCCCAGAGGCATCGCACGGTTCTTCACTTCCACCAATATGATAGTGGAGCTGTAGTGGTGACAGCTTGAGGAAATTGTCTGAATCCTATTTTCAGGAAAAGTCCCTTGACGGCTTTGAAGCTACTGGAGCTCCGACACAAAGCAGAAGCATATTCCTTATAACAAACAAACTCGGCGTGATTACCCAGGTGACAAAGAGCTGCCTCTTCAGTGGCAGGTTGCAGGTTCAAGACACTTAATTACCCAAAGCAATATTAAGCAATAAGAGAGCAACAGTGGTGCAGTTTTAAAATGACTGCAGTGGTTGATCTGAGACATGAAAAAGACACCAAATGCTTGCCGAGACACAGACTTTGCTGCTTTCTTTCTGTTGGTACTTTAACTGTTAGTAGCGCATGATTTGACCTCTTTCTTCCTCTTATAGATGTGTTTGTGTGTCATTTGTATGTGTTCAGCTTTGCCCTTTAGAACATCTGCTTTATATAAGACTATATAAATGACTTGTGCATCTGTCTGATACCTGATACTGACACCTATTGTGATATTCGCATTGATATCTTTTTCCCATTGGCTGCTCAGTTGGTCATCCACTGATCACAGGTTTTCAACCTATCTAACAAACTGAACAAAGAATTTCCGATAGACTTGAAATAGTGAAATAGTTGGCGCAGTAGTTCGCTTGTTCGAGAGGAGCTGCAGCTGCATTCAGCTTGAATTCATCTTGGATGACAAATTCCGATTGTGAAAGAATCTTTCTTGGCGGAAAAAAATGCTTCAAAAAGTCCATAAAAAAAGGCACTCCTGCAATCTGATTCATTTCTCTGCTGTCCGTCTATATCCTCAGTAGGAGTCAGTTTTATACAATTATGGATAAACAAGCTTCAATCAGGGTGATGTTGTGGGTGTATTCAGTCTGATTTTCAACATCAGAACATAACAGCAAACTGAAGCTACAATCAAACTAAAAGCATTAGAAAATTTTACTGAATGAAGAATCTGGAAAATGTTTATATTGCATGTTATAGACGGCTGAGTGTAGCCTGTATTTTCTTTTATTTCTTCCTCTGTCTGCCCCAACCATCTCCTCTCTCTGTTACATCTACAGTAACTGTCACTTCCTCCATCAACTCCTTTTTACCCTCGGTCTCGACACTTTCTTTCTTGCTCGCTTCATCTCACCTCTGTTGATGTGAATGTACTGGTGAAAGGAAGGGGTGAAAGAGTCAGTGAAGGAAAAGGCTTTTACTCCTGTGCTGTCTCCCAGAAGGGAGGTCAATTTTTACCGCTGGACCGTGGGGCTCAAAGAGTGTCAAAAGACTCACACACATGCACACACAGCCAGGTACATACACATTCACAATAGAGCACAGTGGGAGGCGCGGCTGAAATACACAGGCAAAATTATGCACAGGCGCACAGACAAAGCTGTGGAAACATAACTATTGTTGATTCACACTTTTTTTTCCCTTACACCCTGCTGTATTTTTCTCTTTCGTACAAACAATGTGGCCTCTTCACAGCCCGATCACAAGTGCAAATCACAAGAGCAAATCACGAGGTCAATGGCAAATCTAAATTTAAATGGGGTCAAGCGGAGGGGTATTATTACTGATTCTGCCCTAAAATATATATAGAGTACATTATGTTCATTATGCGTCACATTATTTTGCAAGTGAAAGAAGGTTGCTGAATCATCCTGTCACCTTAGCTCAGGGCATACTGTCATTCTGGTAATAATCACTTTGTCTCTTTGTTGTCAATCTAAACATGTCGACTGGTTAGAGAATTTTTATAATCAAGTCTTTATTGACATTATTTGTTTCATTTGTGCCACTGGGCACACTTTGTTGTGCTTGTTAAAACTTGCTTGAAACAGACTTGGATGTTAATCAATGATTTTATTTTCACCCATATATGAACACCTCGCATAGCGCTGCTGTAACTGCCTGGACAGCCCATCTTGTTGTGCCCCTTGCTTTACCTTTGCCGCATATGAACAGTGCTGGTCACAGAAAAAAACAAATGGGGGGAAAAGTGCATTTCAAGGTCATGGAAATACCAACATGTGCTTGTGCATAGTGCAGCTTGTGCGAGCCTTCTCAGCCCATCTCCCCTCTCTCTCTGTCTCTCTCTCTCTCTCTTTCTCTCCAGCTCTTCCTCTCAAACACTCACGCATATGGAAAAATGATGGCCTTGCTGACTTACTGAGGATGAAGAAACTTGTAGAAAAGTTGGAACTTTCTGAACTCACACTGAAAATAGACCCACACACCTACACAAGAGAAGTCTCAATCAGTGCATTTTCCCTTGCAACAGTTCCTCTCAGCATATACAGTGTAAGCAGTATCCGAGGCTGCATATGCTGCATGTGAGTGTGTGCGTGCGGGCGAGCGAGAGACTGTGTGTGAGTGAGTGGGCGAGTACATGATCTTTGACACGAGGCGCTGAAAAGAATCTCATAATAAAAAAGCGCTCGCTAACTCATAAAGAGCAAAAAGGAGAATGGCAGAAACCTCCACATGCACACCCACGCAGAGCGCACACACATCACCCATAAACACACACACATGCATACAGAATATACACACAAGCACAAGCACAAAAAGCAGCGCTGATAGTTAGACAGACAGCAAGAGAACGCGAGACAGGGGAGAATCATGTTTAGAGAAATTGCCTCTGGCTGAGGATCAAGCAAATAGGCTTGTATTATGTGCGATGCTGTATTATGTACAGCAGCACATCAGAGGGCTACTGTACACTTTAATTATGGAAACAACATTTTTCATCCCAGCTGAATTATATGTCACTGTTTCTGCAGTGCTGAAATAATGCACTCGACTTGACAAACACTCCTACCTCCAAACACACACACCTACCTCCAAACACACACACCTTCCTCACTGCCTTCATCTTTCCCTCTCTGTGTTATGTCTCTATCATTGATTACAGAGCGCATGACTTTTGAAAAAAAAAAAAAAACTCATCTCACTTGACAATGCATTGTAAATCATTTCTAGGGTGAAAAAAACCCACTTTCAGCCGTCACCACAGCTGGCTCGTCTCCACACACGCTGACGAGAAAATGGCAGGGGAGAAAAAAAACATTCAGTCCACTGTGGACGATTATTAAACTTTGACGCTTCATTATTCTGGTCTCAATTTGGCGGCGGTGCCCGTCTTGAACGACACATCCTCACTTCCCATCACCCCCATGAAGACACGTCGAAGTGACAGTTGCCACGGTGATAAACAGCGTTCAGGAGGAACAACAACCTGATGGAAAGAAGGATACGAAACAGCACAATGCACTTCACTTATCTACATATGTCTGTTTTGTATCTGTTTCGGCAGCAATCTCTAAAAATGTATTTCAAATTCTTTTCATTTCAGCCCCTCCGCCTCTCCCACCCACTCTTTCTATTTCCTGCCTCAATCCGCCCCTCTCTCTCTCTCTCTCTCTCTCGCCCAGATGTATGTTTCCAGTCCAGGATTTTAATGGTAATTGCACAGGAATGGTGTGTTTGTGTCCATGTGCATGTGCCTGTTAAATGGCAGAGCTATTGTAATTATTTCTATGATATGACTGAAGGGGTCTAAAGGCTAATGAAGAGACCGCATGGTGGTTGTGGTCGTTAGAAGGGGCACCACCTCTGTGGGTCTGCGCTATAAATTGGTATTGGTCCACGGGGGTCCACAATGATGACACTAATGAAAAATGTACCACACACACACACACACACACACACACACACACACACACACATATTAACTAACCCAGTGAGCAAATGTGTAATAACAGGGTAGATGGATTTAAAAAAAGGAGACGTTAACCAGTGGTGAGACAGATGGACTGGAATATTCAATCTGAATAAGATGACTGAAAAGATGAGAAAAAAAGATGTCACGTAATGGGTACACGTTCTGAAGAAATGATTAAAGAAGAGATGATGAGAGTAGATGCAAGAAATTACACAAGATCTTTGACACTAGAGTACCTCATAATCTTTCCAGCCAATTTTTATTGGTTGTTTCGGGGCTACAGAAACAAATTGTGAACAGTGAAATATCACCTTTTGAGTTGCTGTGGTGAACTTTTTTGCGGACAGCTGCTTATTTAAACATCCAGCAGCTATGAAGCAACATCATTCATTATTCATTTTGAATCGTGATTCTGTCCACCTGATGACTGTAAGTCTAATATTCACTCTTTTCTTCTCTTTTTGGTCGTCCACCAGCTCAGATTGTCTTACTGCCATCTTGTTAGCTACTGACACAGGTTTGAAAATTGAATTCATATTTCAGGACGAGACAACATTGTAGAGTCACAAGACAAGCGATCATAATAATAAATGTTAAAATGTAAAAAGTGTCTTTTCATCTACAGTAGTAATAATATATTATAATATTTCAACACCCATCACCTGCAGTCAGGTTAAAGAGACAACAGTGAATCCCATAAGCATTGAGCAGTGGGTCTTCACAACGCGTGCTTGGTTGAAATGGTCTGGTCAAACAAGTGAAATCATAGAGTTGATTACACATTGTAGAGTCTGGAGTCTGCTTCTGTGCATGTTAACAGATATTACTTGATTGCACTTCTGAACTAAGGGAGATTTGGCTCCACTGTTTTACATAATTGTTCAATAACTTGCCCTCAAACTGTGCTGCTACGAGTTGAGCTTAGTTGCGATGCGCAGTTATGAATTTTGAACTGAGAGGAAAATAATATGCTGATGTCATATTGATTTGATTCTGAGTGTGGAGGCTCTTTCTAGACCTTGGGACCAGTAATTGAACCTTAAGTTTAGAATTTTACATCACTGATTTAATGAGGTACAGAATATTTTGAGACAGTGGTTAAATTTGCAGAAGCGTACTGGAAAATCCTTCTGAAGAAATATTTTTTGAGAAGCTGCTCACCTCCAAATGCATGTTTCTAGTGTAATTTCAGTCCAAAATATATGCCAATTTAATTAGAAGTGTGTTACTCCTTTGTGTAATTAGCAAACAAATGCTTTAGTACTGTGCTGTTCCTGCATTAATTAAAGCTTCCTTCTGATTTTTTTATAAGCTTGAGTTAACTCTACATCGGGGGTCTCAAACCTTTTTACCACTTTGAAAAATGAAAGCGAAGTGTAGTGCATGAAAGTGAAGAGCAGCTGCTTTTTCCCCTTGATTTTTATAAGGGGCTCGATGACACTGTGCATTCAGACTCCAATCATATTCTCCTCTCCTCCCTCTCCTTCATCATGACTGATCCCATCTTCTGACAACTGATTCCAGGACACCCCAGGTGTGACTTTGACACGTATGGTCTTTGTTCCCTTTAACAGTTTGACCTATGAATATAAATGAAGCAGTGACCCACCTGGTAAATAACATTAGCATAACTGTTCAGCTACTTCTTGTTTTTGAGGCCAATATTGACAGTGATATTTGGGAGTTTTAAAAATATAATGACGATCCCTTTGTTTTAAAGTCGTGATTGATATTTTACAGTTGAGAAATAAAGGGTACTCATTTAATCAATAAAATTGTGTACAGCAGTCTCTTGTTCCTGCCTCATGTATCGCTCTCACTTTAGATGTGATATCAGGATTCATAAGCTGATTCTGACCCCCAATAGGGAAATTGACCACCAAGGCAAATCTGCATGTTGTTACAAGTGTGCAATGGCTTTAACACATTATAGGAAATCAGAGAGCGATGTGTCACCCAGCACAGTGCCTTGATCTCCTCCATCACCTCTATTTTGCACAAGATGCACATTATACTGAAATGCGGTTGCTATAAGATATAACTATAAATATCTGCACTGTACTTTCCTTATAAACTTTGTATTTCATTGTATAATGTTTTATAGTATTTGTAATTGTTTTACCTGCCTTTTTCTATCTCTCCTTTATAGTCATCTAATGTTATTTTGATACTCCATTTCTATTTTATTTCTTCATCCTTCTCTTTTGAACCTGCACCAAAAGAATTTGTACACATGTACTTCAGTTTTATGACACCTTCCAGTCTATGTGAACCTGCACACCATACACGCATACCGAGTGCTACTTTACAAACAGAGTCTCAGATTCAGAAAGCAAAGAAAAAGCACTGTTTCATGCACATGCCTTACAACATGTCAGTATCTATACATGTAGTGTCTCTAATAAAACAAGTCTCTAGATATTCAAAATCTCAGCTGGAGCATTGTTTCATCTCAACTTGTATTCCCCCAGCGGCTCTGTGGTGCGTTCCAGCCCATTTCCACCTCTGACAACTGTTGATAAAACAGCTGTCACTGTCATTATGATTAAAATCGACCATTAAACTGTATGAAGCAAACAAAGCTGCATGTGCTGGGTCTTGGCGAGTCTTGCATTGACAGGTGAAAATAGCCTGGCTTGTCTGAATTTTGTGGGTTGTAATAAACATTTTGCACCTGTCTGACGTGCTGATAAAGCTTTTGTCATTGGGCGTTTAATGTAGGTTCTCATTGAAAACAGAAACTGGAGGTGGAAGGAAGCAGAACACAATAGTCGTTGTGGGAGGCAATAATGTGCGTGATGTCATTTAGGTCCATATGCGAAGTTGAAACAGTCACAGCTTTCAGACTTTGGTGTTAATGTGGACCATGTCAGACGAACTGATATCAAACAATGCGGAACACGTTCAAACTGCAGGGATTAAGAACACTGACGGTGCGTTCCTTTTATCAGAGGGTCCAATGCACTTGAACGCAGCCAAGATGAATGGCTGTGCTGGGGAACAAGGTTGTGTGAAAGATAAGAAGGAGAAGAAGAACGGAGCAGGAGAAAATGATGGAGAGGAGCATATTGAGAGATTGATAGAAGAGGAGAGAGAGACAGATGCAGGGAGAGGATAGGGGGAAGCAGATGGAAGGAAAAGACAGATGGAAACATGGAGGAGAAAGTGTGGAACAGCGGGGATGGTGAGAAAGAGCAAAGTGAGGGGAAATGAAAAAAGATGGGACATATGCAGAAAAAGTTGAGTGGAACATGAAGATGAATGGGGTAAGAGAAAGAGGGAGAATGAGGCATATCAGGCAAAGGATTGAGATCGAACGGGACAGAAGGGAGAAGACAGAAAAGAAACGATGAAAAAGAAAGCAAGAAAGTCACAGAGAGGGAAAAGTACAGAAAGTGGGGTGACAGAAAGAGAGAGAGAGAGAGAGAGAGAGAGAGAGAGAGACAGCGAGAGGAGGGAAAGACAAGAAGAGGGAGAGAGATGAGGAGAGGGATAGTGGTCCTGATGGATGAGTGATGTCAGGTTCATTTCCTGAGGAAAAGAACAAGACAAAGCCCATTTAATAACTGTCACACACACACACACACACACACACACACACACACACACACACCGGAAGTGTACTGGGCGTTAGGTGTATTGTCTTGATCAAAGATTTCAGAGCCACAGAGTGTGGTTGGAATAGATAACATGTCATCTTATTCTCATCTGATTTAATCAAACAGGCCTGCTGTTTAGCATGCTGCCTCCTGTGCGTCTCTGTGTGTGTGGATTGTGGGGACCCAAAGCTGTGAGCGCAGTCACATTATGGTGACTCGCCTTCTTTATGGGGACAAAACACAAGTCCCAATATTGTAAATCATTACATTTTAGTTAGGGTGAATGTTATGATTATGGTTGGGCTAAGTCTCCAGAAAATGAATGTAAGTCAATGTAATGCTCTCTGAAGTGATGGAAAGATGACTGTGTATGTGTATGTGTATGTGTATGTGTGTGTGTGTGTGTGTGTGTGTGTGTGTGTGTGTCTGCTCAGCACAGGTGCCAGCAGGTTTAAATGTATTTGATCGGAGGCATAAATGTGATTTTGTCAGCATAATAATAAGGCGCTGTAACAAAATATCATAATAAAACGACATAATGTGATCATGATTATTATATTACAGGACATTTCTGTTTGCTTTGTCTGTGCCGTCCTTTTTTTTTTTATTGTGATCTATGTATGCAGCTGCCAGGCCGTCTGTCTGCCTGTCTGTCTGCCTCTCTTCCTGTATACGTGTGCATTTTGTGCGACTCGCAACTGTCCTCAAGCTCATTTCTCAAGGGAGCAATACAATTGGTGGTTTAATCAATGGCCACCTGTCTGCTATTGGCTAATCAATGCCAGGGTAAACATTAAGATTAGCTCTTTGGAAGAGGCAGATAATTGACTGTAAAGGCTTGACAGGCGAGTGATGCATACTGTAAGTGCCTGCTGGGAGAGGGACACGGAGACACAGATGGACGCAGAGCAGAAACAGATGAGATGGAGGAAGTGAAAGAGGAACCAGGGAGACAGGAAAGAATGGTGAAAGAAAACAAACGGCACGGATCGAGGATCATCCAGGGATAAGAGGAAGGTTCATTAACCTTTGGTCGCCGGCTCTTTAATTAATTAACCTTACTTAACACCTAAGAGTAATACCCTGCTGAACACTTGGAAGGCAATCAACTACTGAATCGAAGAGGAAGCACATGTGGTTCAAACTGACGACCAAGTAGCTCCTCCTATATTCATACCAAAGAAATGTTGCAGCATCTGAGCATAGGACACATAACTTCCTGTGCATCATCAACTTCTCCCGCTATGATGCCAAAACATGCTCTTGCAAAATTGCAACAGAACAACATTGTGGAGGAAATATGATTGAAATATGTGCAGGTGTTTGTGCAACTCGACTTATTCGCAAAAGCAAATATATTTTCAAAGAATGTCACACTGAGGTAACGCGTCTGCAAGATGTTGATTAAGAGCACTTGGTAAAGGTTAGGCAAATGTCACGGCCTTGGTCAAATTAGAACATGTTTACTTTATCAATATTTCATCAAAACCATCAGGATCCTGCGTTTTGCTCGCCCACCATCCACCCAGCTACCTTGTTAAGACTTGTGTGCGGTACATAATTGTAACACTTCCTACATTAAAGAAAATGTTGCCAGGGGACATAATAAAAGCAGGAATTTAGACTTACAACAAAATGTATGTAGGAAAAGAAATAAGCAGGAGATGATTGTAACTTCTAGGGATGGTTGCCTTTTGACACCTCGTATTCTTGAGCCCATAAAAAACGACAAGAAATGTGATGAAACAAGAAGCAACATCAACGCGACAGCAGAAAAATGTTTCAACCTTTGATTTAACACATCTAGTGACAGAAATCAGGTATTTTCTGTCTTTCAGATTTGAAGAAAGGAGTCAAAGTTTAGACAGTCTAACAGGGAGAAATCTTTTGTAGCAAAGGAAGCAACCAATTTCTCCAACAACGCAATACAGCTGCAAAACAGGTTTCAGCATGCTGAGTAAGGGGTGTGCCACTCACTTCTGCAACCGGCATTGCTGTTATTACCACAATTTTATGACTCTTGTCTCTGTGCCCTCTGTCTGCGTGCTGAGGAGAGAAAAACCCTTAAGTTAAAACTGCAAGAAAAAAGCTGAGGTACAGGTGAATGACTGAAAGTCATCCAGGGACATGGAGGAAAGATAAAGTGGGTATTTCAGAAAAAGTTAATTACAGTAAATCATCAGATAAATCCCTGGAATTCATTAGACGTCACACACTGAAGTGTTAAACAGTGTGTATTAAACTTCTTTCAGACTGATGTGTGTGCTCTGTAAAACATTTGATGTTTTTGGTTTAATAAAATCACAAGTGTTATTGTCTTATTATTGCCTGCCTGCCGCATTTCTTTATGAATTAATTTCAATTAAGGGCTTTCATTCTTTACAATGCGAGACTTGTTTCAGCAAGTCAAGCAATGGCAAGAAATAATCTACAGAAGGTGAAATGTTTTCTGGTGTTGGATTAAAGTGAAACACAAAGCAGCAGCGGGGCAATGAGTTTTGGTAATTGAAAATGTCAATCGTCGTGCAACATCATCACATAAAGGACAATACGTGAAACAACTTGAAATGTCAATTTTTTAAAGCATTCCAGATACAATGAGTAAACATTGCCATTTTCAGGAGAGCTACATTTTTGAGACTGTAAGGAAATTCAGAATGTTTTAAAATCTTATATTTTCTATGTAATATAAAGAATATGGAAACTCAACCAAAGGAAAACATGAAGAATTTGAATGAAGTAATGTTGGCTTTGAAGTGGAGCCACATGAACACTGAAATTGGATTTGACCATGTGGCAGCCACAAGACATTTTGGTCCATGTAGATGTAGATTTGATGACAATATCAGGTTTTACAAATCCTATGTGTGTTTGATGTAAGGTAATATACATACAAACAGATGACTAACCACAGGTAGTCAAACTGAAAACAATGACTCAGCAAGAACACAGCACCGAGTTTGCTGCATCATATAGTATAGTGGAGGAGGATAACTGTTCAGTTTCAGAGGCTCCATTGTTTCATCTGTCAGTGTGTCCTCTTTTATTTACCTGCTGACATGCTTTTAAATTGAGTTTTCATTTTGTCTCTTATCTGGTTTTCGCACTCGTAGCCAGCAAACATTGCTTGAACTTTAAACTCAATTTTCAACAGGCTCGGCAAACATTGCGATATTGATTCAAAATTGATCGTGGGGTGAAATTCCACATATTGACATTTTATTCTGCAGAAACAACTTTAACGCATTTGTATTCAGTCCGACACTTTGCTTCAATAAAATGAAATGGCAGCTTAATGAGGGCTGATTCCATGAAGCAAAAAGTAATAGGTTTAATTAATGTTGTAAAAAGGTCAGAATTATGAATAATGGTAGAAAACACTTTACCATCCAATATTGATGGCAGAAACATATTTAACTGAGTGAATAGCCGGCGCTTTGCTGTTGATGGCACTAAGTGCATGGTAATGAGGTGTCTGAGGCAGTGAAAAAGCTAGATGACTGTACGGCATGCAGAACTGATCACATTACCACTCAGCATCTTAAATACACACGTCAAAATCATAGTCAGAGTCTTACCACTTGATTTACTGGCTGACACTCTCAGTGATCCCAGTGCCTTTATTCTCCCACATAAAAGATAAAACAGGTGAAATTAATAATAAGTGCAGGCCCGTAACCACACAAATTCACAAACGCTGATCAACTGGCTCTCAAAGCAAAAATATGACAAAGACACTGTGTGCAGCTTGGCTTCAAAATAAATCATGGCCAGTTATTGTTTTTTAATTGCACAATAGTTATTTTATTTTAGATGCCTCTCAGACTTGAAAACTAAACCTATGATATGTCAGTGCTATATTTATAGACTTTTCATCTGGATTCAATACATATTTTATCTTCGCCGAGACTCACAAGGGAGCGTTATCTCTCAAGTCTTATTTATTCTACAATGTAATGTCTACATCAGTGTACGGATAACTCATCTGATGTTTTCAATTTTCAATTTGCTGATGACGCTCTGATTGTTGGTTTGATCACTGAAAATGAAACAAAGCATGAATGAGCTTGTTAATTGGTGTCACGTTAGTTTCCTTCAGATAAATGCCAAGAAAACTAAGGAAATTACCTTTGATTTCTGAGCGAGCAGAAGGACACACCAACAACTAGAGATTGGTGATTGTATTGAAGTTGTTCATGATTATGAATATCTAAGGACAATAATTGATGAAAAACCAACTGGAACACAGATGTCACTTGCAGTAGAGAGTTTATACTGTGTGTGACAGGCATACTGGCTCTTTCTTTCTTCTTTGTTGCTTGGTATCTGTATCTGTCTTGCTGTCTGCAGTTAACAAGAACAAACTCAATAAGACTGTTTATATGTTAATATAATAGCACTGTCGGTCTATAGCTCTGTTAAACAAATCCCTGTGATATGTGGTGTGTGTCACTTGCATATTGTACTTAATTCTGGATTGTTGGTGATTGTTATGAAGCACTTTGTCATTAAATGTCTCTTAAAAGACTTCTTTAAAAGAATTTTAAAGATGAAACACAATAAATGAAACACCTCAATATCTGTAAAACATAACACTGAACAGGAATTTACTGAAATCACTTAATCTTTAGTCAATGAGTAAACATAAATATACACTTTATTATTATTATCATTAAGGCCAAGTTAATTTTCCTATCGTGTCTGACTTTAAATCATGAGATTATGCTGAGAGTTCACTCAAAACAATAAATTAAGTTTCAACACAATCAGCTTATTAGCAGACTTCCCAGCATGCACTGTTCAAGGGTTAAAACTTTCCGGAGACCTTTTCTTTGTATTTTAAAGAAAACATACATGATGGAAATTTGCTGCATGTCTTTAATACATTTTATTTAAGAGTAAGTCATGATTGTTTCATTTCATAGTAAGAAAAACAATATATTAGTAGATGCAGAATATAACTGTGAGCAGCCTTGCATGTTGTCTTTCAATCAATTCTGGTGCAAAGTGACTTCAGCATCAGCTGTAAGTTCTTCATATTAAACCGACTGAGTCTGCAATTAGAAAATGTAAACAGAGCAAATCTGACTGCAACAATTTGTCAGGGTGTTGTTGATTCAACTTAATATCTTAAGTGTGTTGAGTTTGTCATCTCTAGTTGAGTTATAATTGTACAGCAGCAGGGAGATTTATATTTTTAGTTAAACTTGCTTAAAATGCTTTAAAGAGTTGATGTGTACTAATCAGACGGTGCAGGTCAAATGGGGGGAGTGTTCTACTTTATCTCATTGGGGTGGGGTGAGAAGAGGTGGAACGTTATCTCCAGTCTTGTTTAACTTGTTGATGGATGTGTTGTCCAAGCAATAAAACGACTCTAACAGGATGTGTGATCTTAATAAATCATATTTTGTGCGCAGGGGATTTGATATTATTTTCTCCCTGTGGTGTTGGTGCACAGCATATGCTCTCTATATGGTGCCAAACCCAACATCACCTGATGCCAATGATAGTAATGTGATGCTAATTAGATGTAAAGAGGACAGAAACTGAGAATGGAGTGAGGTCAATTGCCTTAATTATCATTTTTACAGAGGACTTAATGGAAGACAGAGATTCATCTTGATAATGTAGAAAATTATACAGTCGGGGTTGCGTGCTCACATTAAAATGTCACATATACTTCTGATATGAGAGTCTGGCTGTTTGGAGCAAACTGTGTGCTCCTGTACACTGCTCACCTGTGCAGCAGCTAGAGAAAGAGCAGCATGCACATACTTACAGAGCAATAGGCTTAGAATTAAGCAATGAGGCCATTATTGTGTTTGCCAGTATTTCTTTGTGGTAGTATTATTTTCATCAGTATAAATGTACCCACATGGTAAAATAAGCATATATACAGATGTGGGTACATCACTAAGTCGTGTTGACGCTGGTGTAGTTGTTTGTTGTTGAGATGATTTTACACTAATTTCTCTCTTCTTTCTCAAATCTCTACTTTTTAGTCTTTCTCTTTAATGGGTTTTCAGGTCTGGAAATAAGCTGTTTTGAGTATGCTCCGTTGTTCATCAGCCCACCGGTCCTCTTACTGGATTCACTTCTACAATTTATTTTTCAATTTGATATCACAGCCTGCGGGAAGCATTTAGTCAAATTTATTTGCGGATGTAAAACGGCATGAGTGGAAAAAAAAAATCGTTCTTCTGTTTTCCTCTGCAGGGTCATACAGGATTAGCCAGGGCTGAAACACATTAGCTGGTTTTTATGGCGTTCAGTCTCCCCCCACAGCAACACCTGTGATTATTTTCTACATGTTGTCAACAGAGTCTCTCAATTTGGCCCCTGTTTCATTTAAAATTCAATAAACACTCTTGCTGAAATCACCTGTAATATTGATTAAGTGAGTGTGAAAACATTCAGTGATGTTTAAACATCGGGAGTGAAAAGCTGGAGGCTTTCGAGCCCCATAAGAAGTGGCCCACAAGTAGCCGAACGTAAGGGAAAGGACACAAAGTGAAGAGACGGACAGAGCGTCAACATCGCTCTGACATTTTGGCTGCGATCAAGTGGCGCTGGATGACACATCAGACACACACACACTCTCCTACATGCCTGTCGAGTGGTTCAGCAGTTGCATGCTTGGACGTGGATTTGCAGTCTAGCCCCCCGAAAACATGTCAGGACCCTTCAGAGGACAGATTACAATTATGAGAAGTTCAAGAGCATCCAGTTGTCAAGGAAATGTGTGTGATACGCCCGCACGCTAGTAAGAGGCGGGAAACAAACACGTGGAAAGATAAAGAACAGACAGTGTGAGAGAGAAAGACAGTGAGAGGAAAAGCTGTGATGGAGAGAATGAAATATGACAGTTTAATATGGAGATGCCACTAGTTAACATTTTTTTGGTCCACGAGCTGCCAAGTTGCATCACAGACGAGCAGACGGCAGAGACATGAAAAACTTCAGTGTCAGTCAGGATCAAATGCGTTCTTGTCTAAATCGGGGCCAACTGTGGGTCGACAGAGGCCAGGCGAAACAGCAACCTCGAAAAAGGATCTTTTTGAAGTTGATGAATCATCAGTCGCTCTTGGTTAACTCCCTTTGTTAATGTGGTTTGCTTTATGATTTTTCAAACAGCTGCTCTTGACTTATCAAATTATTGATATGTTTAAAGAAAAGCTTCTAAAACCTGCTTTTTTTCTGCAGACAAATTCAGTGCAAGTTTCAAAAAGTCAATTCAGGAATGCAATTTAAAATGAATCAAAAATGAACCCAAGCAAAAGATGTGAGACATAAAAACCCTCACAACAACACAAGCTGCAAGTTCAGTTTGGGCACACAAGGACTTTAATAAAGATGATGCAATGAAAACAAAGATTTATCTCACATAATGTGTCTAAATAGCTATTTCAACTTACATGTGTGAAGAGTTTTCACAGCCAACCCTCAGCTCCATAAGCAAACAACAAGTCACAATTTCACTGCAGGTAAACTTCACAAAGCACTTCTCAGAAATTTTCAGCCTTTTTTTATGTTAAAAAACTATAAACATCAAAATCTGAAACCCCAAATTATTTGTGACGTGCATCTCGAAGGTCTGACTGGTTCATTTATTCGGAGTCAGAGCAGCAAAGGGGAGCCAACCTCAGCCAGGAGCTGTGTGCAACTTCTTGATATAGTTATCAGAGAAACATAGCGTTCAATTTCACAACTCTTTCAACCATACAAATCTGTGTGTTATCACTGCTACAACCATCATAACTGTCATATCCTCTGCATCAACGTGCAGCTACACCCTCAGGCGCCGACTCCTTATCAAAACACTATATAATGATGCCGGTGCTGCATGAGCTCATTTTCAGAGGCGCCTTCGCGCAGCTCAAATGCCGACGGTGATGCCTCGGTGCACTCGATGGCTGGTTGCTCTGCCTCCCATTCAAACTCTGACGAAAACTGTCAGAGTGTGTGCTGAACTGCAGTACAGAGAAGGGTCTCTCTTTCCTCTCTGACATTCGGCCCGCCACACACCATATCAAACAAAATCTCTTTCAGCAACAGGAGTGCATCGGAAAGCGATGCATCATCTGCAAAGAATGGTCACTAAAATTCAGCTTAGCTTAAAGTTTCTGTTTAATGTTGTATTTCTTGAAAGTCTATTTGTTACTATATTGGCCCAAATATATTATGATATTCATTTTTTGGAAATTAGGAAAAAACTACATTTTATTCAAGCTATGACATTTTTTGCATTACCAGTTATCCGAAGCCTTGTTGCTAGTTTCATCAAGTCTGTTAATAGTGTGTCAGCTCCAGCAGTGTTCCCACTTTAACCCACTCCCACAGTGGGCCATTCAAAAGTGTCTCCCTATGTCCAGATGACCAGAAATCATCTGTCAAGCAGCCAGGAATTACCACTGTCTCTCAATGTAGTGATGAGGGGCTCCAGCAGACAAAGAAACTAACTCTGGAAACTTCAAGAGCCTGACATGAGACAGAGTATGTGACTGATCAACAAGCTGCACAAATGTGAGATTCTGCCTTAATGGGGTTGTTTCATGTTTCACTTTTAGGATGAAGGCTCTCTATTAGCATCTTGAGGAAACGTTCCCAGCGGGACTAGTCTGACAGTGGGGATGCTGCTGGTGCTGTGACTAAAGCCACCAATTAGTGCAGGCTGCATTCATGAATCCAATTCTTTGATTATATTTGTTGGACTTTATGGGATCGAGGCAAGAGAGAAAGACGTATAATCAAGTTTCATGATCAGTATTAAACTGGAGATGTTGCAGTTTTGTGATATTCCCCCAAAAACTACATTAGTGTTTTATAATTAATCATATTTTCTTGCATTAAATAACACATTAATGTACATATAAATATGCATGAAATGCATTCATTAAGTGTTTGTGGTTCATTTTGTCAGTTACCAGAGCAGAATATGTTAAAGTGCAGTTTTGTGCATGAGATGTCCTGACAGTGTTTGGACGGTTTGACATGCCAATTACAGCTCATTTTTATGTTGACTGTCCATAGAGATACAGAAGCTCATATTTCCCTTTCAGTTGACTGTCAGTCTCTCCAGAGGGATATCTAAAAGCCACTCACATGTCTCAATGTATCCCTCTTGATGCAGCTGAGCTTTTAGAGTAAAAGGTACAGAATCCTGAGGGATGCTGACCTCTGCGCCTATACGGAAAATTTTAAGTGTAAGTGTGAGTGCATGAATGTGTAGGTGTTTGTGTGTATGCTGCTGTATGCGTGTGGAAGTGTGTGAGTGTGTGTGCGTGGGGAGGTGGAAGGAGATCAATGTCCATTATTGGTGTGAATGGGATCAATCAGCCAGTCAGTCAAGCAGTATCTAAAAAGGCAAACATAAAGTGATAAAAACACACCTACATGCAAAAGCTTGCCACACACATGCACGCACCCACATAAATAACCTCACACTCACACACACACACTTCTGTTGGAGTGGCTGGCTATCAAAATTTCTGTCCAATGGGAAAACTGGAGCATGTCAGAAAAATACGTGGAGGTCAGTACTGGAGCATGGCACAGTGCAAGAGTGTATTGTGTAGATGAGCCTACTCATACACACACATGTGCGCACACACACACATTAGCTGCGCAGGCGGACACAAACCGTCTGCGAGAGAGTCAGCGGGAAAGGGACACGCCCCTCTCTTTTAGTTCAATCCCTCGGGGAAATCATATACTGACACCTCTTTCCTCGCCATTCTTTCACCCACTTCCTCGGCTCTTTTCTTTCTTCTCTGCCTTTTATTCTCCCCCCTATTCAAGTCTCCACTCAGTAATGCTCTATTACCACAAAGGACAGACCGCAAATTGAATGGGACAGAAAGAGAATGGCACTAAAACACACAAACAACCCTCCAAAAAACACACAGGGATATTAAAAGGGAAATGAAGAGTGAATAGAGAAGTGCGCCTTTTTCAACAGGGTTACTTCACAGTACATCTATCTATCTATCTATCTATCTATCTATCTATCTATCTATCTATCTATCTATCTATCTATCTATCTATCCCTAATTTTGCCGTTGCTGCCGTTGACAGGACTGTCTATTACTCATGCTGCCTCTCTCTCTCCTGCCTCTGCACTCTTGTCCTTATCTAACTTGGCCTCACTGGCGGTAAGCTACTGCAGCGATGCCAGATGAAGAGAAAACCATCTCCTCTTTTTGTAACAGGAGTGTGGGCAGGCCACCCACCTTAAGTTTTAGATAGATTTCATACATTGGCTTGGAAAACAGCGAAGAAATGTTCCAACTTTTTTTTTTGGAGAGTGGAGTAAAAAAAAAAAGGCTGTCATAGCATAGACAGCGGGAATGAAGGGAGAGACTCTGGGAAGGAGAGATACCTGTTTATATGTGTTACAGCCCTGTGGCAGAAATCACTCCCAATTTGCTACTTGGTGAACTACATTTAATTTTACTTTTTACTTGAGTGTCCAAATTCTGAATATAAATTGAACTATGCAACATTCCTCCTGCACCGTTCAAGCCTACAGGGCCTGTTTGCTGTCTAGAAAAGGTTTTGGGTGGAGGATCAATTTAAGATAATAGTTGCAGAAGAAATCTCTCTGCCTACATGAGGTGAACAATGACTCATCAGTGGTTTCTTTCTTGTGTTTTGCTCAAAGCGCTGAATTTGCCTTCCAGCCTTGACAATGCCACCTCACAATGTAATTTTTCCATTGTACTCGAGCATGGCAAGATTCTGTACAATAGAAGAATAGAGCAATTGGCCTTCATTTACAACTGTCAACACCTTACTAAATGAACCCAGTTCTTGTTGGACCTTTTGTTTCTCCTAAACTTCCTTTGAGACTTGAGAAATATGGCATGCAGATGCCTAATCATGCTTTATTGTATATTTGCATTGCTGAGTTATAATAGCCTTTTGTAAAGCTCAAGAGTTTCAAGAAGTGGCAAGTCATGCCATGCAGCCCAAACAGGTTTACGTGCCCTCAATATGGATTATGACTGTAATCAATGCAATCATTTGTAAAATAGTTACGCCCATGAAAGCATGAGCTACTCCCTGACATTACAAAATAGCTCTTGAGGATAGCTGATGAAGTGTTAACTTGATATGTATCTGTGTCTGCAAAGTTTTCTCTGGCACTGAGTAAAATCACATTCTGCTCCTTGAGGTGCAGATGTGCGTCAGTAACAGGACATATCATTTTTTAAAAATCTTTGTATAGGGCAATTAACTAATTGCTAGTCATATGTGTTGAAAAAACTATGGACAGGGGTAAGGGCAAAATTGTCCTTTACCACCACAGAGGCTCTGGGTTTCTCTACCAGCTGCGGGAAGCAAAGAACCTCCGAATTATGATCCAACAAACACTATCTACTATCCATGTCCAGAAGTTCAAAACCAGCACTCACGCAGCCAAAGGCAGAGTTAACAGACTCGAAGAGCACAGCGAAATGGGCATCCAAAGTGGAAAAAATTGGGGGAAAATAAGACATTTTCTATTACCGTAAAATATGTATTGTTCGGAGGAAAAAGTTCAAGCCCATGTGACAAATTCTGTAGCGTACTGTAAACGGAATGGTAAGTGGACAAGTAAATGGACTGCATTAATATAGCACTTCCATACACACACACACACACACAGATAGAAGTGAGCTACCTTGCAAGGTGCCGGCCTGACCATTGGAAGCAATTTGGAGTTGTAAATGCTGAGCACATAACAACTGAAACAAGATGTATTAAAGTACTGCACCCATTCTGAAACAAACGAAAAGCAAGAACGTGACAGAAACAACCCGCTCCGACACTGTGTGCTGCCTCTCAGTGTGTACCTGCAGTGCCCTGTCGCCTTGTGCTTAATTCTATTAACTCCAACGGACAGTGAATGTGTCATGATTAGGCGCTAACTAACTGAATGAACGGTGAGCACCCAGATGCCTTCTCGTACTCTTTGAACTTCAGCAGATCAGCAGAAGATTTGCACACCAGCAAGTATTTAACTGTAGTGTATAGGTGTGTGTGTGCTGGGTAGTGGACTGTGCGTGCAAACACACTGGAGGAGAAAGAGAAAGAGCTTGCTCAATACCCTGCAGGGATCCACTTGAGATAAAATTCAGCAGCACTGAATAATACTCTCCATTTATCAAGGAGAAAACACTAACCCTGACACACACACACACACACACACACACACGTATATACTACATACTGCACTCACAGAGGCTTGCTGGGAAGTGAAGGTGCCCTTGTGTCAGTGGTCATTTATCAGAATATGTGATTCAAAGTGCTATGGCAGGCGAAGCCCAGTGGTCTCTGCTTGTGTAAATTTCTCCTCATCGCTTTGAACCCTCCAGCACATAATGCCAGTCCGGCATGCCCCCGTAATGTGAAACACTCTCCCCTGTGTTTGGATTTGCATCCTTCATCCACAGAGAGCCTTGCAACAGGAGAAAGGCCACCACAGCAGGAGAGAGGATCAAACAAACAAAAGAGCTCAAGTGAAGGCCAGTATGCAATGAAGTATTTCACTTTTATGTTACTTAATGCTTTTTGGTAAAAATATAAACTAATACATCCTTACCAGGTCTAGAGTGGGTAAATCTCATGAGCTGAGCCAGATGTTAAGATCAACAATAAAAGCCTGCTTAATATAGAATTATGATGTGAACTTTAAACTGACATTAACTGACATCATACCTGACATTAAAAGCAAATGAAGATTAACAAGATGAACTTGCTGTGCAGTGAGATATATGAAGTTCACGATAAAGTTAAACATGCAACAAGCCCTTAAATTGGTTAAAGCACCAGGAAAGTAGATGCAACTAAACAGATCCAGAAAACTTTGCTGCACATACACAGGGCTGACACCCCCCTGACTCCTCTGCTGTTTTATTTACAGATTATTATTGATGCATAGTGTTTACTGTTGGATCCCCATCTCGTCTGTTTCTTCTGTCAGACTCTAGTCCAGCCAGTGTTTTTGCTGCATAGAAGGGCCTTTATTTTTTATCATGCACAGCACAGGTGAGTGATATTTTGACGGCTGCACTGTGCTCACCATGATCAAATGGAGCAACCCCTGAATTTAAAAGAGAAACGTACACTAGAGATGTAGATTAACACTTTCTTAGAAAAGGCTGCGTATGTGCATTTATCTACTTGGGACCATAACAAACCCTGCTAAAAATAATAAAAAGCCCTAAGCTGTAATGGTTGAAGTTTTCCAGATCGAATAGAGAAAATAAAACAAAGTCTGCAAGCTAGTTCATACACACCACTGAACAGCTCAGCTCCGGATCAGCTGATATACCAACCTACTGCCGTCACCGACCGGGTGATCGATTTTAAGCTGTCAACTCACTGCACATTCTCCTCTGCTGCAGCTAGTGCTCATGCGAGTCACGCCTTACCTGTTGTGACCGAGTCCCTCGACATTCATAATCGAAGAATGATCAAAGAAAGGTGTTGAGAATTTTAACAATGTTATAGATCCTGCTCCCAATAGTTTAATTCAAGTCACCAGTGATCAATGCAATAAAACTGAGTGAAGGAGCAGACAGTTAGTGGATATAATGACTGAGAGTGATTTTAAAGCTCTATAATATGACAACACTATGGATCTAATGGGTTAAGATGGAAGAATTGATTGTAATTATGTGGTTCACTTTTCACTTGTTGCTGCATGTAAATGATGCAAAGCAAAATGATTTATTTCCATTTGTTCCTATATTTTTCCTTTCGGATGAATTTGTTCAGGTGTAATTTGAACCATGCATGGAAAGCACAGTGTCCACTTGAGTGCACACAGAGAACACTGCTTCACGTAATGCAATGGTTATCTACTGGTGCAAATGAGTTACAAGCCAATTTCCCTGTAGTGGCTCCTCCGCCACTTCACATGTGGTACAGTAGTATACTACTTACATAGGTCACTCGTCTTGTGCTGCCATTGTAGATAATTTGTTTCATTCTTAAACGTTGTGTGTGCTCACAGACTTGCGCTTAACTGCTGTGTGTGCTTGACTAAATGTGCTGAATATCAAGCTCTGTATTTGCTGCTTACTGCTGCATATCAGACTGCTGTTACTCACATTAAGGATAAAAGCAGAGTAGACAAGAAGAAATACACACTCAAGTTTCTTTTTTTCTCTCTCAGGAGAAAGTCGTGGCATTTCCTCACGTCTCACTGAAAGCCTGAAAACGTGGGACACTGGTTTCTGGCATCAGACTTTGGCTGTTGTGCATGCAGTTTTATTCCTGTTATTTCTTTTTGGTGGCTTTAAAATAAGCTTTGCCAGGAGCCAAAATAATCTATTTACGTTCATTCTTAATTACTAAACTCTTATTCAGTATATGATTCAACTGGCAGAGTTCAAAAGGGTTTTTAAATAAATGCATAACAGAATAATTTTGACCAGTATTGAATCTTCTGTCAGAAACTAAATCCAAGACTCAGTGGTGTGTCCTGTTGTTTTGCCACTAAGCAAGATTATGAATGCAAACTATATGAGAGAATAAAAGGCAAACATGCACAGTTTGAATACAATGTCAAGAAGAAGAGAAATACTAGGAAAGCAAGAAATAGAATGAATGGCCCATTATGACTGTGTGCAGACCAGCAAGTGGAACAGTGATCTTGCATGATAATGCCAAATCTTTGTGGTCAGATCAGAATAACAATTCAATCACAAGGACGGACATGCACATGAAGACAGGCACACACACACACAGTGCAACTAATTCAATTGTCATTACAATGTGCCACTTGTTTTGTTTTTTTTATTCCCTTTTCATTTTCCTCCAGCAGTGAGGTGACAGCACACAGCCCCTGCTTCTGTCCCCACACTGAAAATTATAACCTTATAGAGTACAAATTTTAGTAGGGCTCAACCTACTCCATCCAGCAGAAACACTTTCATGTCATTAGGGTCAATCTATCTGGGGCGCGACTGTGTGGAGTTCCTGGACACACTCACTCACACCCACACACCCACACACACACACACACATACACACAGACATAATTGCATTTTGTACAAATTGTGTTTGTTATGTTTCAAATTGCCTCTTTTCACCTCAGCATTCAGTCCGGGATTTTCCATTCCAGTCCATTTTAGCACAGCATCTTTGCTCAGTGAGAAGGAAATGTGGAGACGTCTGTGCAGCCAAAATGACAGAGCGATGAGAATGAGAGATGCAGATAATTGTCAAGGTGGTGAGGGGGGAGATGCGGGACGGGCGAATAAACACACCTGATTTTCTGATGCACACACTTGTTGAGCCTCTTGCAAACTGCACAGACACTACCTCAGTGACGGCCTCAGATTGAAGCGTGGTGTGTGTGAATGTGCACAGTTATGAAACCGAAAACAAATTTGCATGGACACACAAACACCCAGGACAGCAGAGCTTATGAAATATATACATGTGATCCAAACAAACACTGATTTTGTCGAATTCTAGTGGAGCTAGGCCGTCTCCTCGCAGACACACAGGCACGGAAGCACCACCCCCGATTCCCTGACGAATTAATCCTCACATCTGTTCTGCTGGAGACTGAGAAGAGATTAACCTGCTGCTTTTACTGCCTCATTGGCTCACACGCATGGACAAGTGAACACGCACACACACATGCAAACAGCACTTTCACTCCTACATACTGTATAACCATAGGAAAAGCACGGGCTCACACAGATGCACAGATTCACACATACAGGGCATTTGCATTCACAGACGTCTTTGTCATAATCCGCCACATTGGAGGATAAGAGTGACGACATCACTAAAACCTTTTCGTGGAACTCGAGAGACAAGACTGCAAAACCTCTCTGATCAAGAAACTGAATTAACAGAGAATTTATTCCTCTAAACGCGCCCAAGCAAACACTTCCAGCCAGCTACTGCAGGTGGCGCTATGAACGCTGCATGTTCGCCAAATCATGGACAGAATTACAGTAGTGGTGACGATTCAGCAAACCATTGACAAACACAGAGAGGAATGCAGTTTGGCAAGACTTTCAGCAACGTAACCTGACTGCGGAAATGCGTATGTGGAGGGCTGACTCAGTGTGCAAGTGCATTAGCACTGTAGCAACAAATACACACACACACACACACACACACACACACACACACACACACACACACACACACACACACAAAACATATGCTTTTGAAAATAAAGGTTGAACAAATTAAACAAATGCACCATCCCAATTAAACACACACTGTGTTATTATAAGGAAGCATATTTGAAATTTCAAGTGATGGAGTCATGTTGATAAACCTGTTGAGATGCAGACAATTAAAAAAAACAGAAGCAGACACACACACACACACACAGAGTAATATCATTTATGTGGTGGTTTATCTGTTTATCGCTTTCATGTATGAATGGCAAAATTTGTGCATGTGGACTTGTGTGTCATCAATGTGCGCACACACACATGCCTGCGTCACTGTGAGCGTGTGTCTGTTTAGGTAATTGGGTCTGAGCAGAACATGTCAACACTGGCAGCCAATCAAACGTTTTCCTCTATTTTGCTGCCAACAACATTAAATCCCTCTGCAATATAAAACACAAATTCAGACACACACACACACAAACACACACTTGTACTGATGCTGTGTATAAACACACACGTACTCTCAATCTCATGCTGCTTGATGGCACGTGTGAGAATACAAGAAAGCAGCAATTTTAAGTTTTGGGTGTGCTTGTATGTCACAAATCACACAGAAGAGGCAGCGAGACAGAGCAAAATGAGATGCAGGAGAAAAAAACAACAACAAAATGAGGCTTACGGCTCGAGGGATAGCAAGAACAAATTGCATCAACTCAACTGAAAAACTATAAAACACACACACACACACACACACACACACTCACACAAAGCTGCATGCGACACACGCAAATTGAGACGATTGTGCACAAGCACTCATCTGCCATTCAAATAAAAATGTCACTGCCTTTAATTTCCTACCTTTCATGTTTATTGCTGTTTTATGTTTTATCTTCTCGTCTTTTATCTGAGCCCTCACTCACACACACACACACACATCTTTGTACTTGTATACCTGTGAGGACCCTCATTGACATAATGCATTCCCCAGACCCTGATCCTGCCCCTGACCATCACAACCACAGTAGAACCCTCAAACAGCCCTTTGAAGGTCAGCCCGAAAATGAGGACTGGCCAAAATGTCCCCACTTTCCAAAAACGTCCTCACCCCGAGATCTGAACGATGGCTTGTTCTCACAAAGATAGATGTACGAGCACACACACATACACACGCGCAGAAGCCCCAGGCAAGCAATAAGTATCTCAGCGACTCAATCAAAGAGCGCTGCAGCAACAGGAGCTGAAACTTACCTCCTCCAGACAAAAGTTCATCGTTCCCCAAAACAAGAACGGTGAGAAAATAACAAGAGGACAGAAGTGTGTGTGTGTGACAGGAAAAGAAAGAAGGAGATCAAGGGACCAACAGAATGAGAGAGGAAGCTTTGTAGAAACGGATTTTTGAGACTGATTTCATAAAGGAGAAAACCATATTGAAGTGAATGTAACACAGTCTACCTGTAGTTGTTACTGACTGGACAGAAAGAAACAAATTGAAAGAAGAGGGCAGAGGGCGTGAAGGATATAGCATCCTGTTTTTCAGGCAGCTTGGACAAGAAGAGTAAATCCTACCTGGAGTTGTTCGGACAACGTGGTGGACTGTCTGGTCGTCAGGGTTGGAGCTGAACTCTCCTCAGAACGCAGAAACACTTGCTGACCGCGTCTGCAGGCATCAGAAATAACAGTCAGGACCTGTGTGAGTGTGTGTGTGATTCAGTTGTCCATTGTGCACACATGGAGTCAGCTGTTATAGTCTGAGTGATAAGCTGCTGCAAAACACAGCATTTTCTCTCTCTCTCTCACACACACACACACTCAAAAACTTATCTTTCTCCAGGACTGAGCAGTGCAGGAATTTAAAGGTGTGTGTCTGTGTGTGTGAGGGAATGTAGGAGAAAAGGTGTGTGTGTTTACGTGTGTGTGAGTTTGTATGTGTGTGTATGAAGTCCTTACAGGTCCTTCCCTTTCTTCCTCTCGAGCGCAGTCATGTCATCTCCACCTGTCGTACGCAGAGAGAGCGCTGGAGTCACACACACATTCACACACACACAGCGATGCACAGATGCACACGCTCACGCCGGCAGGCTGAGACACACACTGCCGCGCCAACACCACGAGCCGCAACGCATAGAGCCCAGAGTGAACACAGTCCCTCCTCCTCTCTCCTCCCACCTCTCCCCTCTCTCCCTCTCTCTCTCTCTCTCTGCTCCTCCTCTGGGTCTTACTGCCTCTCTCAACCCTTCTATTTCAGTTTCCTACTGTCACTACGTACGGCAGCAAGATACACACACACACACACACACACACACACACACACACACACACACACACACACACACACACACACTATACTAGAGGTACAGTACATGAGAAGCAGTGGAATTATGAGCTATATCACAAATATTTAGAATATTTAGAATAATAGTCAGAATTGCTTTTAGATTTTGCTGATTTTTAAAAAAAAATTATTTCTTTAAAAGCCATTAAAACTGATTTTCACCCAGGTTTTGGACACTTTCCTCATTTCAAAAAAAGGTGCATGTGGCTATTTGTTTCAAACAAATGACATGACCTTTGTTAACCTTTTCAAGACAAGTAAGCTCTTGTAGATATACAGACTGCGACAAAGATCATTGTTACACTGGTGCAAAACCTCTAAGAGAGACAAGGTCGAATGTTTGTACTGCGTCTGACTTTGACATTGTGGTTTGCATCCTATCGGCATCCCATCCCGCCAACAATCAATGTTGGTACCCTCAGACTGCTGTTTGCATCCCATCAGCAGTCAACATGCGTTTCTTTTAACCATGATTACAATCTCATCCTAATTATTTCATTACACTGAATGAACCAAATGGCCTCGGTGTAACCAAACAAGAAAGGTAACAGATCACAAAACGTTTATATGAATATTTGTGTTGTTTTTGAAGACAATAATAAACTACCTTTTTGTTCTTGGTAAAAAAAAAAAAATCACACCACAATGTCCATTTATTAGCTTGATCTTTCAGTCATACGACATGATTTGACTTTAATCATTTGTCAGTGTATTGTAGATTGTAGATTTATGAGCATGTTAAGGGCTTCTCTTTCATACTGGCTTTACATTTTAAAGCCATAGTTGATGCATGATCGAAAGCTAAAGAACAGATATTAAATGGACCTTAACTGAGACATATGTGAGAGAAAATACTTCAAGTAATAGAAAGTGACATGAAAAAAGGGCAGAAAAAGTAAATCATCCCCCAGAGTTCTGCAAAGTAATATAAAGTATGCACAAAAAAATGATTAGAGTGCCGTGTTGCCCTGCAAATACTATTTTTGTAATCTGATTTTCACTGAGACTTAATTTAAAATAAAACAAAACAAGCACCTGGAAAATAAATAAAACCCAATTTTGGCCCTACAACCTGCACAGCGATGCAAAACACAGTGGCACGCATATTTATAATGCATCAAAGATTTGGAAGATTTATCTCCACCACCACTCCTCTATACATTTAATCAGCCGACAGATTCATCATATTAGCCCCAATCTGCTGCAGCAGGCGTCCCGCGTGCCGCTGACAGCTGACTCTCTGAGGTGACATTGGCAGTGACGGGACATTTAGTATGAAGCTGTACAACAGGTTGAGTACTGTGTAATGCAGTTCATCAATTTGACAACAACTCTCAGAGCCATTTACTAAAAACAAGCTTGCCAGCAGCTACGCACACACACACACACACATAAAATCACCCACAAAGTCATGTGACAGCAGATGGATAATGTATCTCTTAGGCGAGTCAACACGGTGCTGGTGATTCTGAGGGTTTGAGATTTTGACTGTAATCAATTCTGACATTATTTTAAATGCATTGTGGCTCAAGATAAGAATAGTGTTGTGAGTGATGTTTGTTAAACAGGGCAAAAAAAAGCATTTTTCTGAATGTAGGTCACTTAAAATGGTATTGACTGAACACATTGGGAGCGATCACACAGTCGCAGTGTTGGATTACAACCGGCTGAAAAAAGCAGCTCCTCTAAGTGAAACGAAGAAAGTCGCTGTTGTTCAAATGCTGAAAATTGGCCTGACTAGGAAAAGATATAGTTAGTTGTTTGGAAAATAAAAAAATCAAAGCGAAGTACTGATGTGACGCATTTACTGGAGGCTTGAAATTGCCCAAAATAAATGATGAATCTTTGGAAATTTGAAAACTTTAACCACTCGAGCAAAATCACATTTCATCAGTGTCATCATAAAGAATTTTTAAAAACTTTTCTACCTTGTACTGTACTGCAATGTTTGAAGCTGTAGCATTTTTGTTATATCAAAACCCACTTTTTTACAAAGTCGTTGTTACACCAAATTTAAAAATCAGTGTGTGTTGCAAATTCCTCCTTACGCATTTTCCTGTAATCGAGCATGAGTTCTGTGAAAGACTTGCCTATTTGATCAATGCTTGCAGAGGTGGAGGTGAAGAGAGGTGGAGTTCGCAGCTAGTCAGAGGTCGATCCTCGGTTCGCAGCCATTTCGCTGTGTGTGTGCTCTGCTATAAAATGCTGTAATATCCCACAGAACCCTGAAGGCAGCCTGTTTTCTAAACACGGTGAAAGGTTATTCCAGTACAGACCCTCAGACTGTATTGACCAGCGTTGGCTAACAGCAGCAAGATACACAGAGAAACAATCAGCACTGCACACTGTTCATGTTATCACTTCTGCCACTGTGTCTGCTCACATGAACACACACACACACAGGTGGACCTCTTACATGTGCTCAGGAAAAAACACACAAGCAGCCGGAGAAGTACAAACACACACACACACACACACCTGAAAATAGGTTAGTTCAAAGCAAATTCTCCTCAAAGACTGTCTCTCTTCATCTGCTGTGGACTCTGTGATCTAGATTACCTTTAAAAACACACACACAGACACACAGACACACAGACACACACACACACACACAAACCAGTTCAGCTGAATAGAGTATTGATCCCAAGTTTGTGATTAAAACAGGGGCTGTTGTTGCCGCTCAAATGCAATCAACACACAAACCCACTGTGTGATCACTTACTCAGTTGCTCTTTCACACACATGCGTGCACACACACACGCACAGTGACAAAGTGCACCAGCATGAATAACTACAGTGCAGAGGAACATAATTAGCAAGGATGCAAGCATGGACCTGGAATCTGATGAGGATACGGCCAGTAACCTTGGTGTGCTCTGTGTGTGTGTGTGTGTGTGTGTGTGTGTGTGTTTATGAACAAACGTATGTCAAACTGTATGTGTTGTTGACTGTGATCCAGTTTTATGTGTGCCTGATGTTCAGAAAAAAAGTGATTGATAGCGCGTCCATATGTAAATGTGTGTGTGCGTGCACGTGTGTGCGTGTGTTTGTCCTGACTCCCATAAAGCAGCGCAGTGATTGAAAGCTCTAAATGGTGAAGCTGCACTCAGGGGAATGGGGCTAATATACATAATGGTGGAGCTATATTAACAGCATCCTGATGCACGCACGCACACACATACACACACGCGCACGGTCACACACAAACCTAGGTGTCAATTGGACGGGAGCCTCTGTTTCTCATCCCCCCACACAAGTAGTTTTGCTCCCGCAGATGTGACCGAGCCGGTGAAAAAGGAGAGATAATAAAAACATCTGAGTCAAAAACGTTGCATGGGAATAAATAATTAGAATGTTTATTTGTATTACACAAGCTCCTCATTTAAGTGTTTTGTTAAAAATGATAATTGCAGGGCACTTTTTCACGCAGGTTTAAGTGCGCATTTGTTCACTGCACCCATGTGATCACTGATTAATTACTGATTATTATAGGCCAACCTCTCAGGTGACAGATTACTGCCACTCCACAGATACATTAACATTTCATTATTTATTTCTCTGGGCTAAAATCAAGAGCGTCAGCAGCAATCCATCCACGACATGAAAAATTTCAAGAGCCTTTCACACCAGTGTCTCCTTCTCTGTCCATCCCAGCTTGAAAGGGATCTGAAGCCCATTGACATCCACTTCTGTGGAACAATAGGTTCCCATCTTGAGGTGGCTGCTTCAGAAATGTGCTCAGCTTGATGAGCAATGTGCATTTGGGGAAATGCTTCTGCTGTGTGAGGAGCCGGAAAAGATAGAGGCAGGCAGTAAATGGTCATGCTTGCAGGGGGAATGTGAGGTGCAGATTGTCAAGATGGATCGGGGATGAGCATGAGGTGTCCTGCTGGAAGTTTGGGAAAGACGCTGGATCCTAAATAATAAAGCTAAAAGTGTACACTAATTTGAACTGCTTAGCAACGAAGCATCATTGACTAGACCAGCATTCATAGCTCTAAGTCCTGAGCCTTGAAATGATGAGTCAATAGGCAGAAAATTTATCAACTCTTTGCGCAATTGATTCATCATTTTCATCATTTAACAGGAAACAAATTCACTCTATTTGTGGCTGTGAGTATTTGTGGCTTCTCTCAGTTCTGTATTATAGTACATAGAAAAATTTGGGCTTTGGTGCAGTTGGTCATAAACATTTGTAGATGTCATCAGTTGTGATTAAAAAAATTTGTGAACATTGAATCCACCGTTTATGTAATTCATCTTCCTTAATACTGGCAGTTTTCTACTGTCTAATACAGCATCAAATCTATCCTGTGGTAAGACGAGTTTTCATACAGAATATACAGTGCATTCATTTTAAGAGTGAAATACTGTATTGGAGATTTAATCTACTATTCAATCAGTCTGTTATATGTACCATGAATCTATAGGTATGGAGCTGAGAAAAACCAAGGTAACAGGTAACTAAGGTGTAATTCACGTTGGGCAGCAAATTCTGAAAAACCATCATAGTGTGTACATTGGACAAAGATCTTTCTTAATAGCGTAGATGCTAATACTTTTACCTGCAAATGGTAAAATGACTAAAAGTCTTGATGTAATGAACAGTGTGTTACTGAAAGCTTTCTTCCTTTGCACAGATAAATGTTACACCATGTGCTGAACACATGGTGTATGACGACTTAGAGAAGTGTGCGTGTGTGTGTGTGTGTGTGTGTGTGAATATTACTTAACCTCATTGTTACCCATTCCTAATTTCCTTAAACAACACGAGCAGTAAAACAACAGCAGGAAAGCGCCAATGACACGCCCTACTTTGGAAAGTCACACAGACACACACACACACACACAGTCACAGACTTAACAGCTGCACTGTTTGTATTGATAACCTATTTCAACAGTGCAGTGCGTTTGTTAACTGTACTCTGGAAGGCACGGCGCTTTAAAACAATGTGTCTAAATGCAGCACGCATCAATAAAAAGCTGCCAATAGGACGAAAACACAGCCAGTGTTCGGAACCAGGCAAGATGAAAGTCATTTTTATCCTTAAAAATCCTGCATATTTCATCTTGTTTTTACACAGTGGTTTATCATGTGCTAAATGAAAAGGATACGACACTCAAATGTCCCCATGTGGAGAAAGTGCTTTTAAAGTCCTTTATTGTCTGAAGGACACTGACGCCTGTTGCAAATTTGCTTTGACTGCAAGACCCATTTGAAGGCTTTTATCCTCAAGTGGCAGGTTTTCATTTTGTGTTCGGAAATTCATCAGTTGATCAAATTATCTGAAAAGCATTAGTGTTTTGTAAGCAAACGTCTTAAGATGACTCATAAGTTTTCAAGCCCTGCAGAATGAGTCCAAATTTCAAGGTGGGTGCGTGGGCGTCCTTTCATTCAAATGATAGATAGGCCTACTATGTCACCTTGTTCTGTAAGAGCCCATAGCTCACAGTACTCCACCGCTACAGCATCTATACATCCTGCCATAACAAGCCCAATATGCATGCACCGGGAAGAATGAACCTTTCTGGCTTGCATTCATCAGAAATCACAAAGCCACTTCACGTCAACGTTTTTGAGAGGCTGGTTTGGTGGTTGCTATGTGAGTTAGGACGTTGGCAACCTGAACAGTTTATAAGCCAGTTTCCATACCAACACACACTGTCTCCTCACCGGAGTCCATCTCAGCAGCGTTGAGAAGTGAGGAGAAGTGGACGAGAGGATGGGAAAATGAAAAAAGAGCAGAGGAGAGGAGACCCTACCGCTCTATAGAAATCTCTATATGGTCCGCCACTATTTCGAAATCCCACCTGCTGAGCAACAGAATAGTTCTCCCTTGCTGCTGTTAATGTTTGTGCTTGTGTGTGTGGAGGACACACTCTGAGCTAATCAACCAGTAACTCAAGCTGTATTTCTCTGCATTTGTGTGATGATGCATGAGACGTATAGTTATCATGTCACAGCATGAAATGTACTGCAAGGAGTTTTTAACAGGCCATGGAACACTCTCAATTTAATGCAGATGCCTCTATATAAAGGACATAAGCAAACAAGACCATCAGAGAGAAGGGGCTATTTCTATATAGTTACTCTTAATGCCTGTCAGTGGGTCCGATTTCCCATTAAATCAGACGAAGCGATATGTGGCATGCAGACCAGAGGAGCCCAGGTTTACATTTTCCCAGGCTCTGAGCAGTTCTTTAGCCAGTTCAAAAGGAAGCAGCATGAGATTTTTCTTTAGAGAATTTTATGTTTCTGTTACGTTTTGAGGTTATGGCTGATACTGGAGCAGGATCAGCGAAGAAAAAAGATTCGATTGAAGAATAAAAAAAATGAAAGGGACCGTGATAGAGCACGGGCGAAAAACCTTGGTTGGTTATTCAAAGATGGAGAGAAATGTGGGAAATGAAAGCATACAGAAGTAATCCTGAATTGACCCCCTTCCTCCTACATATACACACACCTGAGTGTGTAATATGAGAATATTGAGAACATTAGTTTTCTCAACTAAATTACTGCTGATCAACCAAATCTGTTAGTTGCACCCAGCTGTGTTTGAAATAAGGACAATAAGATTTAAAATAAATTGCCTCTTTCTTTCATTAGCTTCCAAAACAAATGCAAACGCTAGTAAATCCAGATCTTTTGATACAAGGCTGTGGAAACACTTCTGCTTTTGTCCACTACAGTCAGCCCAAAATGAAAGTTCCTTGCAGTCAATTTAACAGCCAACTAGAGTTATAATTTTGGTTCTGAGGTGGACCTGATTGATGGTTCACTGCTGATTAAATTGAAGTCTGTTCAGCAGGTAGCCTGTCTGAAATGTTTGCCTTCATCCAAGTCCATTTAAATTTTCAAGCTCCGAGTGAGCTGAGTGAAAAACTATGTTAGTAAGTGCTTAAGCACCGGGAATGTTCGAGGTACAAAATGTGGAGTGACGCTACGAGCATGTCAACTTGCTGAGCATGTGGAGTAATGATGATAAAGCTGCCTGGGAGCATGGGAGAGATTATCTGTGTTTGGACCTGGGAAAACAGGACGAGCCAGTTGAGTCCTGAGCTTCCAGCTGCGAAACAGACATACGCTGGCTTTGTTCTTTGATCAGCCTTTCATGACTCGAGCGACCTCTGTGTAAGAGCTGGACTGGGTGAGGTTCGACTCGACTGAAACTGTAATTGTTTGCAAGGACATCATAACTGATCCTTTGATCTATGTGAAGGTCTCTGTCACTCACCACTAATGCAGAAAGGCTGTGGGTTGATTCACAGCAACAAAGAAAACACTACTGCGTCGGTTTAGAGGAAAAAAACTGCCTGTCCTCACGCGTCATGTTTGTATCAAAATCTCAAAGTGTCCCTGTTGCATGTTGTTAATGCACTTTGCACTGAGACGTGACAGATACTATATCTATAAGGATGTAGAAACATTCCTGGGTTGTGCCATCTGCATTCAAACTCTGCAACCAGCCGACAGCTAATATGGCTGATGTTGTAAATGAAAACAGCAGGAAATGTCTAAGGTCACACAGCCTGTCAGCATCCATTTGTTTCTGCTCCATAGGTTGAAGTGTTTACATTTGCCTGGTTTACACGCCTGGTGCCACTTTTTTAAAGGGAGCCCTCTATAAGGGCTTCATATATTAGAATTAACACCATTATTATTAAGTAAGACACGTGTAAATTATTTATAGATCACTTATAAGCATTTTATAAGAACAACAGTTGGGTTGCCAGGTTGTGAGAAATGAAAATCCTTTTGGTAGGTTCTGCTCCAGTATCACTCATTTCAGCCAGCTCTTTAATTCATCAGTAACATCCCTGCAATTTATAGTCACGTTGGGCTTCAGAGCATCCATTTGTAAGCAACTTACTAACGTTTACAATTGCACACTTGATGAATGCAAGTACAATTGCATTACTAAATGGGTTTCTCACACGTCGGTAGTTATAAATGTTAGAAAGTTATTAATGAAGGATTTTTATAGATATCTATCAAGTCTATAGTCGTAATTGTTAGTTATTAAGTTGAAGGTTATTAATACATTGAAATTTGGCTCTGTAGCTTTTTTCCCCTATGAGGGGAAAAATGATCCACTGTAGGGGTCATCTGGGCTAAAGCGCTAAAGACAATGCAAGTGTCTGGCAACGCAAATAATTAATAGCTACCATATGCAAACACTTCAGCAGAACACGGTAGCACAGGAGGAGAAGATAAAGGCTTATGTACTTGCAAGATATGTGTCTGCAGCTATTCAGACAAGCACTCATAATAAAGCTGATGGGTGGTATAGAGCTTATGTGACTTTCAGACTTTGTGTCTTCCAGTAGGTGCACCCCGCCAAAAATATACATCAGCGAAAATAAAAGTATTAAAATGTGTGTTTGTTTTTATGTGCGTAAAGGAGAGCTCTTCTCCTGTCATAGATAGCTGCTTCCTTCCTGATGTGCTGCTCCACAATGTTCAGGCACACACACACACATTTCCTTCCTTTAGTATTTGGTTAGTGCTGTTCATGTCAGAGGTGAGTGGAAAACAGTGGGCGGTGTGAGGAGTTGGTGATAAAATCCAGAGGATGGGGAAGCGAAAGAGAGATAGTGAGATGAATAAGGAGACGGAGAGATGGAAGGAAGGCGGCAAACCTGCTAATGGGAAGTTAAAGGTTGGAGGGGAGGAACCTGAACCTGTCAATCACAGTCAGATAATGACGGCATCAGCTTAAAAGCTAAAAGATGTCACGGCTGAGACGCAGCTGTTGTTACCTAGGACACGTGCACGCCGGCATGCGCTACAAGGGTTAGACAAAAACACACGGGTCAAATGGAAAGTGCAGCAGAAAATCTCCAGCAGCGAGAAAAGGTGGAAACAGAGGAGAAGTTAGAGCAAGGTTAAAAGATGGAGACAACACAGAGAGGGCAACTGAGAGAAGGCAAGGGCGGGAGGAAAAGGAAACACTGCAGCAGCAAACGGCAGCAGCTGTAGAAAGCAACTAGAGGAAAATAGATGGAGGGAAGTCATGCAGGGCCAGTGAGACATAAAAAGGAGAGAGACGAACGAACGCTGCAGCAAACAAACAAAACTTCCTCTTCCGCCCTCTCGCTCCTCTTTCTTCTCTCACTTTCTTTCCTCAAAACTACAACTAATGAGATGTGGGCGACAGAGCCCAGCAGAGCCGCCCAGCACTGCGTTTGCCTTTGCAGTGTGTGTTTGGGAATGCAAGCTTGATATCTGTGTGATATTTGTGTGTTTGCATTTGCGAGTGTTATCACCTCTCTGTACCTCTTCATTTCTCTAACTGGTCCCTGAGTTCGACCAATCTGAACGCAGCATTGAGACCATCAGCTGCGTGTTGAACAGGCTGAGTAGATGCTACAAGTGGTAATTGACGATGATGGCGTGTGTGTGTGTGTGTGTGCGTGAAATAACCATACTGACTCCGATTTGTTGCTATGGCATCCCATCTTCCTGAGGTGCAAATATCAAAGAACAATTTATATCAACAATTTCCTCCCCATAATGAAGCAGTGAATGTGCTGACCCTTGCGTGCACACACACACACACACACACACAAACACACACACACACACACACGCGCGCACACGCCCTCAAAAAGCAGCCTCTACCCTGCCACCCCCTCCTATATCCCCCTGTAGAGTGCAGGGGAAGTGGGGTTGTTCAGTTGGAAGGAGCATTGATCCTTTATCTGACTGAGGTTTGTGAAAGTTAGAATCTCTGGCCGCGACCGTGGCTCTGAAATGTCAGTAGTCTAACTGTGCTGTGTATTGATAAATCCATGGTGCTGTCTGTGGTGCTGAAGTAGCAGACAGATTTGTAATTGTGCCTTTTTCTCTCAGTCCAACCCTTCTGTCAGTTTCATCTTGCATCTATATTCTCAACACTATGTGCAGTAAATAGCCAATTATAGACTAAATTGTAGTCAATATACTGTATAGATCGAAGTGACAAGCAGTAACATGTAGTGGTGGACGAGTGAAAGGATCATAGAGACACACTGCCTGTGGCATTACTATAATAGTTCTATGATCATTCAGTCGTCGCTATGCTGCTGGAAGTGCACCCCAAGACCAAATTATCTCTGTAACAAAATATTCTAGATATATAGTTTTTGCCGTAGGGTTAGGATTTCTTAAAAATTAACCAATCACCAACTGACTACAGTACCAACACAGTCAAGTCTGGATTGCCAAAACTCTGTGTCCCCTTTTGATTTTGTTAGAGAGCAGAAGTCAGATCTGGTTTTGTAGCTTAAGGAAGAAAATTATTCACATCCACAAAACTGACAGAGTTATGTGCAAGACTGCAGAAATATGGGATAGGAGTTCTGTTTCAGAGTTCTCGTTTCATGTAAAATAATGATGCAAGATGTTTTACAGCTCGGATGGAGGCAGAGGGGAGCGAAGACAGAAAACCAGGATGTTGTTAGAGCGTGTAATCCTACTGTGAAAAAGTTTATGGCACCTCGAGATAAAACGGGAGATCTTTGGCAAGTATCAGTAGTGCTGGTGTTAGTGTTAGTAGATGTTCTGGAGCTTTTGATCGTAACGCACAGTCTTCCTCAGCTCGTAGAAATCATGGAAATGCAATGAGCAAATTTAAATCTCTCAAGAACTTTGGTTTAAAAGACAGTAAGTCTCCAGATTACAGCTATTTGCAACATTTTTCTTTTCACTTAACTGATTACTTTTTCAGCAAATGTCAAATACAAGACAAAGTCAATCACAGTTCACCAGAGCTTCAAGGTTTTAGTACAAATTTCTTATTTATTGCATCTGTAATGATAAGGAAACACAAGCAATGTTTTTGCAATTAGGACCAAAAAATGTTTCCTTACTAACTGACAAACCAGATCATTTGATTTAGAGGCAAAAAAGTAGATTCACTGATTAGTCAATCAACAGTAAATTACTTTGATAATTAAACTATTAAAACAAAAGCAATATGAAGACATCACCTTGGGTTCTGTGAAAATTGTTACGGATCAGTGTTTACCACAGGATTAATCAGGTAAATAATTGGCACGTTAATTGATAATGAAAATAAGCGTTCCTAATTTGCGGTCCTAAATGAATAAACAAAATCATGCTCAATGAATATTCTGTTGATTATATAACAATTTGTTCCAGCCCAGATGGGCAGCCTGGCCGTACAGCTGAAAAATTCCACTGTTGGGTGAGACCGAGAGGACGCACAGAGGGAGCGTAGTGACAGAAAAATGTAAGCAGTTGCTGACAGAGGAAAGAAAACCAGTTCATTAGTTTGAGCGCAACAGAATTGGAGCGAGTGCTTTGAAGCTATGACGCAGAGAAACAGTCAACAGGTCAAAACAAAGACACACTATAGGGGTCAGAATACACAATGGCAATTATGGGTACACGATCACACACACACACACAGTCTGCCTCAACATGTCATGAACATACATGACAAATGCACACACACGCCCTCAACGCACATCCACACCTAAATCAACACACCTCAGCCATGCACATGTTTGACCTTTCTCATCTCTGGCCTCTTCCTTCCTCTTCCCTTACAGTTTCTCACTTTCTCTCTTCCTTCCTTCCTTTCTTTCTTTTTTGCTATTTTTTTTCCACTTAAATCATTTCTTTTTTTCATCTCATTTTTTCCCCCAGTGTTTTGTTTTTTTGTGCGTGTTCTCGCTGCAGGATTGAAATAGCAAACAAATCAGTGCTGCTGTCAGAGTGCCCCCAAGTGTTCAAATACCTGAACTACACCCAGCATGCAGATTAGCTTGACCTCCTCCTGCAAATCAGATCACGTTTGTGGCAAAAAAAAAAAAAAACATCCTGAAGGCGTCTGAGCTACATTTAAATTCAATGTATAACTAGAATATATTTTTATCCGTTCTGGCTTCAGACAGTCTCTCTCCTTTTTATTTCTGTCTTATTTGCAAGATTAACTCACCATATGGCATGAGCCTTGGATTTATCCAAGACAATATGAAGCAGTGAATCTATAACCTTGAGAGTCATCAAAGAAAATCCCCACTGCACCTGAACATACCGTGCATTAGTGCTCCCACTCTCATTTGGATTATTGTCATGTACGGCTGCACCGCTCCCTTCGCTTTATGAAGAGTGAGGACCAGAATGGAAACTAATTTTTGAATTTTCTTGACAATTTCTCTCTGGGGCGCTGTAATCATGCAGCAGCCACTGCAGAGCGGAAATGAAGAGCAACTTGTGCGCTGACTTCATCTGAATGCCCCACATCAATTACAACATCAGTCCACCTCCCAAACACCAACTTCAAAGTCGTGCAAGTGTTCTCTCTCTCTCCTACACACACACACACACACACACACACACACACACACACTCTTACACATCTCTGTAAGGAATACCAATGAGCTTATTGTTTCCATTTCAAAGGGAATCGGCAGGCCTAAAGAGGGTAAGAATTAAATATCACGTCTGTCCCCAAAAAACAGGATAAATAAGACAAAGCAGAAAGAAGGAAGTCTAATCCACTGAGAGGCTACAGTGCCAAGTAGGCCAGATTTACAGTACAATATGTTGGCACTCACACTGTCTTTGCATGTGCAGACTTTCAGATCTTATCTCTCTTTCTCTCAGTCTTTCTAATCTCTTCTTCTCTCTGTACGTGTTTCAGTCTCTTCATCTCGTCCTCTCGGGTCAACTCTCTCCGATTGACTATGACTCTGACGTAAGATCTTGTGTGTGTGTAGCATGTGTGTAGTTGAAAAAACAATGTAAGTATATGCTTTTATGCTCATACTATATACGCCCTTATGTCTCTGTGTGAGTGTGAGACAAAGGATCAAGACTCTCTCAGCAGGAACGCACTCCAGGAAAAAGAAAGAAAAAGGCATGTAACGTACGTGTCTTCATGTGTCTGTGTAGCAGTGTGTGACTCTGAGTTAGAGATGGATGATTTGGATAACCTTCTACTGCAGGCATGTGTATTTTATATCACAATAAAAATATATCCTGATATGAAATTAGGAATTGTTAATAGATGTAAAAAAAAAAAGAAAAAAAAGTTTTTGGGTCATCCAGTAAATTAAATGTCTGAACAAATGATGCAAAATCATGATGCCCAGTTGCCATAAAGTAGTCGTGCTCCATGATTTGCAACACTGTCCACAATGATCTACAGAGAAAACATTTTTACAGTTTTCGCTTTCTCATTTTTCAGTGTTTACTGTTATGTCATCATCTTATGGTACAGGTATACAGTACATCATCATATCGTCCAGTCCTAGTTTGTGTATTTCAGCAGATTAGAGTTCAGCTTGAACTCAGTCGTCTGTACCAGATTACATTTTGAGAGTAAAATTCCCAATCCTGCATCACAGAGATTAAAGGATAAGAGAAGTGATTCTGCGCCACGATTAAAACACTTTAGTTCATGATTACTGCAGTCAGGCCCTGCACATAGCACTCAACTCTAAAGTACTGACAAAGTCTAGTGGTGACAGTGGATATGTGTGTGTATGCACCCCGGTGTGTGTGTGTGGCACTCTATCTAGGCGGCTATGCTGCCTATCCAATCTCTTCACCACTGCTGAGGAAATCAGAAATCATTTTCTCTCCAATTTTCCTCACCTGTCATCTTTCCCCCCTCTCTCTTTCCTCCCCCCTTTCTCTTTCGTTCTCACCCTTTAAGATGTAACTGGAGCCGATTCTATTTTCTGTTGTTAGCACAGTTTCCACTTAAACGCTTTTTCCCGTAGAAAATGATTTGTTTCTGCCTTTTGTGACCCTCTTCAATACCTCCCTCGTCTCAGTCCCGACACCTGTTTTCAGAGAGACACTTGCTCAATTACACATGCGCACACACACACACTCACCCACACACAAAGGCATGAACAACAGAAACACAGAATGCACATATAAATGCAGAAATAGAAGCACACAAAAGCCTACTGAATATCCACTCACATACAGATTCTGACCACATGAGAAGCACAATGGACATATGTCTGAACTAATCACACACGCGCGCACGCACACATATATATACACACACACACACACACACACACACACACACACACACACACACACACACACACACACACACACACACACACACCTTCATCATTATCAGTCAGTGATCGAGGAGAAAAGCAGCGCTCGAAACCTGCTGTTGCCATGGTAACATGGTCATAACAACCTCCCCCGGCCCTCGTGGTAAAAACAGACCTCATTCTCCCCTGAAATCTCTCTTTATCTCCCCCCCTCTGGCTTTACTTTCCCATCCTCCCATCTCTTTTTCTTCATCTCGCTGGTCTTCCTCTTCACTCCCTTGATTTTGCTCTCTATCGTTTTTAAATCCCAGTTCTCCGTCTCGAACTCTGCTTCCCTGCATTATTGTCAAAACCACGCTTTCCTAACTTTCCCACTGAGCGCCTTCCAGCCTGCCTCCCTCTTTGTGACGCTCTCTTCCTCCATCCACGGCAAGAGATGGAGACAGACATGACACCAAGGCAGACCTAAAGACAGGTAGGAGGGCTGAGGTCGAAGACGATGCACAGAAACAATCTCTGACGGACAGAATCACAAATGCGAAGGAAGGTTTTACAGCAAAATTCCTGATTTTATGTGTGCACACTTTTTTTTTTGAGAAAAGAAGATCTCACACTCTGCTCTTGCATCACATTTTACTAATCATACTAATGTTTTGGTCCTTCAGTCAAGGTCTGGTCTTTTCTCAAGACTGGTGCTCACCCAGTTTAAAATGTGCTGTCACAGTGAGGCATGTAAAACCAGCCCTGCCGAATGCAATACGATGCAGTGTGATACAACACTATGCAATTCACAGTGATGCAATATTGTTCACATTTCTACTGTAACACTGCTTATATGATACATTTGTAACTGCTGGCAAGGTGAAACCTTATTAAATATGTGGGGGAAGGACGATGTTACTATTCTGCCAGGTAGTGAAACATTAATTAAAAATAATCTCTGACATGAACATTTTTACTAAAGACAGAAAACAATCCATGAACAAAAAAATGTTAACAAATGTTGTAAGTGTGTGTGAATGAACGAGCGTTCTCAGTGACTGCAAGTTAACAAGCTGATTCTATCATGAGGGCTTTTCATGAGAGAGATTTAAACGACTGACATGTTCAAGATGAACCACGCTGATCTACATATAGTTACGAGTGTTGCAACTGTTCCACTTGCTTTCAGTCTGCTATTCAGAGGCAAAGTCGCACTTTTCTTTGATTTGGGGTCTGAGACACGTGATGGATGTGAGCCTTTTTCTCTCCCACAGGACGACTGACAGGTAGAGACAGACGAGTCTACAAAGAGGAAAAAAAAACTGGAGGAAACATGAGAGAGAAACACAGCACAAACAGGAGGCACAAAGGCAACTCTCACATGAGAAGAAATAAAAGTTACACATATCCTACCAGGTTTACCAATACACTGAGGTCTGCATATTTAGCGCACATTTTTCTGATAGAAGTCGATCTAGCGTTTATTGAACAACAGTGGCCTGACACACGGGTTGGGATCAGTGAAACAGCCATAGCTGCTGGGTGACACTGGGAAGTAGCCTGACAGAAGGCAGAGTCAACAGGATGACACTTGGAGGCTTGTCTAATCCAATGGCTTGCGCTCCGCTCTCAGTTCGATTTGCATACAAGCGATTCGGCTGTCAAACTTGAGGCCGTGTGACTTTGCAGATAGGAAGAGAGGAAGCCCTGCTGCTCGCTCACATCTCGCACGTTCAAAACAACCTCGGCTCTGGCTTAGGTTGCTCAAAAAACATGTTTTTCCATTATAAGTTTGTCCCTGTGTGCTCTTGAGTCTTGGCTTGACATCCTCTCATATTTATTTTGCTTTCTCTGACAGCGTCTCCAAAATGCTGCGCACTTTGTGTCAAACCTTGAAAAGTACCTTAAACATACGTACGCCATGTTAATACAATTTATAGTAAAGCACGAGTGCCGATCAAACATGGTTCGGATCCAAGCCTAATTCAAGATCTTGCAAAATTTCAGAAAGGAGTCAACAACAATTCGGATCACAAGGTGAACAAACTTTCGGCAATGCTCTTTACAGGGAAATTGAAAACCACCAGGAAATGTATGAGTCACTCTCAAAATTCCAAACTTGACAAATGGAAAGTGACGCAATGAGTCATTTCTTCCCAAACTTTCACATGTTAAAGTTTCTGTGACGTGAACGATATGAAAGCACCATGGTGGTTAAATATGAAAAAGTAGATGCACAGAGCACAGAGGGCGTTTTCAGCTTCCACAGAGGAGAGAAACAAGGAGGAGAGAGAGAGTGAGTGAGTGACAGGAAGAAATTACTGAACTGTCACTCTGCTCTAAACTCAGCTGGCCAAGCAAATAAGTTGAAATTAATTTTGCAATGAGAGCCTGTGCATGTGAGGATTGCATATGTAAATGTAAATGTGTATCTGTATTTGTATTTGTGTGTGTGTGAACGGGCTGACAGACGGTTCTCCTCAACTCCCTCTCAAAGCCAGAGATACGTTCCCTCTTTTCTCTCCGCTTATCTTTCCTCTCTCTTCTCTCTCTCTACCCTCTTACTCCCTTAATCCCCTCACCCACCTCGCTCTCATATGTACAGTTACTGTTTAATTATTTAGCTGACATTCTTATCCAGAGCGACTTACGTTAATGCAAACAGTGGAACAAAGTGAAAGCTCATCTGCAAACATGAAGCGTCGGCTCCGACACACTCCTGCACACACCCCAACTTCACCACAGATAAGTGAAAGCGGACGTCCAAACAGAAATCATGGATGGATTAGCTTTTCAGTGTCTAACCTTCACTGTACAGACGCTTCCTAATAAGGATGAATTAGCATTTTCATCTATAGAACAGCATATTCACAACGACCTCTTGTTGACACCAAGGAGCAGCTCGGCTCTTTCTGTGGCTGACAAAGAGCTGTGACCCAAAACCCAGCTCTATGCCATGTATTACTGAGACAGTGTCATCTTTGAACCAGTAAAAACTGCAGACCATATGATTGCTACCAAATCAAATATCAAAGCTCTGTTTGATACTGGCGCTTTCAGTGAGTCCTCACACCTAAATGATCAAATAACGTCGCTTGTCAGTGCCTATCAGAATGATATGTGTGAATATTTCTGCTGCCTTTATGGAACATTTCAGTGACTAAAACAATACGGTTATAAGGTTAGAGAAAGGTCGTGATCATTAGGGAAATATCACCATCATTGTTAGATGTCTCTGCTGTTGAAGTCACACACTTTGTACACCCAGCTGTTCAACCTGAGCTCCTCTGTGAGAGATTTTGAGATGATACAAGCATCACATTCGCATCAGAGTCACTCGTATGGCCACAACAGGTTGCTCCTCGGGAAATCAACAAAGACATGGCTGTGTGTGACAGTTTGAAGCGCTAATGAGTGCTGATGGTCTTGCATGATGCCACCGAAATACTTGCAGTGATGAAAAGAACAAGGGTGTAAGCTTTCTCTAACAAATGCAACAGAGTGAGGGACTAAAACGAGTGAGGCCGAAACTCCACGGAGATGGAGCATTGGTGTGGAGGGGCTTTAATGCATCTTGAAACTATGGCTGTGTGTGAAATCACTCTATTATGCTACACTTACTGTCCACCATTTCATTAGAGTGTCTGAATTCTGAGTGTGAAATTTACAATGAAGTGCCCTCAAAAGAATCCAACAATGGAACAAACATAGCAGAGTCTCTGGAATATTCATGTTTTATCATTTTTTACTCTCCATTATGGACTAAGTGTCTGTTACACAGGGATTAGTGACTGAGAGAAAAAGGCAGTGATCTGTCATCACCTTCCAAGTTTACACCTAAGTAATTAACTTAATTAACTTCTGTGGACTAATCTGTGGGACCGCAACTACATGAAAGTCCAAGTTTAGTCACACAGTTACACACTGTAGTATTAATATAAGAGGGTGCCATGCTTTAACAGTGCAAATGAGGTGCTCACTTAAGTATCACAAATATTTGTGTTGAGTTTAATAGTAAATGTCAATGAGAAATACAACAATGCGTTTGTGTGTGTGTGTGTGTGTGTGTGTGTGTGTGTGTGCGTGTGTGCGTGTGTGTGTAGTCTGGACCAGGTTGAACAAAGTTTTTCACTTGGGATGCCAAAACTGAAACTCAATGGGGGTCAAAAGCAGATACCTGTTGTGTGGTTATTATGTTAATTGCTGCTCGGATCCCAAATTCCTTTAATAGACGGACTTCCTGTTCCCGTGTCCCTCTGCCTGCCTTGCTCAAGTTTTGAAAAATAATTAAATATTTAAATTAACATAGATAAACAGCAAATTATATTATTTTTTTGAGCTGGAAACATCTGGCAGGATAAATTGAATGTTATGGCAGACTAGCTTTGGCCTGACTTCAGGCAGCCCTAGACTAGACTGATGACAGTCAACATGGTGTGTGGGTCACAATGGGCTACTGCCTGCTCATGTATACGATTAAGTTTATGAAAAAGGAAACTGCAGTATACACTCGCATATCTCTGTGATCAGTGGCAGTGTTTCTTCTGCCCGCAGCAGCTGAAGCACATGTACTGTACATTCATTAGTACACTGCACAAATCTGACTTTCATTAGTGCGTTATGTTGAGTCAGTGGTGCACTGTGCACAAATGAAATGTAATGTTTTCTAATGGCACATCTGGTTGGGTTTTAGGAACTTAATCACCCACTGGCAGCCCAGTATGCTGAACAGCAGTCTTGCTATTCTTCTTCTTGCTGCAGGCACTTTGTAAACATATCTGCAACACTTTATATGTCTCCCCTGTGGAAACCTAATGGTCCCCCCATCAGTTTGATTCTGCAGCTCATCCGGTGAGCAACCATAATTATTATACTACAGTAACACTTAATGGTTGAGCAATCTCTCACCGAGATAACAAAGCAATCACAAGAAGAGGAATACATTGTGTTTTGAGAGCTTAATTACAATAATATACGACCCAGAGAACACTACTATAACTATATAAAGTTGACTTGGCATTAATAACACAATGACCTAGCATGTTGCAACCTATATTAACAAGAAATTACTTTTCTTGGCCCATAGAGAGTCATAGTGAATGTGTGCATCACAGGTCAGATTAGTCCAGTCCCTGTGTTAAACAGGCCACATGGACGGCAGTGGAAACAGTCTCCCAGTCAAACAGTACAGTATGACCCACCCACAGCCTACAGGCATTGCATTCATGGGTCAATATGTGACTGCAAAGAAGGTGGATAGTGTGCACATTAAAACAGTATACGTAGAAAAAATGTTGCGCCTGCATATACAGCCTGTTTTTGTTCATATAGATGTTTGCCTGAAGGCCTCAGAGGTCAAATCATCACATCAATACATATTCTAGGAGCTTACAAATGTCTCCTTTTCCCGATAGTATGAGAGTTTGATGAAAGTTGTCATACATAAAATAGTGCTATGAATTATCAGGTCCTTTTTTTAACTTAACTAATCTAGATGTTTAGGGATTCTTTTTTCCTCAGATCTGAACTGAGCTCACGCCGCCATTCAACCTCCTCTTGAAAGAAATGCCATCTATACGCATGGTGCAACCTCTCTCCTCATTTGCTATATATCATCTTTACACAAATTATATAAACAGAAATTAAGCCCACCAGACATCTATGTACATGTAAACACACACACATACCACCTATGTAATCATGCTCAGAGCAGCAATTATGCCTTCACACATTGAATCTGACTTTAAACCAATTACATGCATGACCTGCCCACATACAGTATACTGTACCATTATTACTCAGCCTGTTCTCACACAGGCATAAAAATGCATGCAGACACACTCAAACACACACACACACACACACATATGCATCATACAGTAAACACAGTGCCTCCTCTCATTACGCTGAATGAATATACCAGAGAGGAAAGTAAAGGTGTGTGTCTGTGGGTCTGCTTGTCTGAATAAACAGTGTGGTGGTGTTCGGAGCGATAAGGCTTCCGGTCGTCTGTTGGTTCAGTTCCTGTGTGACGCTGGAGATAAGAGAGCAACGCCTGTGTGCGTATACACATGCATAAATTTGCACACATATGATATATCACACTCGCAGGCATAAACACGCATACACAAGACTCGGCTTAAACCGAAGCATGTGTCGAGCACGATACACCTCTCTGACAAACACACGGAAACACAAACAAAGGGTAACAGCATATCCTGATGTTCACACACTAACGTTTACACATGAGTAAATGTGCGGGCTATATCCTGACTCGACGTGACCTCAGCGTTAAAGCTGTTCCAGGCACAAATCCAGTACACGGCAAAGAGATGGAGAAATGAAAAGACTCCATGTAATATTTAATGATACACAGAAAAGTTCAGTTCAAATCAACATCTAGCATGACTCAGTTCAAAACAACCCTCACTTCATAAGTTTACAAAAGTTCAAGCTACAAGTGATGTTGCTTTTCTGGGTTTTTCCAAATGTTGAGATAAGAGGGTTATCACCTCCAGAAGAACTGAAGACTGCTGTTTGAGTGCTAATCAAAATGTGTCCACAGCAGCCACTGTAAAAATGTTGGCACTGAAGGCTTTGCCAAGTCTATATATTCTTTGATCAGATGTTTTCTGATTTAAATAAAACTCTGAACTCATTTCAGCAAAGTTCTTGTTGCTTGTGTTCATATTAGACAATCCTCTGTTTGAGGAGTTGGTGAATTAACAAAAAAAAAGTTTAAATTTTATAAAATGAACATTGATATATTCCTGGGAGGAAAGTAGTAAAGTTGTGAAAAAAGTATTCTTTTGGTCCTAAAACTTGAGTATTGCATTGCATTCATTTGAAAATACACAAACTGGCTGATAATGCACCTGGACTGTCATGTACCACGATAAAGTGATGCACAAAATTCTGGTAAAATAATGTTTCAGAGACAAGTTTCGGATACAACCCTGATTCCAAAATAGTTGGGAAGCTGTGTAAAACATACATAAAACAGAATGTGACAATTTGATAATACACAGTACACAGTTCAAAGACAATATATTTAATGTCTGACCTCATCAGCTTCATAGATTTTTGTAAATATCTGCTTATTGTGAATTTGATGGCAGCAACATGTTTCGAACAAGTTGCGACAGGAGCAACAAAAGACTGTGAAAGTTGTGGACTGATCCAAAAACACCTGTTTGGATCATTCCACAGGTAAACAGGTTCATTGGTAACAGGTGATAATATCATGATTGGGTATGAAAGGTTCATCCTGGAAAGACTCAGTCGTTCACAAGCAAGTGAATGCCATTAGTTGAATTATGGTATAAACGATTTAGCCGCATTATACATATATATAAGATAATCATGAGACATCAATGACTACCTGTCATCATTTCTACATCAGACATGTTTGCAGCTTAATTTATAAATGAAATGCATCATATGTCCTCAAGCTAAGTATTTGGCTTTTACTTCCTTACATCATGATGTGGGATTGATTGATTTTGTGCGACATTTTCTTTATGTAACATTCAACATCGCTTTTTGTTTGCTTAGTAAAAATAGGACTTATTTGAATCTGGTCAGTTAGAATAAACTACTTTGTACATAATGAGTTATGATTATCACTTATGAGTCATTTTGTAAAAGCATAATGACCTCCAATGTAATGGAGAGAAATTATGTAATCTTTGCTTATGAGACAGCAAAGAGCCAGACAGTAAGAGGCAGACAGGGTGACAGGGAGGCAGAGAAAATATGACGATGAACAAGAAAGTTTAATGAATAGGACGGGAATATAAATGAGAGACAAAGTCATAAAAATGGAGCAACAAAGAGGTAAAGAGACAGAATGAGCAGGAGGTGAAGAGAAAGAGATGGAGACCATCAGGGGAGGAAGGGAGAGAAGGAGGCCACAGGCAAGTTTAATAAGCATCTGCAGAACGATAAAACAAGGCACATAACACCCACACAATGGCCTAACACACACACACACACACACACACACACACACACACACACACACACACACACACACACACANACACACACACACACACACACACACACACACACACACACACACACACACACACACACCTACACACAGACAGTAGTAAAGTAAATGGAGCAGTGAGCAGAGCTCCCAAAGAGACAGGAGGAGAGAAAAGTGTGAGATGAGGCTGACTGAAATTGACAAACTGCATCCATAACCACACAGACACATACACACACACACACACACAAGCTGTCCTACACACACAAACACGTACACATAAATGCACACCTGTATCCACACTCACGTGCTGATTGTATGTGCGGATACGCTGACATTTAATCCGGCACCTCTTACAGTGCTAACATGATTTTCCATGGCAAGGTAATTAAGCAGCTCTGCAACCTGTAGACTCTCTCTCTCTCTCTCTCACTTTCTCTCTGATTCACTCACACAGAAAACTCGATCTTGAACACACAGGCGCAATTTAATGAGTCCAGTTTAGCTTTATCTCGTTAACACTGTACTATTCATTAACAATGACAAAAGACAAAACCTGCCCAAGGGCAGTGTGTGTGTCTGTATGTCTGTGTGTGTGTGTGTGTGTGTGTGTGTGTGTGTGTGTATGTAATAAAATCTCCAGTTAAGCAGCCAATTAGACCCTTCATCCTTAAACAGAGTGCAGCATTCCTCTTATCTTCCTGCTCGACTCAACGTACAGCAGCATATGTGAACATGGATGTATCTTGGTGTGTGTGTGTGTGTGTGTGTTTGTGTGTGTGTGTGTGTGTGTGTGTGTGTGTGTTGATGTGTATTACTGATGTTGTTGGGACATAAACCTGTTTATGTAATAAACCACAGTCACATTGTTGGGACTTGCCTTCCTTATGGGAACACAATGCAAGTCCTCATAATGTCAATCATTAAAATTTAGGATGAAGATTCAGGTAAAGGTTTGGGTGAGTCTCCAGGAAATGAACAGAAGGAATATCCTCTGAGGTGATGGAGACATGACTGTGTGTGTGTGTGTGTGTGTGTGTGTGTGTGTGTGTGTGTGTGTGTGTGTGAGTGTGAGTGAGAGAGAGAGAGACTGTCTGCTCATGACTTTCTGCATTAGCGTACATGCAGGAGCTACAGCATCTGACATTATCGCTGTGATATGTGATGGCATTTGAAGGAAAAGCAACTGGAATGACAAGACAGAAATATAATGAAGGTCAATGAAGGTTAGCATCCCACTAAGCCCCTAATAACATTTCATAGACAGAGAGAGAGAGAGAGAGAGAGAGAGAGAGAGAAAACACACACACTCTCTCTCTCTCTCACACACACACACACAAAATCTCTCTCTGACTCACTCACACACACACACACACACACACACACACACACACACACACACACACACAAACACAATGACATTTCAGAGGTTAATAATGTGTTCAAATGCCTTATGCTCCCAGTCATTTGTCAACATTAGCTTTCTAAAAGGGACAGTTCACTGATATGCAAGGGACTGGCATTTTACACAGTCAGAGCCATTCATTATTAATAGCTGTCATGGACGGAGGGAGGGAGCAAAGAGAGAGGCAGGAGATAGAGACAGAGAGAGGGGGCATCATAAATCAGTGATGACATCAGGAACCCAGCAAAATCCTGACATCGCTCATGAAATTAAAATTCACTGATCACTACCTGTTCATATAATATTCATAATGTTGTCCTATTTTCAAAAAATATTTGCAGCCATTAGGGGGCACTGTAGAAGCAACCTGCAGATTGAGACAATTTTATGACATAGTCAGACATATTGAGAGTCTCATTAATTGGTTTCATCAGGCAACTTGAAAAAGGCCTAAAAGCCCTCTGCAAACTATCTGCTCAGCACCAGACAGACACGGTTAGCGACCAGCTGCTGAGCATAGTGGAGCAGAAGAAAGAGCCAGATATTTCCCTCAGGAGCTGGTAGAGACCAAAAACTGAGCCAAATAATTCACACAAACATGACTTCAAGTGAATGATAATGCTGGTCCCTAACTGCTGTATCATATTAATGTCATAGGTGATGACATGTCAGTGTTCACAGCTTTCTCCCACTTCAACTAACAAATATTTTCATTATCAATCAATCTAGCTATTATGTTCTCAATTAATAACTGGTCTAAGAAAAAAACATTAGAAAATACTGAAAAATGTCCAAAATTTTCTGCGGTGACATTTACAAAAACAAAGTGATGTTTCAGTAGAAACCCAATTTTCATTTTGTAATGTATGATTTGTGATGAGCCTATCTTTAAAGCTGAGAAACTTAAACTCTCAATACGTTTTGCTTAAAAATGGACTTTTATGGACAATTATCAAACAAGTTGCCTGTCTGTCTGTCAATCAACTAATTGATTAATCATAATTGTTTCTGCCCTAACCTAAAATTCCTACTTATAAGATGAGATGGGTTGTGATATATGACTGAACGGTATCTGGAGCATGTGACAATAACAGCTTCAACATAAAGATATGTCATGTCTTTGGCACCAGTGCAGGATGGATGGGTGGAGAAATGGTTCAGGGTGGAAACTACTGTGACTCTGATGTCGTGTTGTCAGTCAATTAGGTCTCTCCTCTCTTCTCTAATGGCTCTGTGTTTCCTTTCTCTCTGGTAAGCTGATGGAAGACACACCTAGCAGCTGGCTTCACAAGATCAACACGGCCATCATTCACACACCAACGCAGACATATATACATGCACCCACCCATACACACATTGACAGGAAACAATTTGGCAGCTCGCTGTGCAAACTGGTGGTTATTGGACAGTATGCTCTAATGGTCATCTAACAACGCCATCAGCTACTACAAACACCACCCTGTCCCACCCCATCTATTATATCACTGCGACCATTAAGAAACAATATACCATGACCACTGAAAATGCTGGTTTCTGACGGGCTGTCAGGTGTCGATGTATGGTTTGAGCATTAGTTATAACACAAGGTATAATAGCCTGCAGGTAAACACAGTAAAAGTACTTCTGCTTTGCGCTACACATTTATTGTCTGTGCAAGTCCATTACAAAATTACAACCCTGGAAGACAAAATAAAAGATACTTTACAATTCTTCAGCTCTCGCGTCTTTATTATTGTTGTATATCAGGACACCTCAGGCTGTGTTATCAATTAAGTAAAAGTCGAAACAATTAATGTCAATAAAGAAAATATTTCCTTATTTATTTAATGTCTGTTTTTATTATTCCACCCTGTAAATAGGCCAAGGCAACATATCACAGCATTTATAGCCTGAGCTTGTTGCAACACTCGTCCCTCCATAGGCGTCTATATAGGAATACACACAACTCAACAGGCAAAACAGCGCAGAGCACAAACAGCAATACAATAAAAACACCATTAAAAATACCATAAAAACTTAATGAAAAGATTCAGGACTGCATGTCTGATCCCTCGGAGGAGTTGCACATATTGATGCCCTGAGAAGAGAAAACAGTGAGTCCAAACAAGGTTTTACTAAAGGGCACCTTACAATTCCCCATAAATACACCCCGAGTTATATGTTTGCTCATGATTCTGACCTTTGAATACAGAGCACACATATTCATTATCCTCCTGTCTTTTTTTTCTCAACCAACTCTCACACAAGCCTCACACACTCAGCAACAAGATACAATGAACTTTTCGTAGGTTTGTTGCAGGTAATATTGGTGAGAATTCAAGAGTGAAAGAGGAAGAAATGATCATTGAGGACCAAGAAAGACAAGACTTTAACATCTGTAAAGCTTCCAACCTGATGTTTTAAGAAAGAAAAATACTCTGCTTGAAACTATTACTTTTGGCATTTAAGGTATTTATATACACATCAGATTCAAGATGAGCACAGAGGAACTTTGCCCCTTCAGCAGATGAACCTGAGAGCAGATTTCTAGTGTCAAACTCTGCTCATACATCATCCTGCACAGTGAAGGTCAAACATCCAAGTAAAGTGAAAATACACACACCTCTGAGTGGAGGGTAACTTCAAACAATAAGGCCGTGAAGGGCACTGCGCTATCACAGAGGAAGTGAAGATGTACATCTGTCAACGTCTGTGAGGAGGGAAGACACAGTAAACATGTACATGGGATATTTCCCAGAGAAGCAAAGCCATAATGTATCATCCCTAAACTCACATCTCTCAGACAATTGACCTTTCATTTTCTTTCAACAGCTGAGAATTCCTCTGTCATTGGTGGCATTGCACAAATAACATTCATCAATCTGTGCTATTTCTTGGTCCTCAACCTTGGAGGGTCAAATCTGAAATCTGAAGTGCCTGTCATGACATTCCTCTCTTTACTTTCTGCATCTTTTCCTGCATCCTCTGGTCAGCTCCCTGTTGTCCACCGCCCGTCGTTCCATTTTGGGAAAGGCCAGCCAGTGTACCTCTAGGAATAAATTACTACTGGGACCTAATAATACAGTAACACATAACAAGATGGAGAGAGAAAGATGATGAGAGACAGGAGCTGAGGGGGGGGGGAGGAGGAGGATGACAGAACAACATCAGCACTGGGAGTGGAAGTTCTGTAGGTGAAGGAGAGGAAGGCGAAAGTGGGATGAAGAGGAGAGACGGGGAGAGATGGAGGGAGGGAGCTCACTTGGTCTCAGTTGTAATGTATTATGTATCAGCATGGGCAAGACCAGCAGGAAAAACATATGAGGAAGTGTATTCTCTCATGCTCTAGTGTGTTTGTGTGTGTGTGAAAAGTGAACAAAAGGGCTCTATACACAGTAAAAGCATTCAGCAGAACTTAGAGTTTTTATCAAGAGGGTATCATCATTTTACATTTACATTACAATTATCAAAAAGAAAAAGCTCTGAAAATATGATTTTAAGTACAAATTTCACAAACATGCAGTAATTAAATCATTTATTGATTTTAAAGTTAATTCTAGTAAACCAGCATCTCATTCTCATTTTCTCCCAATTCTTCTCTTATTCATGGTTCTATTTGTTGAGATGCGCAAAATTGGCCGACCTCACTTTTTTTTTAGTTTTTTATTCTCACTGAACACATTGAGCAAAAAAGTTGGCCCTGCATCCTAAATGTATGCATACATTAAAGAATTTGTTCTGAAGCTTTGACTTTTCAAAAAAAGGATGTTGATGCTGCAAATTTCCCAACTCTTCTGGAAACTATCTCCAGTTTCCCATATGCGTTGAAAATGGGGAAATATGTGGCTGTGCTCACATTACTGGAATTGAACTAGTGCTTTCAAGATGTCACTGCCATGGAGAAGTACAATAACCTGAGCTCAAACCCTTTCTCTGTCAATATGGGAAAACAGGGGCAGGTGGAGCTTATCAAAATGTAATGATGACACTCTCCACCAGCAGTCCAGATGTACCAGATGAGGCTCTGTGCCAAAGGGTTGCACAGTTTATTTGGCATATACAGCATGTGAGCAAACATTTTCTCTTAGGACACAGGACAAGAGTGGACTGATATCCAAGATAACTTCTATGTGATGCACTCAAGATTTACACCTGACCTGATGGCAGTTCCTAAGACCCAAGCCCGGCATCAATGTTCCCTTTAGGAGTGATAAAAGATAAGATAAGATTGCTAAATGTTGCAGCAGTGCAAGCATATAATCAGATAGAAGTATAAAGTATAAAAACTATATTAAAAAAAGGTATATACAAGGTATATACAACTAATACAAGTACAAGTGGAATCTAAAGGGGCTTAGTGAAAGATAAAGTGACAACATCAAATTACAAGACAGCAGCAAATGTAAGTGGTGCAATATGAGATGTAGATAATGCAGCATAGTTAGGACATCAGCAGCAAACGTAAATATTTCAAAATGAAAGATAAGATAAACCCGCATAATGAATATATATTTAAATATATATAATAAAAGGTATGTTTGTAAGTATATATACAAACATAAATATATATTTGCTGGTGAGTGAAATTTAATAGCAATAAATCAGTTTACTGCAGATGCAAGTGTACAACATATAGTCCCTCATTAAGAAAAGGCTCATGGCTCCCAAAGCTTTATAAACTTTTATCTCCATGTGGCCTCTGGCATGAAAAGTTTGGACATCATTAAGCTCATTGCATCTTGTATTGTAAGCTGCAGTAAACTGTGTCTTCTGGCAGCAGAAAAACACAACACGTGTTAACAAGCTCTGAAAGTAAGAACAAAGAAACAAGAGGCGCTGAAAGGAAAGAAAGAAAGGAATAGGGAGAAAAGCACATCAAAACAACAGAAAAAAATTAATAAAAAGATTGGTAAAAAATGTCACCTGCTCCCACTACCCTTGTCCTTTCTCACACACACATACACAAATTCAGAAAAACCTCTTGACCTGTGAAAGAGACAGAAAGACCTAGAGATGCAGAATGACACAGAAAGACAGGAGGAAAATGGAAAAAAGGGAAAAAAGGAAGAACAACTAATCATTGAAATCTGAGATCAAAGAATCTATGACACACTCGCAACCATCGGAGTCGTTTATGTCTCATGTCTGCAGTATTTCAGCGGACGCTCATGTTCAACATATTTTGAGTTTCAAATGTTTTCATTGCAATGGCAATTACAGTGATTTGTTGTTTAATTTACTGGCTAATGGTTTGGCTCTCATGGGAAATTTCATAAATGTGCCAACTTTTTTTTGCCATGTTTCACAGACCAGAGGCTGTGTTTGGCCAAGATGTCACAATGAAGGATATGCTCTGATTCTGCTCCCCTTCACATAAACGCAGAGGAAGTCAGAAACGTAAAGAGCGGAGCATCTCTTCAATGCAAAAGACTTCATCAACATCTGGAGTTATCTGTGGGGGTTTTTCAGCTTTGTTGCATTAAGAGCAGCTGCTGTTGAAATGTGTCCAAACAGAGGAGAGGATGAGATTTTATTGAAGCAGCTGTCTTGTGTTTTTTTTACTCCCATTCCAGGCCAGAAAACCAAACCTTCCCGACAGCCGGCATATCAGTCAGATCAGGCGAGTGGTGTGATTAACTGGGCGGGAGGAAGTGAGAAGTCAAAACACCATCAACAAACACGAGGCAGAACTGTGATTCAAAGAAGGCCGGCTCCAATCAGGACTAAATCCACCTCCTCATTACCGCCTTCAAATTGTCGATGACATCAAAGTAGCTTCCCAGACTGCTTAGTTAGGGAACCGGGCGAGCTCTGCCCCGATGCAATCTCGCTCCAGAGAAGAACAGACGGACGGTGCGACACGGGCAACCTCCTGTCCTTATCGAAAAGGCAAGAAGGCGAGGATGAAAGAGGCAGGCGGCGGAGGAGGGAGAGGCAGAGCGAGGGATAAACAGGCTGATGCAGATGCAAAGAGAAGGGAAAAAAAAACAGATTATGGCTGTTTTAAGAGAGATGGAAAAAGACAAAAGAGATGAAAGCGAGCGTGCCCTGCTCTCAGACATCAATCCACTCCACCATGAGGAAGCGTCTCAAGGAAGACTGTTAAAAACGGTGCAATGGGTCCATCAAAGACTTAAACTCTCCCTGCTCTCCTGAGAACACAAAGGTTAGGGCTATCAAAGATACACAAACTCTCTCCATATTGACTTTGATGTTGAGAAGGAGGCTGCATCTGGAGACATCAGCAAAACTATGACATGCATGCACGCCTGTGAGCTGCGTGTCGGAGGAAAACAAACCTGAACTGGAAGCACACGTCTGGAGACACGCAGCATCTCTGGTATTAACATGGTAAACAACAAAATGAAGCACAAACAGACTTCTTTCATATACTGTTTGATATTCCCTCTAATGCCATGTGCACATGGATGGACGTTTACAGCATCAATACATGCATGTAAAAACAGCACATGCTGTACATTCCTGCTAGATCCCTGCTGGCAGTAAAAAGTGTTCATTTTTTTTGCTTGAGTTGACTTGAAAGGGAATTTTTTAAAAAGTAAAGAGAGGGAGGAAAAAAGGATACAAGGCGAAATAGAAGACAGAATTGAAGAGACAGAGAAGAAGAAGAAGAAGAAGAAGAAGAAGAAGAAGAAGAAGAAGAAGAAGAAGAAGAAATGCCCCTGAGCAATTATGAATGTGTGTGTGTGTGTGTGTGTGTGTATACTACAGGCAGGATGGGACAGGTGTGAAAGGTGACCAGTTGGGGTCATGGGTGCCACAGAAAATGAGGAGAGACACACTGACAGATGTATGTATAGTGAAAAAGAATCTGCCAGACAGACAGCTTCACACACACACGCTCACACACGTCGTGAACTGAGAATAAACACACACCAAGACTCTTATTTGTCTTGACAGCAGGGCAGCAAAATGAGCATAAACTCTAATTAAAAACTTCACATTCACACTGCAGAACAGTGCTTGCATCCTATCTGTGTGTGTGTGTGTGTGTGTGTGAGTGTGTGTGTGTGTGTGTGTGTGTGTGTGTGTGTGTGTGTTTACTGGTGTCTGTCTCTGCGTATTATCATTTAGAGGTTATAAGAGTCTCGCAGACAGACACCGTCGATGGGGTTGCTCCTTAGCATGTAATTAGCATATCGTAGGGCTGCTGCTTGAACAGCCAATCAAACTGAGGGAAAAAAAAACGTCTGAATGCAAATGAATTCGACCTCGTCTCACAGCACTTCTGCAAGACTTTCAAACAATTAGTTATTTGACAGTGTGTTACAGTGTGTGAGCCTGCATCTCTGTGTGTACTTTCTTCTTTAGCGCACATATGTGGCCCAGGGCAGAGTGTGTTCCCACTGCAGACCAAGCATGGGTCAAGGACAACCTTTGTGCGTTTGTCTGGGAGCAGTTTATGGTCCCTCCACCACTGTTACATGCATGTGTGCTAAAATGTGACACAATAGGTCAAACAAACAAAAGGCACTCTCCAAGCATAAAAGACATTTTCAGCCAATTATTCAAGTGCAAACTCACTCCAAAACTCTAGAGCACTCACAAACATTCTGACTCACATTGGTGCCTGGAAAAACAAAAAAAAGTTGAAGGTCAAAATCACAGAAAAAAATACTTTGGTGTTGCATAATTTTTTACAATTTGTTAGCTATTGTAAGTTTTAATTGTTAATATAGTCAAAGTTGGACTGGGAAGTGTTTTAGCTTCAAAACCCTCATTATTGCAGCCGAATATTTTTATTTTTGAATATTGAACATTGAATATTTTCCTAAATTAATTTGTATTTAAGCAATAGGGAAATGTAATATATATAGAAAGGAGAACATAATTCACACTAGAGCTTTAAGGATAAGTCGAATATTAAATTAGGCAATCATCAAAAAACTTCAATTATTAATTAAACATTTAAGACATTTTCTTAATAATTTTCATGGTTCAGGTTTTTGAAGGAATGGGTCCACATGTTTCATATTTATAGAGCAGCATTTGAGGTTACACCTTCATCAGAGGTCAAACAGGAATAATAATAATATCATAAATGTTGAATCAATTAATCAAGAAAATAAGCAGCAGGTTATGAAAATATTTGATTGATTGCAGCTAATATAATTCACAGAAAGTGGAATGAAGGGGATTATGATGAGCCCAGCAGCTCTTTTTTTGTCCTGTCTCTAAAACAAATTAATCCATCCCTGGGGAAATTGTCGTTTTTGAATATTAAGAGATCATTCATTGGACCATTCAAATTATGTGCCCCCACATATTGAGGTGTTACATGTTGTGACATGTGTGGACAGAAATACAGATTTGATGTTTTCCTCCAACAACATACTTCATTATTCAGAACATAACACAGGACTATTGTTGCCCCACAGTAGCTGTGTTAGGCAGGCGAATGCAGTCGTTCTTTGACAGGAAGTATTTTGAGCTCCTGCTGCTTAAAATGACTATATATGTATGAGTAGAAGATTACATTTTCAAAATCCAGTGCTTAACATAAATGCATTCAGCCTCTTCTACAGTTCAATTAATGCGACTTGATTTATAAGACTGTGCATTTTAAAAGCCTCTGGTGCAAGCACTTAGCATTTCTGTCCATCTGTACGTGAGACCTCGTTGAGGGAATGACTGAACTCAAGAGCACTTTGTGACAGTGTGGTATGTAAAGTTGGTTTAGAGTTTACATAATGTCCATCCAGTGTTTTTAAAACCACCAGTTTTCTCTGAGAGGACTCCTCAATGTCTCTGGTCTCTGTTGTTTGCAGCCTGTGTGACCCTGGTCTGTCTGCAGCTCATTGCCTCAGCTCAACATACCTCCATTCCTCCTCCATTCCTTCATGTTGTTCTTCCCAGTATCAGCTGTTGCTGCAAATTTCTATCTATCTATTAATTTCTTTCATGCAATCTATTCATATGTTATGTTTTTGTGCTGTCTGATTTATCTTTAAGGGGTGACATGTATTACTGTTTGGTTTAGTTTGTTAGTGCTTGCAAAAACAGTCTTGAACTCTTACTTCCACTTGTGACATTCCTCAGGGCTCAGTACTAGGCCAAATATTATTTTTTAGCCTGCATGCTCCTTTTAGATCATAAGTTGAAGTGGACAACAGGAAGATCAGTTGATTCGCAGAAGATTCACACTTCTATACCTTAACTCATTAAAGTTGGCACAGTACATTGTATCCTAACACACAACTTCACATCAAGAGAAAACTAGCTGTCGCCTCAGACATGACCTCTACAATCAAGAGTGTTCTTGGAAGCCTTGCTGCCAAAATCAAGCACACTTCTAAGAATATGGGATTCAGTTTTGACCCTAATCTTTCCTTCATCAACTCAATCACTGATATAATTCATTTCTCCCAACCCCAAAAAGGTCATTCTCATTTCTTTCAGTCTTGATTACGGTAATTCCTTGTATAATCATCATACTCATCAAAAAGTTAAAATCTATCTTCTGTCTTCAACTTGTTCAAAACACAGCTGCCAAACTACAAACAAACTGTAAACAAGCATCATACACTGGTTGACTGTGAGGTTTAGGACAGTTTTAAATACGCTTACATTTGAGGCACCATGGTGTTTCTGTGATCTTCCTGCAGGGGATTTTGGTGACCAGGTTTTGTGGTCAGGCAGTGGATCGACCTACTGCTAAGAGTTTAGGTGTGCTAAGTCTGTTTCTTACATCCCTGCCCAAAGCTATTTAATGCAACACATTTCAAACAAGTTTGGAAAGGAGCAACAAAAGACCATCAAAGTTGTGGACTGATCCAAAAACACGTGTTTGGATCATTGCACAGGTAAACAGGTTCATTGGTAACAGGTGACAGAATCATGATAGGATATGAAAGGTTCATCCTGGAAAGACTCAGTCGTTCATAAGCAAGGATGGAGAGAGGTTCAACACTTTGTCAAACACATGATTGTATAAAAGAGATTACTACATGGGCTCAGGAACAATTTGTTAAACTGTTGTCGGAAAACACTGTTTGTTTGTGAATGATTACATTCTGTTTTTATTAATGTTTTACACAACATCCGAACCTTTTAGGAAAAATTGCTAGTCATAGTAAAATTACATGTAAAATGGTTCATCTGAAAATTGTTGACTCCTCACATGGAAAGCTTAGGGAAATAAAAGCTATTATAAACCTTTAATAAATAAAGCCAGTACAATAATACAATGTTTCAAATTGCTGACACTTACGTTTAGAAACCGGAAAACATCATAATATACTCTAAAAGCTCTGCAACAGAATGGCTCAATCCAATACTTTAAACATTACTGATATAAAACACCACAGCAACATTATTAAATCCTAAGGATCTAAACTTAGGTTTTGTTTAGTGATAGTTGTCACTAGTTTTGGGTTGCTCTAACCTTTTGTTTACATCTGGTTCACACATTACACCTTTACAAAACATTTCTACAGTAAAACATTTGATGCATCCCAAAGTGTGACAGTTTGAATTAGTTTGGTTGATGGCTAAACACTCAGCTGTCATTTGTTCAGTGCACAACCAAAAAAAAAAGAAGAAGAAAGAAAGGCAGAAAAATCTCCAGTAAAAATGTACAGCAGTCTTGTCACACTTGTCAGAAAACCTTTGAAGAGAACCAGCAGACACACACACACACACACACACACACACACACACACACACTGATGAATGCATACAGACGGATCAAAAGAGGAGGAAAACACTACATGTAGGACTGAGAGAATATAATACTGCTACATATAGGGTAACATGTGACACCATTAGTTGCCAGGCAGCTGAACTACTCTTTGGATGAAACACCTGCCCTTCATCTATCAAGCCATCTCAGCAGCCTCTTCCTCGCACCATCACACCTGTCCCCCTCTCTCTGTCTGGCAGGTGGGATTTCAAGGGTGGATGGTCGGGACAGAGAAGTGAAAAAAAAAAAAAAAGGAGGGTAAATGGATAGATGGAGCCAACGACACACAAATGAGGAGATGAAGACAGAGTGAGGCTGGAAATAATAACAAACCAGTAAACCAATGCAACACTCAATAACTGGGGCCATATATAGACAGTGAGGACAGATGGATGCGGAGTCGATAGTTTATCGTCCATGTGATCAGAATAATCATCACCGTGTTTCCATTTGGCATTCAGCATAAAAGCAGCTGCCGAGTGCTAATGGAGTTTGTGTCAAAATACTGGGTGCATAGCAGCCTGCAGACAGAAATACAATCAGCCTTTTGTGAAAAATATTACAATATACTCTTTATTGTGTGTTTGTCTGCTGTAGTGTGTGTGCAGTGTGTGTGTGTGTGTGTGAGTGTGTGTGTTCATACGCTGTTGAACGAGTCATTTCATTCACTACAAGCATCACAAAACCCCCCGAATGTCCCAAATGCAACACTTACAGCCTGTCAGTGGCTTTATCTCTGTGTGAGTCAATCAATAGAAGCGATCAATAAGAAAAAGCCCTGCAGTCAGGGCAAGAGGAGCCGGAGCAGAGGAACACATTCTGCTACACCGCCGAAGAGGCCGAGCACAACAACGCTATAGCAATTGTTAATTATAACAATAACAGCCACAATAATAACCACTGTAACAACATCGATATAACTTTGGACGACAAATTGCTAAATCTATAGCAGCCAACTCACACACACACACACACACACACACAGACACGCACACACACACACACACACATCTGCAGCTTGCGTGAGAGCAACATAGAGCAACATCTGCAAAACTCAACAGCAGCCACACAGCTGTGTACTCACAACAGCAACACATGATGACTGCCAGTAATACCAGCAATAAAAAACATTAGGAAAGATAAAAACACTGGCCACAGCAGCAAAAAGAAGTGACACGCACTGCTAACGACAACAAAATGAAATCAGCTCAGCTAAACAGGATTCACTGACCACAGTGTCATCTTAGTCCCCCTCACCTGGGCAAAATGAACCAAAACCCACAGGACTGAAAACAGGATGTGAGAGTAAGTAATGTCTCCTCTCTACACTGTGAAGTTGTGAATATTTGAGCTGTGTGAAAGGGCCTTTTTNACACACACACACACACACACACTTGTGATGACACTGTATTGACCTGAATTCATCCCCTGGAGCTGTACTCTTCCCATAACTGTTATATACTGTACTTAATCCAAACCTTCCTCCAACGCTAAACCTGCAACACATGAAACCTTAAGCTCATCCTAACTGTAACTCTAGCCCCCGTCTTTAAAATAACTCTTCCTAATACGGTGTGCCAAACAACCAGAAGAAGTGACCAGCTGGCCAGGTTTTCTATTCTTGTGCAAACCCACAATAGAAACAACAGAGATAGCATAACAACTTAGACAGCCTCTAGACAAACACAGCACACATCCACTCCTCACACCAGATGATAATAGAAATAAGCAAAGAAATAAGGTGAAATAAAACATTTTGAAGGAATAGTTATAGAAAATGAAAGAACAGTAGTGTTGCATCATGGGGATGTACTGGAAACTTATGAAGGGAAATTTACTCTTGATTATATTGACGGTCTATAACGGATCGTGTGTGAATTAAATATAATGACCTGTCCAATCAGAGCTGCAGATGTGTGTCATACAAAGAACCTTATGGTTGAAGACTGTAGTTGACTTCGGATCATCTCCCCCATGCTACAGTTTGTCAGAGCTGAAATGAGCATTATTCTCTTTAAATGACGCAAACCAGTCGACCACCTAAAGCTCATATGTGAATATCTCAATCTGGAACTAGGCTGACCTTTATGGGTGAAGAGCTCATCTCTAATCTATCTCAATTTATTCATGTAAAATATATGCCTGCCTCTGCTTCACAGTAAAAGTCACCTATGCCTCTGGGAAAATATCCAATCTCCAGTTTTGGTCTCATTTTTCATTGATCCTGGCTGAAGTTTAGATATATCTGCATGTTTAATCAGATTTGTTCAGTTAAATGTAAAATATAACAGGACTAAAAACAGAATGTCAACAATCAGATTGAAAGTGATTATTATCTCTCACTAGTTCATCTTAAGATTCTAACAGTTGAAGCGGATAGCATGTTAAAATTAGAAACTCTTCCCTGTACGCAGTATAGCATCTCCTTGTCTCCATACTGCTTCTATTTATAATTCAATTAGGGCCACAGTGTTTACATGAGCAGATCCCAATGTTTTTTTTCTTTTACACTAAATAGTTATTAGTGTGACACATCAATTTGAATAAAACAGGAAATCACTGGTAGATTACAGGACAAGTCAAGGAGAACCAAACGACTAATGACAAAATGGATTTCCACTCTGTTAGTGATAAGGACAGTTATATTACATCTTATTACATAGATTACACTGTGTAGCATGAATGTTAAACAGCTTGTTGGCATCGCTTAATTAATGCATCCATCTCCTTCCCTCTGGCTTAAATACACACACGGTAGTAAAAGCCCTGTTGTGGCGTTTATTGAGTGCATTGAGTTGAATCAATTTGGTGCACTAATGTAGCTAAAGTCCCCATAACCCCTTATTTGCGTTGCATCTTGATTTCCCTTGAATGTAAGAGACATTCTTAAATCGCATGTACATCTAGTAGACGGAGGGAAAAAGTCAATTCTGGATCAAGTTTTAATTTTTAAAAATGGACTTTCCTTTAACAACTGAATAAAAATGACATGCTGGACTGAAGACTGTAAATTGGCCATACGTGTGAATATATGTCAACCTGCCTCTTGCCTATCGTGAGATGGGATTTGGTCCGGCAACCCAGTGTAGGAAATGGATGGATAAAAATTACACTACAGCCCATATGATCAGTTGTGTGCCCCTTTACAAAAGTTGTTTCAGTTTCATTCTATACAGGGAAACATCAGTTAAACAGAAAACTGTATATTTTGAATGAATTGGCATAGACTATTGGTTCAGCACTAAATGTGTACATAAAGCAAGTTAAACACATTTTACAATAATGCATCTATGTAACCTGTCTATGTGTACATGTTTAACTGTTGGTGGCTGAGGAATGCATGAAAACAAGATGTGTGTGTGACTCGGGATGTGGATACAACCTCTGCACACTGGTTCTGTTTAAGCTGCACATTTTCAAGTGTTCAATGAGCTCAAGAGCAGCGGAGAAGTGAGAGGATCAGGGTTAGTGAGGTCTGAGAGCAGTGTTCTCTGCCGTATATTAGCATTTGAGGTTATCTTTTAACGATAACCTCGACGCCACTCAAATCCAGGAGAGAGTCTCCTGGACAATTTGATGATACTAGGTCTCTGTTATAGTCTGCAGTTGTATTTCTTTGAGAGAGAAATAGTTTATTCCTTCACCAGAGGCACAAATCAGAGCTGTAGCAAATTAAAAACACTTCATCTTGGCAATCAGGAACAAAACAATTCAGCAGTTATTATATTCATTTCAGAGCCAAATCCAGACTCACGTAGTTGGCTGATTAAAACTGGACTATTGATGCTGTCAGACCTGAATTTCAAGCTTATTGGGTGTTTGCTGCCTAAAAGCTTCTTGGAGATAGATACTTGACTTCTGTCTTTTCACGGCATTCAGGTTTAGCAGTCACCCCTTAATATGCAGAAAATGAATGGGAGCAGACAAACCTAATATTCATTCAGTTCAGTATTTCAGAAATACTGAAGTATATAATTTGCATTTAACTGGAGGATTTCTATTATTATTTTTTTGCTAGGGAGCTCAATTTCTTATGACTCAATTGAAATTAGATTCTGCTTGTTTGGATGTAAAACAGAACACCAGAAAATTCAATATCTAACTCCAAAGTAAATATATGTATGTTGAAGCGGTGTATGTATTTTGTACTTTGAACAGAATACTTTATATTCAGATCTGAACTCCAAGACGACTGAATCAAAATGTGGATGAATCAGTTTTAAGTCAAATGTTTTACTGGACACATTCTGTAGATATAGGCTACACACATAAACACATGCAAACACAATGGTTTCTCTCTGCCTTCTCTTTGCTTTCACTCTCTCCCTCATCCCTCTCTGTCTCTTTTCTCTCTCTGTCTCTCACTCTCTCTGAATATTTTAGTATTGATGAGCCCATTACTGATGATAACACAGTGCAACGTCAGCATCCTTTCTCTCTATTTCTCTCTCTCACTCTCACACACACACACACACACACACACACACACTCACACACACACACACACACAATCACATGCTCACTCATCAGGAGTCAAGTTACAACTCTGCTGCTGCTGCTGCTTCTGTATGCTTTCTATGTGTGTATGTGTGTTCAGCAGGAGGTCGGGAGATCGGACTTCCTGGCGTCGATCCCGTAAATTGCAATATTTTTCAGGCTGAAGATCGTTTGCATGCACACCCGCCGCCACACGAACACACACACACACACACACATACCCAAATACAGATTACATGGGCGATGCCTGTTAGCTGTTGAAGTGATGCAAGATGATAACAGCAGATAAACAAACGCACGGAGCGACATCAAAACACAGCATTAAACATTACAAACCATGAGGGTTAATGGAGGTCTTAGCTCAGACAGAATGCACCAATGTGATTCCTGAAACTGTAGTGCTGGGTCAATATTTCTGATGACGAATAACTGGTTCTCAAAGCTACAAGCCAGGGATACATGGGGGTGATGAAAATACAAAAGGCTGTGGATGTTCATTGCCATTGCATGAGGTGGACATATCCCAATGGATGCAGGCCTGACATCTGCTCTCGTGTATTTCGTGACAGCATCACACTTCATGACCTTAAGCGATGCTGAGGCTCTGAGTTAAACCGACTCCAGCTTGAGGGAAGCAGGTGAGACCAGCTACTGAAACTAATTGTATGTCAGAGATCACTGATGTCCACCTGGCAGATTCATTATTCCTAAACTCTGAGTATATTCTCCCGGGCCAGCCTACAAATGGCCACTGTAGGAGGCTTAGGTCTGGTGAGGTGAATACAAGCCATTATTCCTCCAGTGATTTCTCTTATTGGATTTAAACCAATAATGATGCAGGAGATAAAGAGAATCAAAACACATTAGAGGAGGATTATTCTTTCAACTTTGACACAAAAATGGACGGAAATGTGATATGAGGAGGACGCCGCTAATATTTTGTGCAATCAGCGTGTAATGGCATCGCAATGTTGTTATCTACAAATGATGGTGTTCAGCTATAAGAGGGGGGAGGGAACTAAAAGCGCTGAAAAAAAAAACACAGAGCATAAACATCAAGCCATGTTCTAAGGGAAACTCTCACTATATACAGTATGAGCATGCTGTTTGATCAGCCATGCGTTTTGATCACAATCACTCCATCAGCAGCAGATACGTCACTTAATTCGAGCGGGTGCTTACAAGGTTTTAACTTTTCATTTCAAGCAGAAGAAGCCTGGTTCAATACCAGGAAGGCTCTACTTTCTTAACTAACATTTGTCTAAATGCAGAGTTTGACCCTGACATTTAAAAGTTCATTTTTTTCCCCAGACAGGTGCCGCTGAGAGAGATGATAAATATACACGCAGTGAACAACAGCACCACGACTAATGGTTATAACAACTACCACAGAGGTTAATGAGCGCCTCTCAGAGACATAATAAACACTTCATAAAGACAGTATGCTTCACTGCATTAAGCAGTTGTCCTTTAATCCACAGCACATATTTGCTGTCCTTTGAAAAACCACTTATCTCCAAAATGTCAACTTTCATGAACAAGGAAAAACAGCCTCAGGGTCAAGAATGAACGTTCAGGCTGAGAAACAGCCTTGCTTTAACTGGGTGATGATGCATTTCTGAGGTTTCAGAGGAGAAACCTGCACAGAAACAGCATTTATCCTCAAGTTATCTGAAAACTGAAAAGGGCCAAGTCTCCAATAAAGTTCTCTTTGTAAAGGGTTTGGAGATAATAGTTTGATTAATGGTTAATACATCAAAGCTTTATAGATCAGTTATGAACCATTAATCAGAACAAATCTTGGGTTATTAAGTTTTAAAAAAAAAAAAAAAAAAGAAGAAGAAAAGAAAGAAAAGCCTCTGCCTGGTGTTTATGGGGAATAAGGCAGTCACAAATGTTGATCAGCAATTAATAAATGCATAATAAGTTGGTGATGAATATTATTAATAATTAATATATGGGTCCAGTTTCTGTGCAACCCTCTTCCATAAGATAGCCATCAGAGATATTTCCACAACCTGGCAACCCAAAAGTTGTCCTGATTAATGACCTTTAATTGATGTATTAAACATCAAATGACTCATTAATCATTAATGAAGCTGTTAGTTACAGCTTATGAAGGGTGCCATGTTAGGAAATGGTGCCATATAAGGTTTTTGCTGGACAGTGAAACTACAACAAATCAGGCAACAGATCAGCCTTTTTAAAAAGCATTTTTACATAATGATTCTCATTAGGAGGCCGAACATAGGAAATGCATTTGCCCCAGTGGCGATGACAGAGGAAAAGAAGAAGATGCAAAAGCAGGATGAGGTCACCAAACTCTGTGCGGATCAGAGTAAACACACCATGAGGACAGTGGAGTGTGATGGATGCCCACCTGTTCATACTGACAGCTGCCTGCACAGCTCACATGGGCTCCTCGGTGCTCCCTGTCAGGGAGGAGGATAACACCCAGCAGGTCACTCTCTCACACTACTACTACTACTCCTACTACTACAACACCAGCACTCTCTGTCTTCCAGCCACAAACACAGCTGACACGCGCGGCGATCGGACGCACACTTACATCTCGGAGGACGGCGGCTGGCTGCGGCAGAGGAGCGCATGTCCGCACGCTTGTCCCATCGCGCATCCTGCCTCTCAGCTGCAGCTCCTGGAGGCTGAGCAGCAGGGGGAGGACAGCAGCTGCTCGGGAGGGAGGGAGGGTGGGTAGAAGGACAACAGACGATGGATGATGGGTGGATGGGTGGAGAGATGGTTGGGTTGGGTGTGTTGGTTGGTGCGTGCCGCGCGCTCCTCTCTCTCTCTCTCTCCCCCTCCTCCGCCTCTCGTCTGCCTCTCTCTCGGTCTGCTCTGACAGCAGCGCGCCGGGGATTGGTCGGGACCCGGTAACTGATACTGGAGCTGTGGTGAGCGAGGATATAAGAGAGAGAGAGAGAGAGAGAGAGAGAGAGAGAGAGAGAGAGAGAGAGAGAGAGAGAGAGAGATCAACACGCGCACTTTTACGCACACATGGCCAAAAAAGACGCACACTTTTACGCACCAGTGGTCAAGACGCACAAGTCCAATTGGAGCTGGTTTCTCCTCCTCAGATCATGCCTGCTTCTCCAGATCAATGCAACAGGGAAAATGAAAGTGCGAATATCCAACTTCCTGTGCACCCTGAGTCCTGCTTGGATCCAGGATTTTGAACTTGCATCCCTTTCCAAGAACAGAGATCTTACAGCAGAGAGGGTTTCATTATGAACCACATGTTGCACTCTACACCAGTGAGTCTATCACGGGACACAGGTCTCAAGGTCCAACCCTGATCTTCTGCCTTATATGGCCTCTCCAGCACAGACCAGGAAGCAGCAGGGATTCACTGCAGGAGCAATGCAAAGTGAAAGAGGAGCCTTTGACATGTTTGTTGACACCAAGGCACTTTAAATATCCTTCAAGTGGCCTCAGATGTCAGCTGTTTTACATTCTGAGGATTTTTTTGAACAATATATTCACACGACACTAATGGAAAATCAGCATTAAAGGTAAACAACAACATCTGAAAATGTTAAACCTCCCTCCAACCTACAGCCATGGTTCACCTTCACAGCTGCTGTCAATTATGTGCCCTGATTCAACCTCCACTGGAGGCTGTGTGAGCATGCACAGACTGATTGATTGACACCTTTGATACACTCCCTACACTTGTTGCATCTGTTCATCATCATCATCTCAATCATTATTATTAGTTAATGATTGGTGGCCTCAGGAAATTTCTACCATAGTTCCACCCAACTCCAACCTGAGTGGAGGACTAATCAGCCATAACTGCAAACACCTGTATGAATGTTAAGATACCCAACCTTCATATTTTCCGACCCTTAGAGCAATAAGTGTCTGTGGTTGTGTTCTCTCAAGTTCTCTATGCTGCCACTGTTTTCTATTATTGCAACCAAGATTGGAAATTGGCTTCAAAATGGACTGATCAGCCTGCCACTAGTTAGAAAATACAGGCACGTTTCAAGTCAATCACTACTTGTCATTGCAAGAAAAACACAAGTGAGGCTACAAATATGATGTCTAATGTGTCTGTTTCATTATGATTCTCACTAAAACATATGGGTGAGTCAATATGCCAAACAGCAGTAGCCATGAACCGGCACACCTTTATGAAATACAGCCATTATTAATGTTATCATTTAAGCCTGTGCTGCTTCTGTTATGAGATATCAAAATGCTCAAAGTTCATCTGCAACATGCTGAGCTAAAGTGGCACTGCACAGTAGCTTACACAGCAGATGACTTATCTGTAACAACATCTGTGTCAGGCTATTAGAGAAAGGTCAGAGGTCACCTGGGCTCAATGGTACAGCCAGTCCCTACAAAATGAAGGGAAGAGAAGGGATGTCAAAGTGGTGGTATGAGGATTGTTTGGAGTGAGTGTGAGAATTAAGGATTACATTGCCACTCTTATTGTTGTGCATATGACAATAAAAAACTTGACTATATGTTAAGTTTCAAAACCATGCTCTTACAGTGTGTTGCTTAATAGTAATGGATGTTATTGAATTGTTAGAGATAAATCTATGCAATGTGTCAAAAATAGCAAAAAGGGATTTCAAAATTATGTGATTTTCATTTTCTTTCACATCAATCATCTTATGTCCTGTGATAGGTTAAAACATACTCAACAATTAGTACAGTATTAAGGCTGGGATGTGTTTTGTTTCTCCTGATTTGGACACTAAAATGTGGATGCAGTTGTGTGTGCACATGCTGTATGCGTCTACACAGGGGTTATATCTGTTTATATTGCAGGTCCTTCATTTGATGAATTGTGTCGTTTGTGTGACAAATATAAATTGACATCAATTTCAGTGATAGTTACATGACTGCTTTGGCTGTATTTAGCCCCCAACAGAAAGTGTGTTTATTTATAATTTGTGGCATGTGAATCATCCCCATATCACTGTCTAAACAGATCAAATCTGATTTAAACCAGACTATCTCGCTGAAATGGAGGAAGAGCAGAAGGAGTCCAAAATCAGATCTGTTGGGCCTGTGTAAATATATCCCAGTATCTCCGCCCAACCTATCCTTCTTTATCTATCTGGATACATCATTGTTGATTTAGATTGTGCTCAAACACCAAACTCAAACTTCTGTCAAAAAAGCACTTAGAAAAGAGTGAATTTAGGACCCAAGATGATATTTTTCTTGTTCTGCTGTCACGGAGGGAACCACCAGCCAGAGGCACGCAGCACCTAATTTTGTTAAACACGTATTAGGAAAATACAAAGAGACAATGCGACGTGTCTGGGAAGCCCTGCAATCTTAATGGAGGCATCTTAGGTCGCCTAGCAGGAGCTGTCAATTACAGGGAGGACAAGACGGAGAGAGACAACGCAGCTCGGAGGGCGAGAAGACGGAGAACAAAAGAGTGTGACAGAGGAGAGGAGAGGTGGGAGGGCAGGAATAATGCAGAAGTGAGGATGAAGGAAAAGGGTCAGGAGAGGAGAGGCTGCGAACTTATTTATCGACATGTCAACTTCGCCAGCGTGTGTGTGTTTGCGTGCACGAGTGTGTGCGCACATGTCACATCTGGTGTGTTGGCATACTGATCCGTGGTGCTCAGCTGTGTCTTAACATGTATTTGTGTGTGTGTGTGTGTTTGTCCAAAGAACTCGTGTGCCTGAGGCCCCCGGTTTGAGATCAGTCAGTGCGGGCGCTAACGGATCCTCTGCTGGGACTCAGGTCAAAGAAAAGTCTGCAATGGTCTCCCAACACCAGCTGGAGAAAGTATTTTTACCAGTGTGTTTTTAAAACGTGCACTCCTCTTGCATCAATAAATTAACAGGAGCAGCTGTTTGAATTTTTGAATCGACCCAAGTGAAACAGATATGACATTTATTGACTTTATTGTAAGGAATAGAAAGCCTATTTGCAAAAAAAAAGAAAAATCTAATATTTTCGTCTAAAAGTCTAATACTAGTTGGGATCTTGCCTATTAGACACAATAAAATATATGCATGCTTACAATTACAATATCAGCTGATGTTGGGCAGGTATACTGCTCATCATGTTCACCATCTCTGCACACAACATAAAGCTGAAGCTGATGAGAATGTCATTAGTTTTGCAGGTATTTGGTCATACAGTCTTGGGCAAATAATAGCGCTAGAGGAAAAGGGGCTCATCAAATTTGTAAGGATTCAACTACTGACCATGAATGTCTGACAGACCAGTGTAAGCAACCATAGAGACACAGAAACAGGCTTTTGCTATTAAATCTGCTCATTTTCTGTTTAACTTCCATCTTAAAATCTATGTCAGGCTGAGTGTTATCTTTGTCTTGCACTGAAAACAGACAATAAAACTTCTCAGTGAACAAGGCCAGTAAACATTTATGGTGGCAATAATCTCGTAAAAACTGCAAAATCCTAAAAACAATTTGCGAGATCGAGATTCGGTATGACCCGTCACGCATCACCCCGAGGACATGAGCCTGAGACACCAACATACTGTCAGCGCTGGGAGAGAAATGAGAAGCGTTTCCATCACAGAGAAGGGACAGTGAGGGACAGCAGCTGCAGTGTGACAGCACCGTCCGACCAGGGCTCTGCAATAAAGTGCAGCGAGGCTCAATTTTATGAGGGGGGAAGTTCTCCTTGTTCCAGTCTGTACTCAAACAAACTAAGCCGAGCTGCCGCTGTAAATAAGATGAGCTTGATGAGCGAAGGCCAGTCGGCTCTGATCATTTTAAAACTCTTTCAATTTATGATTGAAACTAAAGTGACCCATTAATGTGACCCTGAAGACTCTTCCCCTCATTAAAAACTGATTTGTTTTTTATGTAGGACTAAACTTAGACACATTTCATCCCCCATAAGCCCAAATCAAATGTCCTCAAAGTGCAAAGCAGTGATATATATATATATATATGTGTGTGTGTGTGTAGTACGTTATAATCTGGCAATAAAAAGGCAGGCGAGTGTGAGATGTGCTTCAGCTTATGGCTCAGTGGGATCAATATCTCCACCATTCTCAATGCTCGTCTTGAGTGTCCCATAGCAAGGTCTAATCAAGGACTGAGAATCAGATAAAAAGAGCAGCAAGACAAGACAACTCCCCTGACATCAATATAAAAGTTTAGTGACCGTGAAGCTAAAAATCCTCTTGTTGTGACTCAACAAAGCCGCGCAGCGAAATAAGAAACCGTGTCACGCTTCAGTTGATTGAGTTCCCCTGAGTGTTGCTCCTGTATCAGCTCCTTGAGTTGATTACATCAGAACCTGATTAGACCTTCTGTCCTCAACCTGGAGTGTTTACTGACATTTATGGACATACCAATCGTTAATACTTCCTGGAATTTCAAAGTGCCGACTGAACGGAGGCTTAATTATTTATGATTCCTCTCTGTGCCCGTGGCCTGATTGGTAAATAGCTCTCTGTTGAGCCATAATATCAGCGATAGTACTATCTTCAAACAGGCTGTGATACATGGTGTTTTGAGACATGGCTTGTGAGATACAGCGCCTGCAGCCGACATATGGAGCGACAGTATGGTTGTAAATATCATGCTGGGTGATAAGGATAAAAATGATAGGAGTAATTAAAGCGTCTTGAAAGCTGCTGGTGAAAGGTAGCCTGTGTGTCTCCCGTCCTTACCTGTCCTTCACATGAAAAGACTCGCAGCTCTCTCAGTTGGAGTGGGTTCAAATCACACGCTGAGGGCCAGACTGGGCAAGGCTGGCAAAGCTGGGGATGTTTTTTTTTTTCTGTCTGTGTTTATTGCTTGTATCACTATGCCTTGCTCAACTTCGTCCACTTCCCCTTTCAACAAATACGCTCAGACGTCTCCCTCCCCGACTCCTCCGCGGGGTTAGTGGTTGATTTTGGCAGGAAAACAATCCCTACAAAGCAAACTGCATTACCTTGTCCAAACAACACAACCCTGACCCGTCTCTTTCGCTTCTTTTCTCACTTTTTCCGCTCACACGGTGTCGGGTTTGTAATGAGCAACAAATAACAAGCGGCAGCAGCAGCGTCTGAGGTCGGCTTTGTGGAGGGACAGACACAACCTTCGACAAGCAGCAAACGCTTAACATGACATTTACATTTTTGCCTGAGTGGCACCTCGCAGCCATGCAAATAATCCTCTGTCAGTAGCGTCACAAGTAGTATGGCATTAGTGTTCTGTGCAGGGAGTGCATGGAGTTATGGTGTCAGGTGGGGGGGGGGGTCGGCATACAGACTACAGGTGGCATCCTGCCTCTTGCAGTTTTTGTCTCTTAATCCTGCATCAACTGACTTTTTAACAACCTGACCTTTTCAATTCAATTCAATTCAATTTTATTTGTATAGCGCCAAATCACAAAAAAAAGTTTTCTCAAGGCACTTTACATACAGAGCAGGTCAAGAGACCCGACAACATATAGAGACCCAACAGTTCCCATCATGAGCAAGCATTTGATGCAACAGTGAGCGAGGAAAAACTTCCTTTTAAGTTGATGGTGAACATGTTAACAAACAGTAACACATCCAGCAGACACAAGGCTGTATTAGCAATTAGCAATTATTCACTCCATCTATTTTTGGCTCTTGGTTTTGGTCTCCACCACCTCCTGAGGGAAGTATCTAACTCTTTGACTACTAACTGCTCCACTATGTTCACTCATTGCTGACTTTCGGTCTGCCTGGGTTTGTCATAGCTATTTGACTCTGTGTGTGTGTGTGTGTGTGTGTGTCTGGAAACAATGCTAATGAGGACAGTCAGATTCAACCAATGCATTAAAGCTGCAAGCCAAACTATTCAGATGACAGACACTAATATGCTCCTAAAGTGCAACACCTTTCACATACAATTAGTCATGTGATCCATTAATTTTATTATACTGTAAACACATTGGTTATAGCTGCTTTAAGCCAGCAGTTTGAGTTGCCAAACCTCCAGACCAGAAACCTCTAATATGGCTCCATTTAGAGTCAGATGGGTCGTTTTCAAAGCGGGTAGCAAACCACCTGACTTACCATTTAGGTGTGACGAATTGTTGGAAATAAATGGACAAGAAAATGAGTTCCTGTTGAGCTCACATGCTTTTCAGACATTTCTCACTCCTCCTATCTATCCCTCCTTATCTTAATCCCCTCCTTTCTCTGTCTGCGCTTCCCACCATCTTCCTCGCCGTCCTCCCTCCACCCAGCCCCGCTGTGTTTGCTTTAATACCTTCCTGTGGCCCACAATCCCTGCGTCCCCCACCCCCCCACCCCCCTTCCTTCCACGTCTACTTCCTTCCTCTTTTATTCCATCCCGCCATTCCCACCACTCGTAAGCTTCTCCTCACGGCCGTCAAAATGCGGCATTAGCTGAAAACCCTGTAGGCGCTGCCATCTTCACTTGATCTTTCGCGGGTTTTATCATAGCGAGTTGTAGATCAGTGTTATCCTCGGCCCGGGGCTGAGTTTTCCCAAAACTAATTAAACCCCTTCTCAAAATGTTCATCCTCCACATTGGTATTACCTTGCTCCAGTTCAGGGCGAACTAGCTCAGGGCCAGTAGTTAGTCCACATGAACACGCCTTTTCATAAACTAGTCCAGATTGCTGGGCTTCACTGGTTCTACATTACATTAGCGTTATGTTAATTTCATCAGCTTCCATAATGAACAGAGATGTAACTCCCTGTTTTTATGTATGCTTGCACTTGCAGATTGTCATATTACGACTGCACATGTTAACTCCATGTGCTTACAGTATATGCATATTTCTCTATGATCTTTAACTGTGCTGACATCGCTCTGGCCCCTCCAACTACACTGGAGTACATCGAGTTAATGACATTATATCAGCAGATATAGAAAGAAACGCACCAATAAAAGTGATGCTCGGAGAAACATTATACAGCTCTTTTCTGCGCACTGTTTTCAGCCTGTCCGCTTTTGATGCATAACTTATCAGGGTTACCAGGAAGGGCCTGAAAAGTTTTGTTGCAAATTAAGCCTCAGAACTTAAACTGTGCTAGATTTAAGCACGAAGCAGGTCACTGGGACTTCAGATTGTTACTGCTGGATGGTTGAAATGAGACGCATGTTTTCAGACTCACATTGTTTTATTGAATCTGAAATTAACTCCATGTAATATGCTACACAGCTTTTCTAATCATATATATGGTTATAGTCTCACTGATGGGAGGATCAGAGTCGTACACAGTTGAAAGGTCACAGATTCATCCAGTCATGAGACGCTGAAGCTCCAACCTGGTCTGGACCATTAGTCACTGTGGATTAAAGAGTCCCTAGAATGTAAACTGTTGACTGACTGGTTTGTGTTGGAGCAGGAGACCTGAGGCAACATAAAACGCAGCGGTGTCACACAGCACTTCATTTGAAATGGAAACTTTTCTGAGGCGATGTTGTGGAAGAAAATCGCCAGCATTATTCAACAAAACCTACAGTGTTTGAGTTCGATGTCAGCACAAAGCCAGCTGACCGCAGTTAGTCATGTGCTGCCACGGTTTCACATCGTGGGCGTTAACATTCATTTTCAAAGCAAAAAAACAGTTCATCCTTTTATTCTCGCGTCACATGAAAAGCTCGAACGCCAATTTTGGAGCTCAGCCAGAGGAGCGGCACACCCTACCCAGCTTCACCAGCAAAATCTTTTGAAGCCTGCAGGAGGGAATCACAACAGTTCAGCAATCTCCAGGAACACACAGGCTCGCTTTTGAGTTGATTTAATTGAGCCTCCACGTTGTCCTCGACGGACTGAGTTGGTTTAGTGGACTCAGAGCCCCTGAGAGTCCTTCAGGAGCCTCGGATGGTTTTACAAAAGCCTAGAAGACAGACAAAAAAGATAGGACTTGAGAAATGACTTTGTTCTTGAGGCTGATGAAAAAAGAGAGAGCAGGTTTTTCTCATCACTTTGTCAGCAGTGTGTAAGTGTGTAAGACAGAGGGTATGAACTGTCTCAATGCTCCATCAGCTGGGAGTTATGGTCACTCTGTATTGTCATAATATCCTATCTGACTGCATGCCCTCGGATTGTCATTCCCACTGTATGTGTGTGTGTGTGTGTGTGCGTGTGTGCGTGTGTGCGTGTGTGTGTGTGTGTGTGTGTGTTTGTCTGTGTCAGGGGGAGCCAGATGGCTGCTGGCTGACTTAGCAGTATGAATTAAAGGAAATAATATGAGACAGTTGTGCTTATCTTCCCATTAATACACTTCAAAAAGAGTGTGTGATATGCACATCGCCCTTCTCTATTCATACACACACACAAACAGACGTTGCCTGCATGTACTACATCAGCATTTGGGGGGGCTTTTTGGGTTTGATGGTCTAAAAGCTTTTGATGGTTCTTTGACAACAGTATTTGTCTCTACGCTCATTCTTTCATTTGCTGTTAACACTGACGATCGTCTCGAGGCCAAATTAACGTGATTAGATTTTTCAAATCATGTAAGCAAGTAATTATGCTCACCCCTGTAGCCATAATGTTGATGTGTTTCCACTTGAACCCTTTCAGTTCCAGCAACACACCTGCGCTCCAGCCACTGTTTAAATCAGGCTTAATAAGCGTGAACTGATTGGTGTTTCCACGTCAATCAATACGTCAATTCTCATGTTCCTTATGAGCAAAATTAGTAATCATGCTAGATTGCTCCCTGTGTTATTGTGGTGATCATCCGAGCACAATGTGCACATCAAGCCTGACTGTGTCCCACACTGTGAAGAGTTCACTTCAGCTGTTGTAAATAGTCATCTCCTTTCCACAATCATGTGTTTGACAAAGTGTTGAACCTCTCTCCATCCTCGCTTGTGAACGACTGAGTCTTTCCAGGATGAACCTTTCATACCCAATCATGATACTGTCACCTGTTACCAATGAACCTGTTTACCTGTGGACTGATCCAAACAGGTGTTTTTGGATCAGTCCACAACTTTCACAGTCTTTTGTTGCTCCTGTCCCAACTTGTTTGAAACATGTTGCTGCCATCAAATTCAGAATAAGCAAATATTTACAAAAGTCAATGAAGTCGATGAGGTCAAACATTAAATATGTTGTCTTTGCACTGTTTTCAATTGAGCTTATAGAGTTTTATATAATCCATCATATAGTTGTTCATATTACTTTTTTTCATTAACAAATAGACTTGGTTATGGTGAAATGTGCAAAAACAAATTTCTGGCTAATGTTATCAAATAATAAATTAAGTAACTCATGCTGCACTTACTTGTATCACATATACTCACTGGTATGTAACTGTCTGGAGATCATCACCCATCACTTCTGTGACCTCCTGCTTCATGCATCTGTGGTTTCCGCTCTGCAGCTGCAGCTTCCCTGGCCTGCTGGTTCCTCTCTGCTGAGTCCACGCCAACCCAGCTTGGAAGGTCTCTGTCTTCAGTCAGCACCTCCTTTAGCTCTTTGGCTGCCACCATGACAAGCACAGACCCACCTCTGGCCACAGTGTGATGCAGCTGCTTCCATGATAGAGGCTTTGAATAGCGTCCACAGAGGCTCCGAGTCATTAAGTTTGCTGGGGGATGAAAGATGAAATCATTCTGGACTGAGTCCTCTAGGTGTTTGCAGAAAACCCTCAATTCATTTGGGCCTGCTGGGCCTGTCAGGCAGCTCCCCAAGAACCTGATCCAACTCATCTGTCAACAGTCCAGCCCGTTTCACCTGCAACAGTCAGTGTGGCTCTGATGAAATAAAGTCATTCATTGAGCTTTGGCTCAGTCTGCCACGATGAATGAACATGTATTACACATCTTGGCTTTCCAGCTTGTTATGTTCAATCAAAGGCTCAAATAGAAACAATAACTCAAAGGTCTTGCAGACAAATCTACTGATTTCTGTGTTTTCCTCTTTGCAGCATACAATTACAATTTCAGCAAACTGTCCCTATGGGAAGGTTTTCAAAGAACAGTCCGACATTTTGATATATATTCTTATTTGCTTTCTTTCAAGAGTTACATTACATCAAGATTAATACCACTCTTGTGTCTGCACCATAAGTTTGAAGGTAGAACTTGGAGGCCATTAGTTTAGCTTAGCATTGAGACTGCAAGCAGGGAGACTGAGGGAGATATGGGGCACAATTGAACTATTTCTTGGCAAAGAGCAGTGTTGTAATTGTGCAAGAATCAAAGGGATTGCACTCAAAATACAAACACAATGCAAAGATTTACTGGATGGTCAGACAGGCAAGAGTCAAAAACAGATCAGGCAGTCCAAACAGGCAAAAACAAATCCAAAAAGGAGCAGCAAGAATCAAAAGTCTGCCAAACAGGTGAGATCCACAGAAACAAAAAAACACATCCAAAACAAGAGAAGATGATAAACACGAGGAAGGGCTGGACACATGGGACAAAGACAAACTGGCAAAGACAGAGAGGAACTCACAGACTAAATACACAAGGAGGATCACAGGTGAAACCAATCGATAATCCTGAAATCAGGAGAAACTAACTAAAACTAAAACCATTGCAAATGTGTACATGTGAGTTCAAAGCTGATACAAAATGGCAGCACACAGAGCAGTTACCGGTTGTTCTCTTTTTCTGAGCTCCATCCTGAACACACAGGCACGAGAGGGGCATCAATCTTCTCATTTGACTTTCAGAGAGAAGCAAAGACATGTATTTCCTAAAATGTCGAACTGTGCAGCAGCTACTTTGACTCGCACTGATAATCATAGTGTGCAACTCCTGAGCTGCACGGCATCTCATCTAAAGGGGTTGTACCTCTTATCCTCATACACAGCTCAGGCTTTCAGAAAAACATCCAATTTCTGTCACCAAGGCCTTAATATATTTCTCAATCTTGCTTTGTTTACATTTAGAAAAAAACTAGAAAACCAGCAATTACAGCAATTTTGTACTACATTTTCTCTTCATCCCATGTGTCATCTGTATCAAATAATAAAAGTAGGGGATTATCCCTTAAGTGTAAAGCGACATGCGTAAGCGCACAGCACAGACACTCAGGCATCAGAGTCTCACACAGATGGTGGCATTTGTTGGGAAAAGCTGATATGCTACTGGCTTAGCGGCAGCATGGTGCGTCACGCAGCCACGTACGGCGCCATACCTCATGTGCACTCGAGACGCACACATGCAGTGAAAGGAATAATGACGCTGGAGGAGACGAGAGGTGGTGATTTTGCAGAAAGGAGAGAAATGACTAGAGTAAAGAGGATTAAGCTGCGACGTAGAAAGTTAAGAAAACTGGCAGAGAAGTTTGGAGAATCATAATGGAATTAGACTGTGGAATTACTGCAGCTTGTCTGTGTGTGTGTGTGTGTGTGTGTGTGTGTGTGTGTGTGTGTGTGTGTGTGTGTGTGTAATTTCGGATAAAATCTGGGTTATTTTCAGCGCCTGTAAATTGTATTTTTGATACCATTCTCCCTCCTCTTTTGCTGTGTGCAGAATTGAGCCTTTTTCCCAAACAGCTTACATAACTCAGAGAGCATCACCCAGAACTACACACATACACACACACAGGAGAAGGCCCCATGGCTGCATCATCTGCACAGTCTCTCTATTTTCTCTCTCGTTCCCTGAACAGCACCCATGCTGCTTTGTGTTCGCAGGGCTGATCCTGACTGCAGACATATGATGCGTGAAGGCCTCTCTGCTGTGTCCGTCTTTAGGTCTGATTTTCTCAGCACTGCTCAACCACTGTTACACACTGGCTGTAGTAATATGGTCATGTCACACAGGTGTGTTTTAACACACGTTATAAAAGATGCATACAGATAAGGCTACAGTGTGGTTCACAGTACTTGAGAGGCATTTTTAAACCAGACAGTGGAGAAATGTGCAATGACTCGTAAAGTCTAAATTTAGTTGTGTCCAGTTTTACCTACATTCTTTGAATGTGAAACCCCTGATTTGATATGATGTGACCCATGCAACCTCAAGAGCCTCCCCAAGCAGTGTCTGTGCTTTCCTGTAAAAATGAATGGACACTGTTTGTGTGTTAATTATAAGATACACTTATCATTTTCTATTAAGTTATCTCTTGACTTGACTTGTACAAAACAGGTGTTAATGATTAAACTCTCCCCTCCCAAAAAGCACATGAGCACATTTTGCAAAGTGAAAATATTCAGTTGAAGAACTTTTGAAACATCTACAGCTCTGTAAGCTCTACTTACAGCTTGTAATGCCTTTCACTATAATGATGATCAGTTAACATGAAATGTGTGTCCCTTGCTAAAAAGCATAAAGACACTGTCCAGTTATTTCTTTCTTCAGAAAAAAACTGAGGGATTAAATGTTCCATTATGAGTTGAGAAAATCCTCCAACTTCTTCAGCCAAATAAAGCATGTTTTTTCTCAGCTTGAGAAAAGTTGACTGTTGGAGCTACATGATTTTCACAGAGCAGTGACAGTATGTGTACATGATGACCAAAATTAAACTGTACCAAAACCACTTTAACCTATATGGGAATTATATGTCATTTATATGTTTTATGAGGGTTTAAACCTACTTTCTTTTGTTTCTATGATTGTGGCCATCCTGGAGTGAGCAGGACCAAAGAGGGCATTAGGACGTCAGTGAAATACGCAAGCACAACACTATAATGTGTCATCTGTGAGCCAGAGGGAGCGGAAAGAGCGAAAATAAGAGGGAGATGAAAAAAGGTAGAATCACTGTCAAGATGTTTAAACAAATGAGTTGTATTTATGCCACTGTGTCAGGAGACAAATGTGTTTGCCGGCATACAGATGAAGCCGCTACGGCTACAGCTGCCTTTACAATATAATACAGTGACATCATCTGCCCTGCAGCCCTCTGTGTGTGTGTGTGTGTGTGTATGTTCATCAAATTAATCAGGTTTAATTAAACTGTACAGTGATTAAGGGGCAAAGTCTTGAGTCTTTCGGCTCGTGCTCATCCTGCTTCACCCTCACTCATAAATACATGCGCGCGCGCACACACACACACAGAATCATGTTTCCTTCACTTCAGAGGACATTACATTGGCTGACATTAATTTCCTGGAGACTCACCCTAACATAACACTTCTTTACATTATAGGGGCCTGCTATTTATAAGGAAGATGAGTCCCCACAATGTGGCTGTGTAAACAGATTCATGTCCCCATGACATGTGCCATACATGTCCCCACACACACACACACACACACACAGTAACTTGTGGTGCACTAGCCCACAGCATCTTTAGAGTGACTAATCTACTATTAGTGCTTGTCTCCCAGGCCCCCTCTCCATTCCTCCTCCTCCTCTTCCTCCTCCTCCTCCATTCATCCTCCTCCCCACTCCCTTCCTCTTCCTGTGCTCCTTCTCCTCCTCCATCGATTTAAAGCTCAAGGGGTTCCCTGATTGTTATAGTGTAGCATCTTTTGAAAGATAGCAGTGGCGATTAGGTGAAATGGCAAACGCTTAGTTCATTGTTCTGGTTTTCATTTCTCTTTTCTTGTTTTTCTTTCAGCGTCCTCCTCTGTCACCCCATTCTCCTCTCTGCTCATCTTCTTTACCTTCACCATTTTCTCTTTCTCAGCCTTGAACTGTTGCTCACCTCATCCCTGCTTACCTACATGTTTTCCTTTCAATCTTCCTCCTCCTCCTCTTCCTCTCCCTCCTGCACCATCTCTTATCCCTTTTATACCTCCACACCTTCTCTCTTTCTCTGCTTTCTTCCTCCCTCCAATCCTCCTCCTTTCCCCACCACCACCACCAACACCTCCTGAGCCCCTCCATGGTGATTGTATCTGCGAGATAAGCTGGGTGTCAGACACGAAATGTTCTCCAATTTCTCTGTGTCTGCCGCCGGTGAGAAATGGGCAGACTGAAAGATAAAGTCAAAGAAAGACGACGGGGGTGAGAGGGAGAAGGAAAAGAAGGGGAAAAAAAGCGGAGATCCAAACAGACAGGTAGTGTAGAGGAAAGGCAGAGGCAGATATGAGATGAGCACATGGAGGCAGAAGACAGAAAGGCATTCATATTTTATACCCTTCGCCATCACTCATCCAGATCAGCTTGTAATTGAGTACAACATTAGAATAAAAGAATAGTTTGGGGAGTTTTGAGAAATGCACTTGATTGTCTTGCAGAGTCAGATGAGAAGATTGATACCACTCTCATGTCTGTACGGTAAATATAAAATAGCTGGTAGGAGGATTTTGTTCCCTTTACACAGAGCCAGGTTACCTGTTTCCCTCAGCTTCCAGTCTTTCTGCTGAGCTAAGTTAAGAGGCAGCTTCAAATTGACTGTACAAAACGATCAATCTTCCCATCTAAGTCAAACTATCTTCATGATTTTTTTTCCCTACTGCAACAGGCAACAGTAAAAACAAGTATCACTGAATATTCATCTATCATTGGTAAGGATCAAGGATTTTCTCAGCAAAATGCTCAATACGTTTGTTTGTTTCAATTCATTTTATATTCATTCATTTAAAGGAGGTTATGTTTTTGCCGGCATTGGTTGGTTTGTTTGTTCGTTTGTCTGTTTGTTTGTTTGTTTGTTTGCAACATAACTCAAAAAGAAATTTTCAGGAAATGTCCTTTCTGGGAGAAGGAACAAATGATTAAATTTTGGAGGTGATCCGGAAAACCACCATTACAGAAATGTCGATTTTTGGGTATAACTATTAAACTAACATTGATATCAATGCAATTCCAATTGCTAAGGGTATGTTTTTATGGTCCAGGAATCCATTGAAATAGATAAATCAAAGGTAGGACTAATATTCTGGGGTGGGTGTAAGTCACAATAAGCTGGGGGAACTGTGCTGCTTGGCAGAGGTCTGCGCTCTCCGTGTGCTTCTCTAGTTCTATATCTTTTACTTTAGTCTCTTTTTCAAACTCAACACAGACTGGATGATGTTGCTGTTGCATTGTTGTTCACAGAATGTATAAAACACAGATTATAGCATCAGAAAAGGGCATCATGTTTCCATCAGAGCTGATTGGAGCTGCAAGAAAGAAGAAAGAAGCAAAATGACACCAAACACAGGAAAAGATGGAGGACACTGTGGGTGAAGATGACCAAAAATAACCTGCACACCAAAGCTGTGAATATGATCTTTGGCTGCTGCACCTCCCCTGTTCAGCCAGGCTGTGGCAGGACAGCTGCAGTCGTCTTTTCTGATTGATTGTGCAGAACAGGAGAAGAGGAGAGCAGTTGCCATGGGGATGAGGAAAGAGGCCTTTTCTCCATTTTTTTTTTTTTCAATTTTTTTTTTCATTCGAGGACCAGTAATTGGTGATGAACTTGAAGGGAGGGGCTGGAGGGCGGTAATCAGACGCAGCCAAGCGCAACGGCTTTCGCAGAACCAAAGAAGTGCTGCAGGACTCAGGAAGTGTGTGTGGCACAAAAGTCAGTGTGTGTGCATTAAAGGCACAGAAAGAGAAAGTGGGAGAGAAGATTGTGTGTGTGTGAGAGAGAGAGAGAGAGGAGTGGGGGGGTCGTGTGTTTTTCAGTCAGCTGGAGGTGACTGAAGACAAGGTGTTAATGAAATGTATAAAAGGAAACTGTTCAGATGAACTGCATCCAGCTGCGAGAGGCTCCACGTGACACTGCACACCATCGAACCCTCTTAGGATCACACAAGTTAACTCCAACTCCATTTTCATTTGCAGCCGCAGCCTGCAGGAGGGGCTTCAGGGATAACAAGGACTGCGCATACACACACACCTACAGAGTGGGATGAAGAGAACAGCATATATTCATTTTGGTGCCAGAACTAGGAAATAACACAGCTACATAATATATGTCACTACAGGCCTTATAGCTGTGCGCTTTTTCATCTTTCTTTAAGATTTCGTAGCCCTCAGAGGAGCTGTATGTTCTCTGCATTTCACCTTGAAGGTCAGCAGGATAGGCCAGGCACTGTGTGTGTGTGTGTGTGTGTGTTTATTGTCTGCAGGGGTTCTGTGTTGCAGATAAAAACCTGAAAATGCCTCTGAATATTGGTTTGTTTGAGATTCTCAGATGCTATAAAAGTAGTAAAACAAATATGTTTCTACACATCCTGAATCCAACCTCTCTACTTTCATCTGTTGAAAACAATGTTATGTGATCATTAGTTGTTTTTGTTGTGGAGCTTTCTATCATATTGCATGCCCTTCCTCAGTCACTGGAGCTTCTGGAATTGTAGATGTTCACATGTCCATTCCTTCCTGCACTTTAAGAACTTCTAATTTCTTGTTGTCTTACTGTAAAAGAAAATAAAAGTCCCTTTTTGAGACTGAAAACTGGTTATGTTTGTCTGTATATTTGAGGAGTGGATACAGGCCTAATGCATTTAGCTATACTATTGTCTGTATCTCTACTACGAACTATCCAATATGCCACTTTCTGTTGAAGTAACCTCAAACTGTGATGACATAGTAACATCCCAGGCAGGTAGGTGTAGTGGAAAACCTCTTAGTTGCACAGAGGCAACAGGTTTATGTACATTATTCTTATTAACATGTATTTGACATTTTGACCAATAGTATTTCCTACAGCTCATCTATTAATTAGGAACTAATATATAAGTTGTGGTGAGGAGATTTGGTGACACACCTTCAAATGTCACTAATGCTCCGAGACGTCTCTAATTTGCCACGATCTAATTAAAGCCGGGAGTAGCTTACTAAACCAACATCACTCTGCCGTTTCAATTTCTTACTGTTGACATTAAATATGAGCCTGAACTCTGACAGCGCAGTCGAGATTGCCTGCAGGCTCGCTCTATGTTTGATAGGTAAACATGTTCAATACGAATCAATATTTTGCATCTGGCTGCTGACCTGAATGAGCTGATGAATGATCTGCTGCATTAATTCATTAAGGTCTAGGGTAAACATAATTTTGCATCAGTAATTCGCTCAATAGCTACAAAGTCTCTTGGGACGAACTCCCCTCGCTCTCATCTCTCCAGCTGCCGTTATGTCTTCACTGTCTGTAGTCGAGACTTTCTCTTGATGCTGGTGGTGAAACGAACTCCTGATCTCAACTCAACATATTTTTCTATATTAATGCCTCTAGCTGAGATTTTACCTTTGATTGAACTACAGGTTCACATTTTATTCTGCACCAAAATAAGTTCTGAGCTGATGATAGAGCTGCTCCAGCTCTTTAATCTCTAGTGTCTCATTATCTTAATCTAAATGATGAGTTATTGGAGGATTCGGTACATGACCAAGAAGACAAAGCTCGGCAGAAGTTTCCTATGCTCCCATCTCACCTGTACATGTCTCATCACACCTCCTCAATCACCCTGACAGCAGTTTACATCGTCGCATGCTACTGAACTTCAGCACTGAGGCAAACAGAGACTAGAAAGATACCATGAGCACAATCCACAGATCTGAAGTGTAACATGAAAGAAAATGCAGCGTGACCTCTGACAGTAATGCTTTTCATAGTCAAAATGCTGCAAGGAGCTACATCTTTGATGAGATCCGTGCTTGCTTGGCTGATCTCTTTGACCAAGAAAAAGCAGATTTTGGAGGTTGAATTTGATTTCATCTGGGACCAAAAGGGTGAAAACGCGTAATGAATGTTACAACAAGTCCAATTGATTATATCTGCAGAACTTGTCTGAAGCTCATCAGTGGTGGATTAGTTTTACAGGGGGGGCGGCAGCAGAATCTGGCAGGGTGAGCGAGCGCAGGGGGGCAGAGTAATTATCCAAATCTGGTCTGATGCTTCATGCAGCTACACACTGCAGGTGGATGGAGAAGGTGCAATGAAGGACGGCAGGTATACAGATAAATATGATTTGCATGTTAATATCTACAATGTGGAAAAGATAGCTGGAGAGCATTGTTACTGATGAGCATTGTAGAGAGTCAAAGCATTGCTGTTGTTTTACTGACCACCGATCGGTATTTATTTTTAAAGAGGATATCAATTCAAACCTCATTTCATTTCAAATTACACTTGAAAGTGTTTTAAGCCACTTTCAAGCAGAGAAGAGCTGATCTAAACCAAGATGTAAGAACCGCAGAGTGAATTGCATTAATTTCTTCAAATGGGTGAGACTGACTAAATTAAAATAATTACTGAGGTAAAATGAATTACTGTTGGTAGTGGGGCAGTAAATGCATCAATGTGTTTGTCAGACAAAACTCTGATTATCAGCAGATCCTTTCCTCACAGCTCATTCTCTTTCAAAGCTGCTTGTGGATGCATTTTTAAAAAGTGGAATACTTGTAGAACTGTACAGGCTATTTCCAAGAATGTGTTGGCAAATTCACAGGCTCCAAATTAAAATTACCCCCTCATGTTTTTTTGGATCATTCCACAACTTTCACAGTTTTTTGTGGCTCCTGATTCAACTTGTTTGAAACTGCAAATGTTGCTGCATCAAATTCAGAATAAGTAGATAATGAATGAATTTGAGGAGGTCAAACACTAAATATGTNCACACACACACACACACACACAGAGGAAACCTCCTCAGGGCTCTCCCTATGATCATTGCACCCCACCCACACACACACACTCTTGACATTTTTCCTCGAAGCACATCTATAGGCTTCCAATTTATGGCTGTAGCATGACATTGTCATGAGCCCCGCAGGCCTGGCAAAAGTTTCTGTCCCTATACATTTACTGTATATCCACATGTGTAATGTGCTAATGTGCCGTGTATGTGTTTGTAGCCCAGCTTGTCTTTTCGGTTACCCTGCAGGGCAGATTAGAGTTCGACTGTGTGTGTGTGTGTTTGTACATTAATTTCACAAAAGCGCTGAGGAAAAACAAGCGGATTATCATGAATGCAAAGCAGAGCTGCAGGGCATCAACCTTTCGCAAAAACATTTTTTTGAGACTAAAAGGAACAATGTGACTATAATCACATGCGTGTTGACAAAAACACAGCATGCACACACAGCTAGCTGAATGTGTTTATTAGAGTTTCAGAGATGCAAAATCAGTAAAATGCAGAGTAACAGAATAAGAAAAGAGAGAGAGAGAGAGAGAGAGAGAGAGAGAGAGAGAGAGAGAGAGATACTCTTAATTATAAAAAGTATTCTTCGCCCCCTGATGAACTTTTAGACTTGATTGTTTTACAACACTGAGTCACTGATGTACTAATGATGTACTAAGGACATTTTGATGGATCAGTGTAAAAAGTGTTCTCTATAAACTTCTACAAATGGAGCCAAAATAGTTAGACATAAAACAGAAAATAATTGCATTCACTGCAACCAAGTGTTTTCAGAAGTCGTGTAATGAGTCAAAAAAGGATCCTTTGTGCAGAACACAGGTGTGAAAAGAATTCAAATGCACCTGTATCTGACAAGTCCAACAGCTGGTCAGTTTTCCATAAAACATATGAAGACAATGGACATGAAACAACTGCGAGGGACAGATGCAAGAAAACTCCTTGACAACTATGTCACACTTAAGCGTGCCTTAAGATCCATCATAGAAATATGGAAAGAAGATGGCACAATTAGAAATCTGCCTTGAACAACTGACTGCATTAAAAAAAAGGGTGGTGAGAAGGAGGCCACCAAGAGGCCTGTGGACACTGCATGATGGGAGGTACAATGAAAACAACTGGTGCTTCACCAGCTGCTGCTTTATGGCTGTCAAAAGGACTCATGACTTCACAATGTTTGCCAGGAGGCCTGTAAGAGATTGTTCTGCCTGATGAGTCCCACAGTTCAAAGCTTCATTCGATCCAAAGTTTGCGACAGGACTTCAAATTGACTGTAGCTGGGCTCACAGCTCCCATTCAACTGGATAGGGCTTATTGACTGAATACTTAAATGCAAACTATTTTTACTGTGTTTAACATTTCTACCCAATTTTGATTAAGATGTAATATTTTATCTCTTCACTTTGTTGATGATCAGTGTCCAAAAAGCGGTTACGCTACATCCACTGTAATTCAGCGTTTGAAAACAAAACATTAAAAAGTACATGCAGGGAAAGAATACTTCCTACAGGGAGTGTAATTATACTACTACACAGAGTCTCCTCTCGACTCCTGCTGAGGTCTGGGCTGGAGGGCAACTAATACACACATACACAATCACGCACTCAAACACACGTACTGCACACACATTTTCCACTCAAAGTGTGTTTAAAAGGTGTTTAAAACTAACATTTAGCCGAGCATCGTGGTGTCTCAGCAGCAGAGATGGAGCAGCTGCAGCACAGCAGCTAGCGTCCTCTGCTGTCCGAATAAATAAGGGAATCTTTACAACAGAGAAAACCTACAGGCAGCATGCAGGCAACACTACAAGGTAGTGAAGACAGGCAGCTAAATTCTGCTGGTGAGGCAACTGCAGACCAGTTATGACAGTTAATACAGATTGTTTCATGGCTCTCCTCATGACCAAAAATACATACAAGCTTGGACCCAAGCAGAAAGAATGATATAGGTTATAATGCACTTTAATTAGTTTCTTGTGTTTACAGATAAAAACTTCTGTGCCCTGTTTTGGGGGCTTTGATAAACAAACTATAACAACACATTGTTTCAAATATTCTATGTTGTGCATGAACAAACTAATTCATAAACTAAAACTTCATAAATACTGTACTGCCGGTTAATGACAAAACTGCCCATGTTCTGTATATTGTCTCGGAGCATCAGCTTTAGAAAAGAGGAGAGGAGGCAGAGCTGAGGTCTGTGGAAGGACACAGACAAAGACGACTAATCAGGCTGGGAAGAAAACACTGTTTTGAATCTGTGAATATGGTTTGAAATGTGACCTACTTAAGGTGCACTGAGTTTATTTGATTCCAAGTGAGGGCCAATAATAAATCAAGAACTTTTCTTAATTTATCACATATTCAAAAAAATTCTGGCAAAAGCCAATTTGCCTTAAACTTTCTTCTTTTAATCTTTAAAAAAGGAATGTTGTTTTTCAGCACATGCCTCTCCTTCCTTCACTCCCCAAAAGACAATATATCGACAACTATTTAAAACTTGTCCAATCACAAATACACCTACATGTATTCACATGTACTATTTGCACACTGGTGCAGACAAATGGACACAAGCACAAATATGCAACTCGAGAGAGGTTTCGAGAATGTCCTGCGGAGTAACAGACACAGATTCATCACCTGTCATTTCTCAGCTCCCCTCTCAGTCCCAGTCTTGGTCCCTGTGGAACAAACTCTGGACAAAATCAGGTCACAGTCTCCTGTAACATCAGCTTTGCTTCAGAGAGCAAGTTTGAACAGCAGGATCATCCCAAGAATTCTGTGAGTAATTGAACAGAGAGAGTGCTAAAAACAACTGAAAATTATAAATCCGATTGAGCTACAACTGCAACTCAATTAACTTCAACCTTCTATTGAAATAGCTCGGCACTTGATGCTAGTGCCTAGAATAGCTCGACTAAGTCTTTTCTGAAACAAATACATTAAAGAACTTAAAGTTTCTCTCAGCATGTCTTTCATGCCTCTGTCCCATAATGCAATGCAGTTGGGTGCAGTCTTGTCACACATTGGACTGAAAGCGAGTTAGGAAATCTTCATGGTGATTGTGGTCCATCAAAGTGTCTCGCTTTCATTTTTAATGCCACAGCTCCCAGCTGTTTCTGTTGTACATCAAGTCAAGTAAAAACCATTTGTGCAGGGGAACCAGTGCAGGTTCTGTTTTACATGTGATCCTGTTGTCCATTTAACTTGTTGGTCCAGTTTATTTACAAAAGGAGCAGATGGCAGCGTGAGGCCATGATCCACGTACAGTATGAGTTTCTGTCATTCTGGTCCTCACAGTCGCAAAATAATGTCACTGGAAAGGTCATCTGAGTGATGGTCATCTGAATGATGGTCATCTGAGGCCGACTGTTCCAACCACCCTTTAAAGAACAGAAGACCAGAGAGTTAGGCACTCAAATCAGTGTGGTCACATCTGAAACGTTTCATTCATAAAAATGACCATTATTCATTTATATACTATATATTATATATATAAATTTATATACCATACATTATATCATACATACACATACACATTGCATCCAATTATTTTATATTACCATTCAATCTGTCCAATTTTTTTTTTTATTAATACATAATTGTCTGTAAAGTATCAGAAATTACTAAAATATACAAGTCAAAAGATCAAGGAGTCCATGTTGACATCTTGAAATCACTTATTTTGTCAGGTCCACAGTGCAAAATCCTAAGCTATTCATCTTAACAAAGATGTGAAACAGACACAAGCAGCATGTTGTGTATCATTTCAGAAGTTGGAATGAGCAGGTGTTTGGAATTTATGCTTGATAGCAAACCCAAACGATTAATGAATGAACAAAAGTTTCTGTCTAACTCTATAACAGCAGTAAATAGCAGACAATCAGATGAGCTGCAGAAAGATGCACATTGGTGTTAACATGAAAACTTCTCATATCTCACTATAACAGAGTCTATCTACTGTTTTTAGTCACGTGCACAAGCACTGGTTTTATCATTGAAGACTCATCAATCCATGAGCTTGATGCAGCTCACACAAACCACAGAACGCACTGCTGATATATGAATCAAAAAGTATTCATTTTAAAAAATGGCACATATGGCAGAAATCACTTGTTATCCACCTTGTGTGAGAAACTGTCTTACCTGTCATGTAGCGACCTTTATCGAACATCTCTAAAGAGCTGAAAGACAAACAACAGAGGGGTTTATGACAGGAATGGAGACGGACTGATGGGAGCAACCAGGGGTGTAAAAATAGAGGGAGGTGAGGACAGTGATGGACTGAAGACAGGGAAGGAAATGTAGGATGAAAGAGATGGAGAGGCAGACAGGTGGTAACAGTATATCTAAACAAATAGAAGTGTAAAGAAGACTTGTTTTGAGTGTGAAAAGAGACATTAACATTCAAAAGTCACACCAAACATCATTGGATTCACCTTGGGGGTTATAAACAGGAACAGTCATCCTCTCTCTCACACACACACACACACACAGTGAGTTTTCAACATTTACTCTTTCACTTCACGTTGAAAATTGGACATATCAATATGCAGCAAATCTCTCTCCTCCACCCCCACACATACAAACAGCCTGCAAAAACCCGGCATCTGCTGCTGCCCCATCACCAAAGCAATCGCACCTCCTCTCACACTCCCAACAACTGTAAGCAGTCAATACATCGAAGAGACGAGGATCAATAGAGAATATCTGGAAGGCAACAACTCGGCAACCCTGGAATCGTGTTATTGCCAAAAAACTGATTTGAATTCTTATGCTGCAGTCGGCAGCAAACTAATGAGAGGCATGTGATGGCGAGAAACAGCAGGAGGACGAGACAACCGCTTCATCATCATCACTGTGGACATGGCACCAAGACCGAGAGTGTAGAGTGAATTATTTTGGGTGGCTGCAATCAAATCTTCGATGAAAATGAGAGAACAGATGGAGAGGGTGATACTGATGTTGTTGAACAGGTGAAGTTTAAAGTTAAAAAAAAAAAAAGTTTGAAATATAGTCCAACAAACCAGCGGTGATGTTTGTCAAACTCTTGCCAAGTACACAACTCTGTGAGCTGATATGCAGCAGTGCTGTGAAACACAGTGTTAACCACAGTTTGCCTGCAGGCACAAGTTCACTTCAAATGTGTTAGTCTTTGTTTCCGTTGATCTTTTGGGGTTTTGAAGCTCGAGCAGAGCCTCACCAGAATAACTCTTGTTGAAACTTTTTTTTTTGGTTCTTAGTCCAAACCTCCTACAATGTGAAGATGCTGCTGTCTCCTCCTCTGCACATCATTTGGGTTCTTAAACATGTTTTTTGACCCAGACACAAATTAGTAATTTATTCTCTCGAGTTTCACAAAGTAAGAGCTTTATAGTCTATTTTTGGTCAAAACCCACAGTTTAAGAACACAGATTCTGTCATGATGATAAAATCAAAGATGAATCATGGAACAGAGATTATTGATTCTGCACAGGTGTAACCCCAACTCCTGTCCTCCTTTTGGTGGGATTAATAAATAAAGTCAGATAATGGATATGCATGTTTTTACAAGGCTGATACACACGTAGAATTCTCATAAGAGTTCTGTCCTCCAAATGCAAAGGACACATTACACAACTAGCACATGTTAAGTGCAAATTTGTTCTCTTCTTCAGTGAGGATTAAAGTTGGGGGTCTGGACCACCTGTGTAGCATGAATGATGAGCTCTGATCAGCCAGCAGCTTTCAGATTGAGCTGCCTGGTTGTGTCCTAGATTAGTCCCGGTGATTGGTAGGTTAACTCACAGCAAGCGGGTCTTGGCTGAAAGCCGCGACGCTGTTCCGCATCTCATTCTCACTGCCACGCAGCGGTATCAGTGACACGTTACCATGTCGCGTGTCCGGCAACACGCGGCTCACCCGCGTCTGCTGAAGTCCATCCTGAGGCCACACATTGCCATCGTGCTTTAGTGAGGAGAGGGAGCAAGAAGAGGTCTTACAATACTGTCAGCAGGTTTGAGAAAAAGATGATAAAGCATGCAGCTGTGCAATGCAACACAATGCAATTTAAATTGTCGTGCTGAGGTATATTTCATCTCATAGTGTAGTGTTAGCACTTATGCCTAGGAACACTTGTAAAACTATTGGTCTGGTTTATATAAGCCTGAAAAATTAATGGTCAGAGAAAACAAAAAGCAAAATATCAAGATTCATGAATTTTGAATTATTGCCAAAAGCAGAGTTACAGTAAGTCTGTAAATAAAGTGTACTAAAGCCTGTAAACATAGTTTGTGTGTGTGTGTCTATGTGCCTGTGAGATATCGCACCTGGATACTGAGAAAAGTAGCATACCACTCCCTCATTTCTGACTGGGTGTCACAGCAGAGATACCTGAAAATAAATAGAGGGTGATAAAGTGAGAGAGACGGTGTGATAAAAATCAGGAGGTGGTGTAGTTGGTGTGTGTGGGTGTGTGTGTGTGTGGTCTTGGGAGAGAAGAAGTCAGAGAGGCATTCGGAGACTAAGGAAAATATGGAAAAAGAACCAGAAGAAAGACAGAGAGACGTACAGAGACATAAACTGAAATTGGCACAACCTCTCTTATGGCACCTGGTGGTAGCGCCACGGGCGTAAACACGGAGTGTGATTTCGAATTTAAACTCCCGACAAAGAGAAAACACTGATTGGGACCTTCAGCATTCAGTGTGTGCGTGCCTGTGTCCGTGAAAAGTGTAATTGTGTCTCTGTAGTGTGTGTGTGTGTGTGTGTGTGTGTGTGTGTGTGCGTGCATATTTGATGCCACTCAGGTTGCCGTCACAGAGCCCTCTGAGTCATCAGCCATGCTGTGGTGCTGAATAAATAGACTTTATTTATACAATTATTATTGTTATGAGAACAGATTTAGACTGCCACAATTATTCAAGTGCCCTCCACTGAGACACAACAAAACACTGATGCAGACTTTAGAATAAACAGTATACTGTACAGCCTACACCACAGACATAAATTTAGCTACAGTCAAGAGACTTGGCTCACATGCTAACACACCTCTCACACACACACACACACACACACATACACACACACACACACACACACAGCTCCTCCCTTTCCCTAGTTTGCATCATTAGGGCCAGAAGAGCTCATTAGTGCTTGTTGGGACTCAAAAGAGGACAGTCGCTGTATTCTAGCATGCATACCTACAGTGCAGCATTCACAATACTGTTCTACAATACATTTACTCTCTGTGTAATTAACTGGGCTGCTAATCTTGAACATTATCAGCTGCAGGAGAATAAATGCTCCTCATTTATCATCACGGGTTTCCATAAAGACATGAAATACAATTTAGATAATATTCTAAAAATGTATCCCTGTGAGTTTAAGCGACTGCAAGGCTATGTTGATAAAACAGCTCAACAAAAAGAGAAAATTAACGAGATTTAGAGAGTTTTAAATGAACAAAAGCAAGATCAGGATAAAACTAAGTGTCATTAAATATAGGTGGTAAGTAAGATTGGGAGACTCAGCCATAAAACATCCATTAAGGTTTTACATATTTACACTTTCTTCCTTATCTCTAACCACTCTTCTAACTTTTCTTTTTTATTGCAGTAAATGCAAAATTTCTTACTCAAAATACAGTTCCTCCCCTTAAGCCTGACACTTTGCCTCTCTACTTGCCATTTCCTCCCCTGCCTTCTGTATCTGTCGTTTACATTCCCTCCCTCACTCCGTTTCTTCCTCTCAGGTGTGTGTGTTTTTGTTGCCGTGAGCGACACGGCGATGGAGCGTAACCGAGAGATGATAGTGCCTACAGCGTGACGAGGACCGCGCTCCCATTACAACGGCTCTGATGCCTACTGCTGTTGACAGTGTAGAGCCCACTGTAACATGAACACACGGACACACACAGAGCATGCATGGATGTACACACATATCGAACTGATGCACACTCACACACAGAGGGATGTATATGCGAACACGCCTGGATTTGAATAGTGGCATGGTTACAGGTGTATTCATGTGTGTTTCCCTCCTGGGTGGTGCCGACCTTTCATATGCCTCCTTCTCCAGACTCTCACGCAGGGATCTGACCCGTTTTCTCTGCCTACAGAGAAACCGCTAGCTTTTTATAACATTGGTCATGTTTACGTGCACGTCAAAAATGTGATCATACTGCCACTAAGGGAAAAATCTGACAGCATCAAAAGCAGTCGTGCCAGAACGTCTGAGTAAGTTTGCACTGAAGGCTACAGATTCAAAACTGTCTTGTACTATAATATGATGCTTCAACTGTAGGAGTAGAACAGGAATAACTCTATAGGGGGAAAAAATCATATTCTGCGGTTCTTTTCTGCATACTGAAATAAATAGAAGTGAATTATGGGGAGTTGTCTAAGCAGCCAAAAGACAGATGATTGAAGTTATTACTTACATCTTAGTTTTGACAATGGTTAAAAAATAACACTGTAATATTACTTAATTGGTAATCCCTTATATCATACGAAAACAGTACAAAGACAATATATTTAATATTTGACCTTATCAACTGCATTGATTATTGTAAATATTTGCTTATTCTGAATTTGATGGCGGCAACATGTTTCAAAAAAGTTGGGAAAGGAGCAGCAAAAGACTGTGAAAGTTGTGGACTGATCCAAAAACACCTGTTTGGATCATTCCACAGGTAAACAGGTTCATTGGTAACAGGTGACAGTATCATGATTGGGTATGAAAGGTTCATCCTGGAAAGACTCAGTCGTTCACAAGCAAGGATGGAGAGAGGTTCAACACTTTGTCAAACACATGATTGTATAAAGGAGATTAATACATGCATTCTGTTTTCATTTATGTTTTACACAGCATCTCAATGTTTTTTTGAATCTAGGTTGTATTTCCAAGAAGTTCAACAATGTTCAACCAAAGCTCAGATAGCAGACCACTGCACAGAGTCTGTCCTGAGTTCTGGTGTAATAAATATGGAATAAACCATGTGTGTTGAGACTGACAACATGAGCAGCACTGGCCTGAGCTGTTAGTGCTCTGGTCTGACAGCTATGTGTTATATATAAAAGCTTCTCATGCTGGACATGCAGCACTGGACAGCTACTCACCACTGCTGTCTCTCAGGCTTATCTTGTTTCTTACTCTCATACACCACCGTCAGTCCCCAACTGGAAACAGACAGATAGACAGAATTAGTTGAGCAGCAGCAGTACAATTATAAATGTCCCAGCAGCTGATGATTCTTGTGCTCAGTCTGCCCCCTAGTGGTGGCTCTCTTTATAAATTCCCATGAGCTATTTCAAAAAGCAAAAAATTAAATAAATATCTAAAATTGGAGAATGAATTATTTAAATCTAGCCTTTCATTATTCCTTTAGATTATTATGCTGAAGAACAAGTGGGGTTACAGGATTGACACTCAACCTGTGTACACAGCTGAATGGAAATGTCTATTAAAATGACATTAAAAAGTCCAACAGATTGTGAATTTATTCACTTAATAAATGTACTTTGGATTCTTTCTGCCATTTATTTGCATTAATAACTCATGCTTGATTAAAGCATATTTGCTCATACATATGTACATATAGCTCATCACCATCACCAGTGGTTTTATACTGTACATTCACACAGCAAAAGGCTTAAGAGACATCAGATTTTGCTGAGAAGTGCAATAACACTAGCGGCTATCAGTGGTTTTGTGGTGCAGAGTTGATGCACTCCTGTACACTAAAGCTTGAGAAGTGGTGTGCATATAGTAATCCCTTTCTATAAATAAAGAGATACTCAAGACAAGCGAATATTCTTAATATTCACAGACATAAATATGTACAAATTTTATACGATCCATGGAAAAAGATATGGACATTCTGCTTGCAGGGCAGCCAATTGTTGCATTCTCACCCAGTAGTCATGAGGAGAACAGAAAATGCTACACTGCACATGCTCACCATGTGGGAGCACGGAGCCTCTTCTTAATACCCAGGTAGACCTTTAGGTTTTTCGCTGGCCAGTCACGTTCTGGACGGTTACTCTGACACACAGAGAGAGACAGAAACATAATGAATGAGCCTCTGAAAGAATGTGACAATAGAAAAAATAAACTGCGCAAAGTAAATGTGTCAATCTTACTCTGACTTCCTTGTACATTCTGAGAGAGTTGGAATTGAGGATGAAATATCGGTCGTGAAAATTTCCAGAGGACAGTCCCAATCCCAGGATGCTTCGCTCTTCTCTGAATTTCATCATCCCATGTTTGGAGGCATCCACTTTACTGGCTGGAAGACAGAATGAGAGATTATTAAGAATGAAATGCTGTGAAGGACTAACAATGCGGTGATTTAGAGGGAATCATTTAGTTGGTGATTTGGTTCGTGTGCTCACCCAGGTAGACAATCATTGCATCCATAGCAATGTGTTTCTTGATGAGCAGATGGGAGTCAGTGCCGAAGGAGTGAAGGATGGGTAAGACTCGCTCCTGATAGTGCAGTGGACGTTCTGAGGGACACATGGTAATACACAACTGAAGTAGCCTCAAATCATGTGTTTACAGGATCAAGAAGACTTTTAGCATTACTAAAGGGAGAGTGTCATTCTCAGACAAGCTGACAGTTCCTGACACAATGATTGACACTATTTTTAGTAGCTATAAAAAAGGTTTCTATTTTAGTGAATAATGGAATGCAGATTTGATTTACAATGATGTCACTTTACATTCTTGCATGTCTATATAACTAATTCACAAATAGCTTTTGTTATTGTCAAACAAGAGTGGTGTCTGTAGAAAACAAGTGACGGAATTCCCTCCGGCTCTTCCTGGTACTCATACCCTTTCTAATATCCTTCCCTCTCTCAGTATCCTGGGTTGCTTTTCTGGCCAGTGGTGGGAAAGCTGCCAAATTACTTGAGTGTTACTGGCATTTGATAAGCCACCTACGGGCTTCCCGGTGGGGAACCAGATGGCCCGCATACCAGGCTCAAAACAAATCACGGCACACAGTCACACTGCTGAGAATGATCCTTTTGCCTCCGGAGTTTATGTGTCACTTTGAGTAGGTCAGGCTGCAGGTTGAGTGGAGAGCGTTTCACAAGCTTTGAGTCACTGTTTTTGTTTCGCTGTGGGCCGTGGTGCGCTTCATGTTAATTTTACATGTGAACCCATGTTGCTTTCCAAACCAAAAGAGTTATACATACAATCTCAATTCCAAAAGTGTTGGGATGCTGTGAAAAATGTTAGTATTAAATATAGGGTTTAAATGATTTGCAAACCATCAAAATCTGACTTTATCAACATTTTACACAGCGTCACATCTTTTCTGGAAGTGGGGTTGTAGTAAAAAAAAAACAGGGAATTACGTGGTGAACAAAAAAGTGTAAAGAAAGCAAAACATGTATTTTGTTTTAGGCTCTTTAAAGTAGCCACTGTTTGCTTTGATGCCCTAAAGCTGGCTGAGAGAATGGCAACAGTGTACAAAGCTGTATGTATCAAGCACGTATTAGGTATAAAACACATTTTGTTTTGTTTACACTTATACTGTTTTGATGTCTTCAGTATTCATTTACAACATAGAGAATAATAACAAATAAAGAAATACCATTGAATGAGAAGGTGTCTCCAAACTTTTGATTGGTTTTGTATTTATGGACAAAAATATCATTATCTATAAAATACAAAATAAAGTGAAGTGTTTGTTAACTATATACTCCTTCTGTCTCACCCATTTCCTCCTTGTCACTGATCTCCCAACAACTCCAGTACTCTTTGTCTTTAACTGGGATGTTACGCCGGTCCAGAACCTCACAGGACAGCTCTGCTGCTGTCATAGAGGCAGGGATCTGAGGGACGAAGAGAACAGAGGTGTTTTTCTCTCCTCACGAAAGTGTCTGCATACTAATTTAGCGAGTGTTTTTTCCCTGCAGCACTTTTTGTATACCACACAAGAGAGGAAATTGGCACCAAATTGTCGAATGTTAAGTTAGATTGTGTCATTTGGTGAAGTCCAGGTCACCTTGACATGTTGCTCTGCGGTGTCCTTTTTTTCCTCCAAGTACACTGTACAAATGAAGTGCCCTCCCGGTTCAGTACTCTGAAGTGTCCAGTGTGCACACACACACACAGGCAGAAACAGAAAAGGTTGAACAGAGAGATAACAGCATTAGGAAAACCTATAACAGCATGCATAGATGTCCAACTGCAGCATACATGTGCGTGCATATAAGCATGCATACTACACACTGGCATGAAGATAATGACAAACTGTGCTTCATATTGTAAACACAGCTTTAAATGTACATTTGATGCAATGCATTATGTTTTTAAATGGTGAACACTTGTCACATCATGTCACACACTAACAAATTGGAACACTGAACAGAAGTGAAAGAGATCATATGAGATATAAATAACAACGTAACAATAAATTAAACTCAATTAAATTAAAATAACATGCAACCTATCTAATGTGAAGCAGGTTTGTTCATTTAAACTTTCTTTGTTTAAAATAAATAACATCATAAGAGTGTTTTGTGTGAGTGTGTGTGTATAACTTACAGGAAACTTTGTGTTGAGTTTCTCTCGGACTTGGATGATAACAGTGATCTCCTCTAGCTGCTTCTTGAGCTGCTGCTCATCCACCTGTGAACAAGTGTGCATACAATCATTCATTCACGCATATGATGAATCAATTACTTACTGGCATAATACTTTAATTAGAGCATCACATCTATCTTTAGATCTGTAGCAGAAATCCCAACCAGCCTTTCAAACCGCTTTGTTTACTTGTTGCTGCTAAACAAGCAGGAAACTAGAGATTTACTGTTGATGTTTGTGAGTTAGTGCCACTAGCATGAGATTAAATTTTAATCTCATCAAAACAAAATATTGCAGTTACGATAAGGCTTTCTGGAGTTACGTGGTTGTCTTTCAAGAGAAGTACATTTTGACATCACTGCAAAGATCAGCTCCTCGCTCTCTCCCTAACTTCCTTCTCGAATGAATTCTCTTAAACAAATTTTGCCGTAAAAGAATCATCTTATCACCAGTTTTTAAAAAATACACTACTTAAGATCACTTTCTATTCAAAAGTTGATGATGATAAACATTTAAATGCTACTGTGAGTACAAAAGGAGTGACTTGAATCTATTACTGAAAGTTTTCTGTGCACATTTTCAGCATTTTTTTGGTGCTTGATCTTACAGCCAATATACGATTACATCATTGACATCTCAACCTTTAAGAGCTGCGCACTGTGCCGTTTTCTGATGTTATCACTTAAGACAAATGAATCAGTCTGAAGAACAAAATGTCTTGGCCTCCTGTCATCCCCCTGCCAGACAGCGAGCACAGAGACTGACCTCAAAGATGAGCGTGTAGTGCTGTATGAGGTCCTCTATGGCGCGGCCAGCAGTGTAGTCCTTTCCGTCAGTCTGGAACAGTGTGGGACCGAACACTATGGCCAGGTTATGGAGGTTCATCTGGTTCAACTCAGAAAAACGCTGCACACTGAAACACATGTGGGGGAAAAAAACACATAGTGAAATTTTGAAAGATGTGACTTTGGGCATTTTCACTAACGTAACTGGGAAACTGGCCATGTTTGTCATCATAGAAATTAGGTTAAAATGATTAAGCATCCAATTTGCAAACCCTTCAAATTTACTTTTCTGTTTGATCCTTAAGTACATTAATTCACAAATACATTTCAAACACTGTGTGTGAGAGTGTGTTTCTCACCAATAGAGGTGATTGATAAGGGCTTGTAGTGTGGCCTTGTTGACACGAGGCAGTCTGTTCAACAGCAGCTGGTACTGCGAGATTTTCATACTTTCATCCTGAATGGCTGGAGCACGAGGCAGAGACAGGGGAAGGAAAAGGGAAATTGTGAATAAAGGAAGACAAGAAGAATCAAAGAGAGTGTGAAGGAAGGGAAACAAGGACAGAGAAAGCACAGGATACAGAGTGTTGAGTAACAAAAAGGGAAAGAGAGAGAGATAGGAGAGTAAATCATCAGTAAAATGGAGGACAGAGATATAAAAACATCTACAAACACTCTTGATGTGAAAACACTATTTAAATAGTTGTTTTCTTGAATTCCCCTTAAAAAATATTATTTTTTTTTTAGCACACTAATGGTCTTGTGAAACTCACCAGCAGTACTGAGCCAGTTACTGGCATCCTCTGACGTGAACATTCCTTCTTCTAAATCCCTGAAGAAGCGTTTGAGTGTGTTGGAGACGTCATCCACCTGGTGCTCCCCCTCCTTCAGACGAAGACTACGAGCATCACGGCGAAATCTCTCGCACAGCGCTGCCACACGAGAGTTCACACCACTCTTACGATAAATGCCCTCAGATGTCAAGCCTGGAAAAAAATGACAAACATGCACAGACAACATATGGTTACAAACACACGCAATGTGCATACTTTAACCCTTTGAAAGGACATACTGTAGTACCACTGTTAGGTAAAAAGCATTGTTTCTCCGACTTGATATACATATATATATATATATATATATATATATATATATATATATATATATATATATATGGTGGAGTATAGATTTAGTATCAACTGAACTCATAAAACATATTATTGAGTTTTTAAGAGAATCAATAACCCACAGAGATTAGTTACGAGGATCAAATATGAGGCTATTCAAAGGTGTGTTCTTTTAGATTGTTTGAAAAGAAATAGGGCAAAACTCGGTGCTTCACTGTTCTCTAAAGGGCAAAAGTTTGAAGCATGCTGTCAATGAATGATATCAAAGAATGTGTAATCTATAATCAGTCAAATCAAAGGCAAGGCAAATAACAAGAAATAAATTAAAGTGCCCTGGGTGTGAAATTAAAATGAGTCGTCATGTCCACTAGAGGGCTTCTGGTCATTAAATAAGCCTCCCCTCTCAATGTTTTTGGTAGCATTGATCATGATTAAAAACCTATTTCAAAGAAGTATGTCAAATTTCTCAAGCCAGACCACTAAAATGTAGTTTCCTTGTGACAGACTTAATCCACTTGGGCTACAGTTCGTAATAATGGCTCCAAGCATCAGGAAATCAGTGTATTTTGTCAAAAGGTCTGAAAAACCCTGTAGTTGAACACAACATAAAGGATAACATCAGATGTCGGGCAATCGTAAATGACCAGTACCAGTACATGAAGGTGAGAACAAGGACAGTTGGTTTCCCAGAAAGCTGACAAGAGGGATTACCAGCCCCAACAGGAAAACAGAAATTATCAGCATAACAAAGCCTCCCATAAACACACAGCTTATTCACATATATGGAAGTACAAGTTCCTACAGTAAATGGACAGAAATGTAGGAGTGAGAGGAGGAAAATGGAGGATAAGATCAAAGGTAAAGAACAGGGGTTGACAGGAAGGGAAGAGAAAACTAGGGAGAGTGAAAGAAGGCAGGTCAGCTGGTGGAGGCCGGAGGAACACAAAGAATGAGGAGTGAGGAATAAAGAAGAGAATACAAAAGAGAGGGAAAGAAAAGCAGCAAGGAGAGAGCAATAGGAGAAGTGGAGGTGGAACAGAGATGTTTTGTTGTCCTGCGGTCCACTGGTCTCTGGCAGAGCCAGAACTCCTGCAATTATAGTCACATGAGGACACACACACACAAAATGCCAAGTGTGCACACACAGTAACGGCAAGAAAGACCGCAACTGCATACAGCAATGTGTATACAGATTCTGCAGGGGTAAATGCATTTGTTTCACTATCTGTGTGAATCTCTACAAGTCTCTCACCGCACTGTGTGATGTAGTCGATGCAGCTGTGTACCATGACAGGTATGTCTGTCTCTGTCAGCTGCTGCTGGCTCAGGGTGTCTCCTCCACTCCCTGCTGCTGCCTGGATGGCTCCACACCAGCCAGCGAAATCCAACTTCCTTTCTCCCTCTATGTACAGTGTCCTAAATAAAGAGAGAGGGAAACAATAATATTTAATGAGTGAAAACATGATGAAAAAAAAGAGCATGGGAGTAAGAGGGAAAATACAGAAAAAATTAATAAAGAAACACTGGGGTTACAACTAACGATCAATTTCATTATAGATTAATCTGCAGGTTATTTTCATAATCAATTAATTGTTTAATCTATAAGAAATTTTTGTCCATCACTATTTCCCAGAGCCCAAAGTTTACAGCTTCAAATTGCTTTTTTTAATTCAACCTTCATTTACTATCATAAATGACAAAGGAAAGAAGCAAATCCTTACATTTAAGAAAGTGAAACCAGCAAATGTTTGACATATTTGCAAACAAATTACTGAAGTGATTCATTGAATATTAAAATTGTTGACTATTGATTTTCTTTCGATCAATCGATCTAATATTGATTGTACACTGTTAAAAGTGACTTAACAATTAAGCATTACAATCTGGATTAATCTCCCATCTCACCTGCCTCTCTCCACCAGAACCAGCACCTCATTGTCTTGTTGAATCGCTGTAAAACACAAATCCACAGTAATCATATTATTCCAGATAACCATGCATTTAAACAGTATAAACTTCATAGTGTGTCTGTACTTCAGTGTTTATTTCAGTTTTATTTCCATGCTGTCACTGTGTGTGTATAGACACATACATACAAGTTTGTGTGTGTATCTATGCATTTGTGTTCATGTGTCTCACTCACAGAGTTCATTCAGCTTACGAAGGTGGATCTCCTCCCCCTGGCTGTCTGCAAGGTAGACGTGAAGAGTAGAGCCCACCAGAGCAAACCAACCAACCTTAGATGTTTGTAGGTTCAAGCCGTCTTTACACTTCAACCGCCCGATCCGTTCAAAGGCCAAACTCAGTAAAGGCTCCGCAGAGGCTGGGATAAAGCTCTACAAATAAAAGGAGGACATTAGGGCTTTTGTAATGCAATGCACCTTAATCAACGTTTTCCTGCTTGTTTGATGATTTGACCACTTCAATCTGTGCATGAGTAAAACACAATTACTTAACCTATACTAATTAAATTGCTGGCAGAAAGGTTAAAGCTCCTGTACAATACTTCAATGGTAGGGGAACTGCTAGAAATATGCAATGAGAGGTGCGGCCAGTTACTGTGCAACAAATTAACCTTTGGGTTGGGTCATACTGCCTTTGTGACTAGACATGCAGGAGACACGGATATACTGTGCATCTACCATGTATGTGTCTTGTGATTCTCAATTGGACAGAAAGAGTCAATGACTGCAATCTGGCTCCACTCAGCCAATCCAGCAACCTCCATATTGTTTGCATTACTGTGACACAGCATACCATAATTACAGAATTTTCAGCACACACTCTTTGCTACATCTACTTTAGCATGAAGCACATACACTGACTTTCAGCAGTGTTGCTTCATTTCACACCATGATGCAGTTGACAGTTATCTCAGCTGCAAGGAGTGCTGTTCTGAAGGAAAAGAACTGACACAGGAAACTAGTCAGCATTAGCTAGCTCTGTCCTGACCACTAGACAGCATTTCCCGCCTCTGCATGGCTGGAACTGCAAACTTATCACAGCTCTCCATTTTCACTGCAAAAAATGAACAATTTCTATTTCAAATCTTCTCTCAGTAAGGATCCATCTGAAGAGAAAATGGGAAAATTTGTTCCTGTGTTTCTAGACCCCAGTGAGTATTTGGTGCTCACCTTGGCAATGGATTTGACCCACTCCTTGTGGCTGTCTGGGTCATCAGTGCCAAACAGATAGAGACGCTCTGACTCTGAGTACAGTTCAAAGGTATGGTCATAACTGAGGGTCAGAAAGAGAGGTTGGAGAAAGTTAAAACGAGGGCGATATAAAATAGAAAATAGAAGGGAAAGAGAAAGAAAGAAGTCATTTTCTGTCAAAAAGCTGTATTCATGGTCTGGTTTGTGTGCACGTACCCATGTTTCTCATGTGTGTCGACAGCCAAACAGACCATCTCTGAAGCCTTCAGAGCTCCGTTAGGATTTGAGTTCTTGTCACTCTCATAGTAGCTGAAAGTGCCATCATTTAGCGTGCACCAGCGACGACTGAATTCTACAAGAAGGGACAAAAAAAATTTATCAATCATAATATTTCATAATATGACATCTATAGACATTGTTGTTTTGTACGTTTACTGTATTGTATCCTTTAGTGTATGTAAGTGTTAGTTAGTTACCCTCTCTGCCCTTGCGCTCTGTGATAGCCCGAGCCATGGATGCAGTCTTAAACAGGAAGCCATTGTGAGACACAGAAGGCGGTGGTAAGTAAGGTATTGGGTTCATGTCCCTGCCGTCCACTAACCGTGGTAGCTCTACAGGGGAACAAAGAAACAAACAAGCAAAGACCAATTACCATACAGGCTGTTGTCTACTGGGAGTCTATCTGATATGGGAGAAGTATATCTGCTAAAGCTATAAAATGATGATACGGAAAATGATAAACTCCAAAAACACTCCTGGGTTATACTGTACCTGTGTTGAGATTGTGGCCAATTAACTCCGCCTGCAAGGGTTGTGAGTGTGCATTGGCCAGGGAGAGAGGGGAAGGCCAATTCACCATACCAGTTGAACAATTTACATCTGCACCACAGAAAATCAGGCTCAACGTCTCCAGCACATCACTGCACTGCACATTTATACACAGAGCCTAGGGAGAAAGAGAGAGGGAAATAAAAAAGACACACATTGTAAGAATACTATTTCAATAGTATTTCTAATACAATTGCAAAACTATTAAACACCAGTTTGGTAGGGAGGGAAAATCAATGGGGCATAAAAGTGAGACACTGAAACAAGACAGAAGAAACAGTGCAGTGTCATTGAGACAGAGAAAGAACAACATTAAGAATGATAGTAAACTGATTATAAACTGATGACATCTGTATTATGGTCCTGCATCTGCTGACCTGGATCCTCTGTCAGCTTTGTTTGGTAGGAAACAGCTGAGGTCAAACTCAGTGTATCTGTGCAGACAGACTTTAAACCTGCAGCAGGGGTTCTGATCTAGAGTCACCAAGTTTAACCTGGAAATAAATGCAGTGTCTTCTCTATTATTGTTGGAAAACAAACATTCTGCACTGTCAATAAAAACTCTCAAGTAATCATTTTGGGATTTATGTGACCTGTTGAGTTATTATTATGATACAACTACCATCACAGTATTCTCCAGTGTTTTAGGTCTTGTGCCAATTGTTGAGTGCTCTCTAAATCCACTATATGCACATTTAATAACTCAACCTGGAGCCATTTTATAGCGATTAGTCTCCAAGTCCGGATGAAAATATTGGTTCATTTCAGAAGAGCTCAGGCAAAATGAACACTGTTCTAATACGAAAGGTAAATCTAACTGGTCTGAGAAAGTGAGAAACTGCTCCACTTTGTGTAGGGCGGTACAATTATTTATAGATAGACTGTTCATTTTAATGTGTTAAATTTTGTGTTTTGTATTCTCTATTCCACTGAAAGAATTACTGAGGGAATTCCAATATTTACATTATATCCAAGAGGACTACTTGCAACTATGAAGCCAAAGCCAACTTGTACATATATATATCACTGGAAAAATACAGCATTTAATACAGCAAAAATAATTTGTTGAAAGTTGAAAACAAACAGATACTAGCATCAAAAGAGGAAAGTCTTTCCACATGCAGAACACAAAACCACTGATCTATTTCCTAGACGTGGATCACTATTGTCATTTGGAGATAATGTGGTTTTAAATGCAACGATGACAAACAAATACAAATTTCAGTATGTGACATCAATGAAAGCACAGTGTTGTCTTTCGACTACAACTTAACCTCAAAGCAATAAAGTAAAACATTTTGTCCAAATACTGTAAATTCAAATGTAAAGAAGAAGGAAAGAGCAGGAAGAAAGGAAAGATGTTATGACTGAGAAAATGAGGATGCAGTGTTTTTACAGCTGAGGGAAACTCAAGTCTCATGCAAGTGTGCATGTGTGCACATACACACACACACACACACACACACACACACACACGTCTGTCTTTTGTTAAAACCAATAAGCTCTTTTGGATCTTGATTGAGAAATTCCACAGCACTCTGTCACATATACAGACAGAACCCCTCCTCTGTTTAAGAACTGTTGAGCCTCTACACACACACATACAGAAAAACAAACCAATTAACATGGATTAAAATTGCACAAGGGTCCCCTAAACGCACATACGCACACACACACAAATACACAACAGACACAGACAAATTGCATTTCTCTGTCTCACACACCATGAAAGACATCTAAACAAGGAGCTTGTATTCAGCCATCTGGAGTGGAACACAAGCACATAATGAACACACTAATAATCTCATTATATGGATCACATGAGCGCCATGACAATAAAAGCTATATAATGTTATTTCATGCTAGATACTCTAGGTACTAGAGTGTGTCATAGTTTTCATGAGCAAATGATACAGGTACCGCTTTCAGGTACAGTTGACTATACATTCTATAAACATAAAAACAAACTGAAGAAGTTTGTTTAGAATGGCCTGAAGTAATAATAACTTAAATTGCCCCTTGGGGATACATAAAGTTTTTTTTTTTTATTTGAATTAATCTGCTTATTAGAGTTGTGAATATAGAGAGTTAAGATAGCATTAGCAGTTATTAACATTTCTCTCTTCTTAATTTCTTCTAAATCATAAATCAAATAATATAAAAATAAACTCTGACTTAGACTGAGATATTAGACGGTATTTATAAACATAGCTGATATAAATCTGCCTTATCAGTTGCTTTGCTTTGACTGACTCTGTGAATGCTTGTTTTGTGTTTCATTACAGCTGATCGCATTATAGTGTAGCAGAAAGGAAGAGAGAGGTGTAAAGCATGAAGTCTTCCCTTTTAAAACTGGAATAGGAGGAGATACAGTAAATGAGTCATATCTGTGATCAGGGTTGAAGGAGGAAAACAAGGCCAAATAGAGTAAAGGGCAAGAAGACAAAGGTGAGGGTTTAGAAGATTTAATTCAGAGTCAGAATACCTACAACATGAAACAGAACAATCGCAGAAGTACAGGAGTGCCTGTATGTTAGCAGCACCATCTTAGAAACCTGGATCAATAGGAAACCATGTTCTCAACATAGAGTTGATCCCTGGAGTGGGCTTGATTCTCATTTTGTATCCTCACGTTTTCCTGCTTGGATGTGGCAATTTTTCCTCATTTCCTCCACCAGAGACACAATTTATTGCATGTCTCCTTCATTCTTTCACTCTCTTCTTGTAGTCTTGTGCTTCGGTTTGTCATTTAATTCACTTTGCTGCAAACTCGTTTTTCTCCTTGAAAAGGAACTGGACTAATGCTGTTTACGCGGCTTTTCACTGTGAATTCATGTCAGAAAGATTTAAAACTGCCTCGTATTTGGGAAAACTGTAGACTGTAATAAGAAGAGGGCTGACTTTTATTCTATCCACTTTGCCCTGACTATCTTGTGCAACTGTGTTGGCTGAAGCTACAAGTGAGAAAAGTCAATACATCAGATCAATCCCTGCAGGCTAAAATTAGCCACCGTGCTACAGACCAAGCCATATCATGATATACTGTAATTCGACCACAGGGGCAATGCAGGTCAGAAACAGTACTTTGCTGTAAGTACAGATGTAATATTTTGCGTTGACGCATTCTTTCACCTTAAGACTGTGCGTGTGTGGGTGTTCCAGTAAAAATGAATTAAACCAGACCCCTGTCCCACGTGGACATACTGTAAAGGCAAAAGCTATGCTGTGTATGTAGGTCAGTGTCCTGTAATGCATCAATAGCAAACCATGTGCCTTTCAGGCCAAGAGAAGTAAACCAATCAGAACAAAGAACAATGAGGAAATGGGTTTGAGTGTTTGAGGACCTCACGCCCTCCAACATCTGCTGCCTATGAAACAGGGAGTAATGTAATAATACAAAGAAAGAGAGAAGAGAAGGGAATTCAAGAATCTTTCCCAATTTCCCCAGAGAGAGAGATTTTATCTGGGTGTGTCTACAATCACATGCCTCCATCTGGCCTCTGCAGTTATATGGGACAGAATTGGAGGAAAAGAAAAAGATGAGAGGCACAGAAGAAAGAAAAATATTGTGAAAGGAAGATGAAAGCATTTTAGTGAGGCACGTTAATCAGAGACTGATTGTACTTGGCTGCAAACTCAACATAATACAGCCAGACCTCCCAAATACAGACACAAACACATTCAGCCGACTCTGCTTTGTCCATTTTCACGTATACTCAACTTTCAACCAAAACCATTTATACATGTGTGTGTGCGCACGTCTCTATATTAAATCCAGATGAGAAAGAGCAGTTATCCACATATGTTCCATCATTACCTCACCAGGGACAGTTTACAGAGAGGGAGATGGAGAATGAGGTGGAGGTGAAAATCCAGACAGATGACAAATGGGGGAGAAGAGAAGAATGAATATGACATGGAGGGAAAACAGAAGGACAGACACATACAGCAAAGGCAGACAAAGAGGGAGGGAAAAGAAAAGCACTGGGAAATAAACAAGAAAGCAGATCCCAGCTCCCTTTATGACCTTAAATCCTACAGTGTGAATGAGTGGATGAGAGGTCTGAAAAAAGGGAAGAAAGATGAGACAAAAGAATGAGCAGCAGCAGGGAATGGACAGAAAGAGAGGCTAAGACAGATTGAGCTTTTCTTCTGTGGAAGCCACTTTCCAAAACTATAAAAGCACAAAAACAAGCCCGTAAAGAGTTTTTACTGCTGCCTCTCAGCTACGGTATGTTAGTTTGCTATAATAAGTACCAATAACTTGCTGATTGTCACCAGCCAACATAGACACAACACACACAAGTTGAACAAGGCGTGGATAAGTCCTTGGTAGTGGTTGTCCAGGTGGGAAGATATCAACTCATCTGTTTTTTATCATCTAACTTTTTGCTTTTACTTTTGCTCATAACACAAATTGGAAGTGAAAGCATAACAATAATCTTAAAAAACAGATAGCTTTGTTCTGAAGATGCATGATAATCTGAGACTTACCTGTGATAACAGCCCAGAACTCAAACTTGACACACATACTCTCAAGTAGGGCTGCAGCTAACGATAAATTTCATTATTGATTAACCTGCTGATTACATTCCAGATTATCCAATTTGTCCATAAAATCTCAAAAAACAGTGAAAAGAGCCCATCACAATTTTGCAGAGCCTGAACTGACATCTTCAAATTACTTCCTTGTCCAATCTTTGATTATCAAAATAGTTGGTGATTAATTTTCTTTCTATGGACTGATCACTGCAGCTCTACTCTCAAACTGCCAAAATCTCTCTGTGTTTAATAACTCAATGCCATTCTGTACATTTCTCTGTTCTCTTTTCATGCTCCTCCCAAGTAATTTTCAGCTTCTTTGCTCTCTCACAAACAGACACAGAAATCCAACAAACAACAATGCATTTCTAGTATTTCCAACATGTCAATCAAGAGGACTATAAAAAGTATTAACTAACAGTATTACATAATAGGAAACTATAGAGGACTTCTTAACAATCTTGATTTTTCCCTTGGACATTTGGGATGTTTTTGTAAACGCATTTTTAAATTATTATTAAAAACAGAAATGCAATGTTCTTGCAAAAAAAATATGAAGCCTAATAAATGAATGAAAGACTGGTGAAAACATCTATAAGCTGACAACCTAGTGCAAAAGAGGGAAGAAAGAGAGCAAATAGCAAAGAGTGAGGGGAAACAAAATGAGAGACACAATGATGTCCATTGACAGAGGTGAGCCTACCATCTAACTCTCAGTACACAGAGAACACATGGACACAAGTAGAGACAGAGAGAGCAACACAGACCAAAAATGCAAAAAAGGCATACAGACATGCCTACACGCACATTAATATGCATGTTAATGTATCTCAGCCCACTCCAGTGAAAAGCATGCACACAGATGCACAATAACTCTAATGTGCTCACTAACATAGAGCTACAGTCCAGCAGTCCTCACAGCCATGAAGACAAAACTCTGGCCCACAAACACATTCAAATATGGGTTTGCTCAGTAGCACTGAAATCACATACTGTCAGAGAGCCAAAGTCCATTGGCACACATACCTACACTCGCACTTCCCTAACCTCTATAAAAAAACAAAACACATTTACACTCATATTCTCAACAGAGATAATCAACAAGATCACACAGACACAGAACAAACTTTCACTACCTTCTCCTACAGCACACACAACCTTACCTGTGAGTTTTCAGTTCCTCTCAATCACTCCTCTGTTTGAATGTCAGTCGACACAGACACGCACACAGAGCTGCAAAGGTATTAAAAACTCCTAGTTTGTGGTGCTTTAGTCTGGCAGAAAGTTAAGGGAATACTGGACACTTACAAATAAGAAAAAGAGCCAGGAGTGAAGAGATCAACTTTCCTCAGCAGTCCCAGCCAAACAATGAGGGAGAGGGGAGGAGAAGAGAGGGGGAGGTGGAGTTACAGCACATTCCTGCTAAAGCAGCGAGTAATGATGTCACATTCAGAAAAAAAGGGAAAAAAGAAGAAAGGAAACAGAGAAACGGGGATAAAAAGCCAGGACTGGATAAACAAACCTGAATGTGACCCAAGACACTCATGTACTCACACAGTACACAAACTTAACACTCTCAACACTCACACACACTGCCTTTACTGTCAACTGCCTTGTCACACAACTGCATGGTTAACACAAACACACTGCATAGTCTATTATTTCTTAAGACACACCCAAGTGGAAGGAGTTGCACTGCAGAGCTGAAGAACTTAAAGTATTTGATCTTGGACAGAGAAGAACAGGTAAAGTGGATCAGCTATCATCAGGGTAAATATCTGTTGAGATGAGGAGAAGTTCTTTTCTATTCATTCAAAAAGACAGAACACTGTAGTAAATCCAGAGAGGCAGCATTCTCCAGAGACAGTATGAGAGAGAAATAGCCACAGAAAAAAGAGATAGCCATCATAGGGGAAGACTGAACGAGGGCAGACCAGCAGCTGAAAAAAATTAAAACAAGTAGTGATTGGTGTGTGTGTGTCTGTGTGTGTGTATGTGCACGTGTGCATAAACTTCCTTTATCTCCCTCTGCAGCTCCCAAACACAGTGATTCTCACACGCACACAAAACAGACAGACACATGCCCGCAGACACAGAAAATCTTGAACGCTTGAGGGAGAAAAAATAGAAGTCGCAGTCAGGTGCTAAATGTGACTCAGACACACACTCAGTGCATCTGTGAGCAGTCCACATTGTTTGCAGTAAGTGGGTTAAGCAGCTAATGAGCGACCAAGTCGGGTCTGAAACACTGAGAAATTTACCTCACACAGCAGAGCACAGCAATGGCACAATATAAAACCCTGCACTTCAGCCACTCACAAACCAGACCAATTTTATGAGGGGGCATAACCAGGTGTATGTTTTTTGAGCTCCCACTGACAAGGACAGACACCCTGTTTGTCCATCCTGAGAGGGTTGATGTCTGCAGGTGCTCAATTCCTGGACGTCACTGTAATGACTCCCCTATGTACAGACCACTGCTAATGTTCTTACACTGTCAGTATGAGCTTAAATGTTTTGCAAACAGTGGTGATTCAGAAGCAAGCCAGGAATTAGTTTGAAATCTGCATTAATATCACTGTGTTTGAGTTCCACTTAGCTCAACTCTGAATGTCAGTTATTTGCAAGATTATTGCAATTGGCAGACTGTGCTTTACATATTGGACTTAATAAGGGATTCGGCCAGCTTTTGTAATCCAACTTGCTGCAAAGAGTTCAATTCAGTTCTTTGAATGTCCCACTTTAAGGTTCAGTGACAAATGTAGGTTGCCTGAATCAACTGCTGGTTAGACTGGCAACTGTATAGTCACTGACTGGAAAGATGTGTGACAACGTACCTGCTATTTCAAACTTTTAAGAGTGTTTTCACATTTTTTAAAAAGATTAAATCCTCTCCTGTAGTATGATATTGAGCTCAATCGGACACTTTTTACATTATTTTCAACTGGTTTCAGCGTTAAGCCTGTTTTGTTGTCTTTCTATGTGTCAGTCAATATGTAACAGGTCAGTACAAGAATGGACTCTAAAAAGACTTAAAACATACAGAACGTATCATCACTTCTTTATTCTTGGAATCTTAGTCATGTTGTGAGTAGTCAGCATGCAGATGTACAGTGTATGCACATGCCAAATCCAGTCACAACTAACCTTGTGACCCTTTATGACACATATGCACACAGCTGCAAGAAAAAAAGCTCAAGTGCTTTGTCAACAGTCAAGGGTACGTTTAGTAGGAATGAGTGTCTGACAGTGAACAAATGAATGAAGTCAGCAGGATGCGTTAAAAAGACAGTTTAGTCATAGTGGATTGCTAAACCAACCATCTATATTGCCTCAAAATCCTCCCAGCGTACAAAAGGCTTTCTTTCCAAATGTATGTTGCCAACCGTCAAAACACTTAACAGAACAAGAGAAAGATGGGGCAAGGCCGGATATACATGTACGTGTCAGTTATTATTTTCAGGAACATGGCGGGTAAGGAGCTGTTCTTGTCCAGTACCAATGATTGCAAGCAAAAGAACTTGTATTGCTTGATAGTTATCAAATCTCCTGCGAAGGCAATAGCAAGGCAACTGTAAACAAGTCGTAGATTCAAATGTGTCATCAGCAGAGTCTTGAGATTAGTTTGCTCGTTCCACATGACAGCCTCTTACGTCAGACAGATCTAACCATTTACGTGCTTGCTCCTGCAATGTCACGGCTTCCATTCACAACACAGCCATACCAGCATACTCCCTGAAATGTAACTAGGTCTTTTAGGTGGGAAATTGGTGGTAAAGATTTCCCTGAATATCAAGCCCATTAACACATACACATCCAATGTAGTTTTGTATATCAAATCTCTATAACCAAAGAAAATACAGTGTGTGAATTCAGTAATTTCAACTTACATTGTTGAGCTCTCTCTGGTTCCCGTACAGAGGGTGGTACTTCCTGTATTTGCCCTGGCGGTACTTGCTGGTTATGAAGCGCCGTCTCTCTTCGCTGCAGCTCGAAGGTGTCAAAGCCTCACTTGGCGGGACGTTAGCAGCCCAGAAACTGTTGACACGCTCATTGCCTAGCAACAGGAACACCTGCATCACAGGAAGGGTTTAAGAGAAGTATTTCCACATTAAGTAGGGTAGGAAGCATGTGTGACAAAATACAATGTGCAGTTTTAGGTATGCCTGTAAATTATTACCTCTACCAGGTGGTCACTACTATCAAGTACAAATACACATTACCTTGAGAGCTGGTTGTCTTGTGAATTCAAATAAACTGATATGATCCCCTATGGGCCTCTTGTAAAGCTTTCTGTCAGCAGTATTTACCATTTTAAGATACACATTACATCATAGCAAAAAGTATTTCCAGCAATCGGCTAGGCCAAAAAAAAGGCTTACCTAATCTGTCTACTCTGGTTACACCTTTATAGTGTTACCAGACGCTGGACCCACAGCCTGCCTGTTCCCAACCCACATGCCCCCAGACACACCTGGCAGGGATCTGCACTCTACTGACTGCTTCTTCTGGTTAGTATTATAATTCTCATTGCATTATATTGGTCTAAGTTGCTTATATTCTCTAACTTTATGTGTGCAAATGAATATAATGCATCCCATTACAACACAACCACTAACTACTGCCTTAGAAATACCTGTATAAGCTCTTCTGTCCAGACTTTCCGGTCCATCTTCAGACTACGAACCTTTGAGATACTAGGACCCAGTCCTCTATGCTCTCCTGCAACACACACACACACACACACACACACACACACACACAAAATAAACAATCTACTCCCTCTACAATTCAAAACACAATTTGAAGAATTGTACGAAAATACAAAAAAATAAACTGACAACAATGTCAAACAAAGACTAAAAACACATTAAAAAAAAAAATACACAGAAATCCTGCCACACACACACAAACCTGCACATCGTTTGCAGACCACCACACACAAGTTGATGGAAGCCCATTCCGGTTTGGGAGCCCCACAGTCGGCACAGACGCTGTTGCTAGGCTCCACCCAGATCCGCTCTGCCACCTCGCGATTCGACAAGGCCTCACCTATTGCATCCCGCATGGCGTCCACCCACTGCTCTCGCAGCTGCTCTGACTCTGCGATGAAACTACGGAGAAAGACGAACACACGGCCGAGTGTCAACGCCGACATGACGGTGTCGAAAACAACTACTAAGTGATACAAATGAGAAAGCCTGTGTTTGGCCTGTTTGTGAGTGAGTGTGTCCTTATCCTCACGAGTCTACTGAGTACTGACTCTTACTCTCCTCTTGTTTTTGCTAAATATACTTGAGTCAAAGACTGGAAACTCTACAAACACACACACAGGCAGACAGACAGATTTGTGGCTTGACGCAGACTCGCATGTCTGAAACCTTCCTCTTCTCATTCGTCTAACAACATGTTGGTCATTCTGTCCTTAAAATACACACACACACTTCTCAAATGACTTGATTTCCAAAAATGCACACAAAGACCGAGACACAAACTGACACACAGGCCCAGCTCTTATACAAATACACAAGCCTTTTCAGATTTCCCCATCCTGTCAAGCTGAGCTCTAGCACTGCAGGCTGGCCACTGTCAGCCAAAAGACCACACACACCACACCGACACATGCACATGCACTTGAGCACACATATCTCCCTCACTCTTCTTCTCTCACACACATACACACACACACACACACATACATATACATATACACACACACACACACACACACACACACACACACACACACACACACACACACACACACAAAGGGCTTTTCACATTCTCGAAAGATGTCCAGCTGAGGATAGTTGAACAGTGGGAGTTCTCAGTAAAACAACATGATCTAATTTCCCAGCACCAAGACCAACTTAGCCTGACTTTGACTTATAATGAAGAAGGATTACTTTTGCATTAAAATCCAAATGAAAAAATATGGCTGAGATAAAAAGAAAAAAGTAATAATCTGTCAGACTCAGAACAGTACATACAATTATGTATATGCTTAGGGTACCTATAGAAGACACATACACAAAGTAGACACCCAGGTCAAGAGTTTCAGAATACTGATTACAGTTAGCAGAGAGAGTCCGTGAGTGTTTTTGCATTTCAGTGTACATTCATTACCTGAATATGCGGTAAGGTGTGGTGAGATCAAAGCTACGGCGATCCGTGACTTTAACGTTTCCTACATTCATCTCAATGGATGTGATGCCCACTCCTATACGATAGTCCTGGAAGAAACAGACATTTTTTTTTCTGGGTGAGAGGTGATTTTATTGACTTTCCTGTTTCTTTTAATGTGGAGTAGGCTCCACTAGTTTATCTACAAAATTCAACCTTACATGAAGATGATGATGTTAGATTTGATAAGCTTGTATAGCACTGTAAAATGTGCTGTGTGAAGGAAAGTCTAAACAGAAATGGGAAAATGGTACGTAATATTTACAATTTTTGATCAGCAGATACATTTTAATAACACAATATGTGTTGCAGTTTTCATTATCTAATACTGAGATTTCCTCTACATACCACTATTGAAAGATATACAACAAACTAATACAGACTTATTTGTGAGTATGTGATTTTTACACATTGCTCATCTTTGCAATCACACACAGAGGCTCCTTACCTCATTGTTTTTGTAGAGGAAGACTTTATCTGAAGTAACAATGGTATAAAGTTTGGAGCGTAACCCTCTGAGCTCCAGATAGCCCTGATAGTCTGGGTTCAGTGGCGAGGAAGGGCTCATGGTGGTGCCCGGATGGCGCCCCCTGGTGCAGTCTTGCAGTACGGTCACCCAGTCTTTTCTCTCAACTGGATGGACGTGCAACACATATAAGCATGTTTAGTAAAATATGCATGTGCAATTACATGCGAATTGACATAAGTGTGTATTTGTATATGTATTGGACACAAGCACATGACATAGTGCGAGCAGTAAGAAACTTTTTTTCATGTGTGTCGGCACACACATACACACACACAAACAGACAGACCTTCACTTTCAGCCCTGAAGATAAATGTTCGGTTGCTTGTGACGACCTCAAACTTGAGCTCTCCAACACTGGTCACGTTAGTGATGAAGGCAGTAGAGATAAGTCCTTTAGAATACACCTCCTACAACACACCACACACAGCAACAACTACAGTGTGAAATAGATTCATATCTAACATACAGCATACAGGAAGTGTTCATGTATGTGTGTGTGTTTATGTTTGCACGAATGGGTGAGTCAGTCTCAGTGCATCAGTGTATATAATTGATAATCAACCCAGAAAGCAGGGACATAAAATCAGTGAATGAGTCTGTCAGTCAGCGTGACAGTCTGGCTGGATTTGGTGTGGACTGGACAGACTGGATGCTTCTGTAGCGCTGGAATGCTGCTCGCTTTTGATGTCAATTCCCAGAAGGTGTGACTAATGGAATAATGTGCAGGTGTTACTGTACATGTTTGTTATTACCTTGTCAGTGTCAAAGTATCTCAAGTAGTCAGCATCCAGCTTTACCCATCGTCTCTGATAATAAAGGGCCCTGTGTACAAGAACACACAAACAAATATGTATTCAAGTGTAAAGCACATACTAATTTACTGTAATAAAAGAGGGAGTAGGGTAGAGGTTTTACATTGTTAAATTGGGTAGTATGCTAATGTTTTTACATTTTTTATTGCTTTTCATTTTTAGTAATATAATTATTAATAGTGAGCCTAAGACTTCATGCAAAGCATCTATAACTAACTACATGTTAAAAGTAATTTAGTGACTAATAGAATGTAAAGCATGAAAAAGCTTCAGGTTTAAAAACACCTCTAAGAAATCCAGAATGAAACCATACCTTCTTTTGTATTCATTTCATGTTAAAAGTGTGATAATGTCATGTAAGCAGCAGCGGATATCTGTGTAGAGTTCTGGTTGATGCCTCTTTTCCAGCATTTCTTTAGATAGTGACAGTTGGACAGAGACAGGAAAGGCAGGGGAAAGAGAGGGGCCAACATGCCAAAAAGGGCCTGGGGCCTCATTTATAAAGCTTATAACGCACAAAACGGGGCTTGAAAGTTGCGCACGCCTCTTCTTACGCAAAGGTTGTGATTTATAAAAATAAACGTGGCGTGAGAATGTGCGCACCGGTACGCCAACTTTGATGCTGCCGTAAGCACATGTTGGACACGGGAAACTGGCGGTGCAGATGGTGAGGTGGTGAACTAAAGCCAGATTCATCTCATACATTTAATGTCATCATATATCAGATTTATAGACTTTTTTTTTTTTTTACTTTTTTTTTTTAATAAACCGTAAAATTAAAAAAAAAAAACATGGAACATGGAAGAAAATTGCTCTTTCTGTCACTGCTGCTATTCTATATACTCGTTTGAGCCTGTAGCGATCATAAGCTAGGCTATTTGCTTACCGGCGTGCTGATTTAACAAAAGAGAGAGAGAGAGAGAGAGAGAGAGAGAGAGAGAGAGAGAGAGCGAGAGAGAGAGAGGCTAATTTCGGACAAAGCAGGCGAAATTTTTAACTTCTGCCTCTGTGTCACTCACACTATGAACTGCGGTGACGACTTGACTTTTTATTAGTGACGCCACTGTGACCACTAAACAAAACACCTTTTCTGGCCTCCACCTCACCCACAAGCACCTCGGTCTCTATAAAATGTATTTTTCTTGTTTTCTCTGCCATGATGTAGCATAAAATGCCATGGATCAGCAGGTGTATTTACATGCAAAAACATTCACGAAATGCTTTGCATTGACCATTCATGGTAAAATGTGGGCGTGTCGAGGGCGGGTTGTGAGGTGGACCCAGTTGCGCAATCTTCCAGGCAGATTGTGATTTATAAAGGGAGAATTGCGTGCAGGTGTGCGGACGCACGGTTTTATAAATCAGGCTATTTCTTTGGCGCACGCCATTTTCAGCTTTTGGGCATCCGCACACTTTTAGTGTGAATCCTAGGCAATGTTTTATAAATGAAGCCCCTGGACTGGAATCGAACCCGGGCTGCTGCAATAAGGACTCTGTCTTGATATATGGGTCACACTGTACTTACTCTGTTCATGACTTTTTTTAGCAGAACCTCAGCTGTTGTGTGTAGGTGTGTAGTGTAGGCATGTGTTGTCATTCATACCCCTGTGGTGGATTCTTGTCCAGCCAGCCCATCTTGATGACAGTAGCGAGCTGAGAGCTGTCTTCGTTGGCGGCTGAAGACAGCCTGCCAGAGTTTGGCAGGTAGACGCTGCCTTGCTGGTTGCTGAGGCTCCCATCCTGCCATTGGGTAGACCTTTGCCAGAAATAATCACGCACATACACTTAATAAACAGTATTAACAGGGTTTTTATAACACTCTTTTATACTCCTTCCATACAAATACATTTATTTTCTAGTTATTGCAATATGGTGTAATTTTATCAGTCAACACAGAAAACATTGCCCAAACATTTCAACAGGACACATAAAATAAGTTTGTGATAGTTTTCATCTCCAAGCTCCAGCCAGTACTTCAGCTTTCTAAACATCTTGCACACTTGCCTCTGTGTATTATTAGTGGTTTTGTTTCACTAATGATTGACATGAAACTAGACCAACAACATTTTTGTAACTAAAGGCATTCCTACTCAACACTGATTAGATGCATAAAGTGATATAAATGTGCTGAATAAAGGGCAATTCCTGGTCAGACTGAGGTTCTTCTGAGGTCAGTTTTTCCTCTCTGTCCTTACAGCTCCTACAAAGCTTAGAGAGCTGAATAAGCCGATCATTTCCTGTTGCCTGTACACTGCATATTCGCAGTATTTACAGTTGCACAACAAGCTACATGGTCGAAAATCACATTCATTTTGATAATTCACATTAGAAAATGTAAACTGGTAAAACATTTTTGCTGCGGTCTGCACTGTTTCTTCTGTATGAGCCAAAAAGGCTGAAGCAACAATGGCTGAACTTAACTTCGGTATTGATGAGTTTGCCTGGTCAAACTCAGTGAGTGCTTCAAGGCTCTGAACTCTCTGTATGTTGACTGAGAAGTATTGTACTCCTGTGCATAGAGATTTAATCACTTGTGGATGAAACAGACTGTCTAGAAAGTGGGCACTTCAGCAGAGACAGGAGTATTGTCTCAACTGCACAATGTCATGTGATCAAGTCAGTCTTGATCCACCTTTTGCCACCATTTCAAGCTCGTCAACAATTTTATAATTACATTCTACACTGAACAATGATAACAATCCTGAGTCTCTGAGCCAGGCCTAAACTATACTAGGCAAAGACAGGCAAGGAAATACATTTACAAATCACCTTTTGGAACAGATAACTCAAACATAAGTAGGGTATTTGTTATATTAAAGTATATATACTTGTTATAATCATACAAAACAAAGTAAATATTCATATATTCAATGAACAAACAGTCTGAATTCTGGGGGTTAAACAGAGATCTCTATCTACTGTTAAGCCACAACCATACATAGAAGCTATATGTGGATTACCAAGGTCAGTGATGGACTGATTACAAGAATGAAAATGGTCTCTGTGGATGCTCTGCTGCCTCTTTCTTTTACAGCATTAGTGTGAATTTCTCAGTTTGTGTTAATGCTTTGTTTGTGTGTTGAGGCATGACTCACTCATCATCATCCAACATCTCATCGTCACTGCACAAAGAGCTGTACCGTCCCTTTGGCTGTCCAGGCACGTGCAGGGACATATCCTATAGGAGGAGACAGCTGTCATTCACGTTGCGCAGGAGGAGAAGAGGAAGAAGTGTGTGAAAGAGGGAAACATTCTCACTTACCCTGTCTGTTGTGTTCATTTGATGAACACTGGGGTAAAACAAGTCTGGTTCCTCGTAGTCATCAGAATTATCATCAAGAGAATCCAATCCTGACGGAGGGAGCAGAGGATGAGAACAAATGTTGGAGTTGTACAGCTTGAGTTACCTTAGACTTTAAAACACTGACATTGTTTACATACAAAGAGAACTTACACAATATGATGTTCTATGAAGACAGTAAAATATATATGTAAAAATATTATTTCCCAGAATTGAACAATAAATATGAAGAGATTCACAATCTGTACTGGTACTTAATCAAATCTGGACAAGCCTCAATTAACCATAATGCAACAATATAAAGGTAATACTGTACAAGACATACCACCTTTTCCTAAGAGGCTGAATACTGTTTTATGACTTGGAACAACATTATTGCACTGAGCTTCCCGTATGGGTAATACAAAGTGTGTGCTTCATTTTGTAAAATTATCTTTCCCTATTCAGTTCTTCAGTTGGGAAACACGTAATCAAAACCTTACTGATGAATACATTGTACAGGTGTACAGAAAAAAACAAATCCACAGAATTAATTTTTAACATCCAATTAGAATCTACATGCAACCAGAAGACTCAAACTCAAGACATTTACATTGTTTCTCTGTAAAAGTAAAATACCAGAGAACAGGGAAATTCGATAGGATCAAAAATATATAACAGTACTGATTATAGTAGTTACTCAAGTTATATGGCTCTGGATTATATATAGTTGCGTTTCGGGTAAAAACTTTATTGTTATGGTACCCTTAAATCCCATAGCTACATCTACTGAAACTTTAGATTTGTTTTGCATTTCCACCACAGACAGTACCAAATGTATGCAGGCCTGTTACTTCAGGGTTAACCCCCTTTGCTTTTCCAGCAGTTGGAAAACAACAGACGAGACATTTCTTGGCCTTGAGAAGCAGCAGCATTTATTACCTGATGCAGTGTAATCTATAATGCAAATTCACAAAACAGATTAATACTTTTCTGCAGCTCCCTCTGTCTCAATTATTACTCACACACCTTAATCATTGAGCTACACTACCCTTATAACAACAAGAGCACAATGGAGGAGGTTGCTCTGGTTTGTTTGGTTTTCTCTGACCAATCAACGGTCTGCATTGTTTCTATCTCCACCTTCAAGTATTGAATCCGTGTGCTCCGTACATCACCAGAGGAGTAATAAAAACAACTGAACAGCATGGAGTGGTTCTATTGGCACCAATTGTGCAACAAACTGAACTGGACTGAACTGCTTGGTGGACATGTTTTTTGAATACTAAATGATCTGTGAAGGACAGCTGAGGTGCCAGTTTGTCAGTGTGGTAAAGCACTCTACTGCTCTTAAAAACTTGTTTTTCAGGTTGAGAGACAAATGACAAAACAACAAATATTACACAAAGTCATATTCCCTGAGGCACATGGGATAAGGTACAACATTATCAACTTGAAACAGTCAATTTTAAGATAGAAATTGTGAACAGGGTTTACAGAGGCTGTTTCTATTGAGCACTGGAGTCCTGGTTCTGTCAGTTGTATTAAACTACTTTGTTTTTACAGAGAGTCTGTTTCATTTCTTTAATTCTTATACATGACATTTGTGACAGCAGTGAAAACGTTACTTTCACTGTGAGGCTACAGTTCTATATTTCAGTTACACAGTAACTGCAGCACGACTGTCAAATTGTGATAAATCTGTGCTGCAGTTTGACTGTAGCTCACTGTAATGCTTGTTCAGAAGAGTAAAGGACTACAGAGAAGGAATGTTTGAAAGAGTTAACAGGCTTTATGGATACAGACAAACACATTGGCTGTCATTAAAACTGCACAATAAAAATTCTGTCTGGTTTAATCCTAACTCATGTTCTTCTCCTACCTAAAAGGATTAAATGATGTGTGATATATAGCCGTCTTTTCTGCATATACTGTATGTAGGGTCCCGTCAAGTTTCATCCTGTGCAGTTGTCACATTCAGTACATTACTGAGATATTTCAGCATCATTTCAGGAGAGATTGACAGGACACAAAGTTCCTTTTTCGTACAATTCATAGTTGCACGATACTACCTATGTCTATAAGCAGAAATTTAGGTTTGCTACAATTCAAACCGCAGTCCTTTAAAATACAAAAATGCATATAATAAAAAAAAAAAATCATTTCAAAATAAATTATATGCTGAGTATGCTACTTACTGGACTCACGGAGAGGTTGGGAGACCTTCTTGGTTGGCAGAGCCGGGTGAGTGTCAGGTTGAGTTGATGGTTGTGCGGTGTCTAGAGTTTGGGGTGTCCTGATGCGAGGTGGGACCTGTGGAGTTTGGTCTTTCAGCATCTCATCAGTGACCGTCTTTGTGGGAGATGGGCTGGAGGATAAAGAGGTACAAGACAGGTCAGCTGAAGTTTGGAGAGCAGGAGATGAGTCCTCAGACACCACGGTATTCTGAGATCGGGTGAAAATCCCACGCAGACGGCTGATTCGATACATCCTCTGTTGGGAAGAAAGCTCTTCTGCCTCCCTCTCCCCTCCTGTCTTGTCTTTTTTCATTCCACAGTTCAAACTACAAAGATAACAGCATTTGAGATTTTACTCCAGGCAACTAATACACAGGAAAAAAGATTTCAAGTTCTCTGTGAACTGCATGAAGAAAAAGAAAGAAAAATGAATCACTCTGGTAACAACTCTGGTAACCTGATTCAGTCCACATTATTAACTGCTGCTCTGGAGGCTGAATTTTCTTCAGTGGTTTTGTGAATTGATCCCAGAGCTGTAGTAATCCGGCGTCCCTCTGCTCCCCACCTGACTGCCTAGTTTTCTCTTTCTACTTGTGGTTTCAGCAACAAGTCTGAACCTGCCTCACCTTGCAAGATTCCCAGGTAAACACAGCATACCTCTGGATCCCCTGCAAATACACACAAAAACACAGTGTGTGTGCACTACAGATGTGCTAATATACCAGTGATACGTGAATACTGTGGTGAAACATTCGAATGGTCACAATATTGCCAACTTTATCTTTTACTGACGTTGCTATCATTATCCTGTTTCATTATAGCAGTTTTATTTTGATTAGCCACCATGGAGCATCTTTTGAAGAGTAAAACACAGACACAGCAGGAAACAGGCTTGTTGTCTGACTAGCTCCAACTATTCTAGCCATCACTTGTTCTATTAACATTAGTAACTGGACTTACTGAAGTTAGTTTGTGAGTGCTGTGCCTTAACGTATATAAAGGAGAGCATGACCTTTACATGCCTTACACACAGGAAACTGCCTGTGTAAAGATATGTGCACATTGCATAGTTGGTTTGTTGGGTTTGATTAAATCCTAGGAAACTATTTCAGGAAGGTTTGATTATATCAATCTTTATCAAGATTTTGGCCTTTTTATGCACACATACATTGAATGCACTCCCACATGTGCACATAGTGACACTTACAATACATACATATCTATCTATCTATCTATGCATTCATTTTCTGATGCTTCTATGGAGTTAGGTAGTAGCTGTTGGAGCCTCAGTATCTCACACACACTTTTCCCTAGATACTTCCTCTAGCTTGTTCTGAGGGATCCAAAGGTCTTCCCACTCTACTGTATAATCCATGGGGGGATATGTGGGCTGATCTCCCACCACATCTTACCCTCACATGTGAACAACTCCAGATTTTTTAACTTGTCTGCTCATTCCCACTCCATATATAGAACAATAGTAAATTAGCTGAAATAATAACAATATGATTTCCCAATGAAACACATACACACACAGGGTCAGCAGGCTTGAAATCACACATTGATTCAGACATTAGTTCACAGACACAGTTCAGAACTGCTTTGGATTGCAAAGCATTTACTCATCTGTCCATGCACACCCAAATACCAGCATCCCCTTTTAATATGCTTATGCTGGTTTTCAATATGAAGACAAATGTAAGTACAGTACATTACATATTCCCACACAGACTTGGTTATCAAAGTATCTCACACATTATTTTTGGCTATACATAAAGGAATGTTTACAATCATCAATTTCATCTTCTATACAGAGTTTACAAGTGGCTACTGAATATAAAAAACTTTATGGAACCACACAAAACAGTACATTTGCTGCTGTTTTTTTAAACTGAATTTCTTGTTATTTTTCATATTGTTACTACTTTATTATTCTTTCTTATTCTTTCTGTTAGTCTAAGGGTTTGTCATAAAGACATATAAACTCAAAATTTGCAAGTGAATTCACACAAAGTTAAAACTGCCTATATATAGACTATTTCCATGCTGACAGGAAAGTCAAGAATGAGCACAGAGGCCTGGTTTCAATCCATCCAGTATTGTGAAAGTTCCTCTTTAATCCTACGTCTTGTGTGAATTTCCTTCATTGCAGTCACAATGACCAGCATTTACACTTGCAAGGCCATAAAAATATTAGTCACAGATTATAGGAAACAGAGACCAGACTTAAAGGAGGGGTCACTTTGTTTCCAAAAAACTGTTTCGTTTTGAAACTAATTATCCGCTCCATGCCTGAGTCAAATACAGGCAGAAAACAGTGAGTGGTTTCTTTTAGGTCAAAACAGGAAAGATTTGCCACACTGGACAATAGGACAGAGAACAATCACACTGTATAACCTGACCGTCAGTTTAACGCACTTAAGAGACAACATACTCAATTGACTGTTAGAGATGGATATAAACTACTCTGTTTAGTTTAGTTTATTTTAAGTGGCCCTTTAAGGTGGTAGTGCCATGTCTACATTAGCAGTCACGACAAAAATTACCTACGTTTTTGCAACATATATAGTATATGCTGTATAAACTAAATTAATAGAACCGGGTGGACAAGTTATCTCACTCAGTCATGCACTTGGGGTTCCAGCATGAGAAACAGATTTATGAAGTAGCTAACAGTACTTTAAAATTAACTCAAGAATCTAAATATATATTATCTTCATTAGCTCTACTTGATAATAAACCAGAAAATTATAAACACAACCCACAATGACGGGAAACTGACCTGTTGACACAGTTCCTTCTTTTTCTCAGAGGAAGAGAGCTGAGAGGGGGTCTAGTTCGACACTATATTTAGCCTACTAGCTAACAACCGACAGTAGAATGAAGAAATGGCCAGTCCTTTGTCCCACACTGTGTATATGTAAACTTCTTCTGGGAAAAATGTTTTCCACATTATCCCTTGATCATCTGACAAGAGCTAATGGAGATTACTGTTATGGTGTGGACAGATGCGAGGCATTTTAGGACAGCATGTGTGTTCATTACCATGCTTCCCTGTCTGTTCTTAAATACTAGCAAAATGCAGCAGAAAGCTAATATATGCTGTAACACACAACCAACACACATTACTTATAACCTCTGTTTGAAAAACTGTCTGCATGTCATTGTTGATAGGGAGCGCTAACAGTAAAGCTAAGAGCACAGTTTTTCTTTCAAAAACCACCTGATTTCCAAGACAGCTAAACATGCCAGGGATGCCTTTGCAAAATCCCATCTTACTGGTTCGGTCCCAGACAAACAGGAAAAACACCTATGTCAATGATAGTTCCCTAAACACGTACAGCCCCAGGACGGCACAGGATATCTGGTCTCGGGTAGGATCATTACAACACTTAAACTACTTTACTCTGCCGAGGTAAATCAAACTCATGTAAACGCAGTCAGACCTGTTTTCTATTCACTGAAAAGAGGTCTAACAAAGTTATAACACAGCAGAAAACATGACCACAAGAAAGACAGAAAGAAAGGCTTCCTTGTTTGAAACATTTGAACAGAATGAGGAGGGGGACGAGAAGGAGAGAGTGCACGCTAAAGACGAGTACAGACTGAGAAAAAACATGTAGACATATGATTAGGATCATTGTTACCTGTTCCGACATGCTCCAAAGGAGTCCACTTCAATGATGACACAAAACTCTTAAATAAACACACACATTGGAGGAGAAAAAAAAAAACAAAAGGCGGAGGAAAACGAAGTTAACCAGAAGATGGGAGGAGGCAAAAAAGCACACTGACGAGGAAACAAGAGAGCGTGTGAATGTGGGCTGGTAGAGGCGTAAAAGTCTGAAGGCAGTTCCTGGTAACAAATCACTTTTGCTTTTCTCTCTGTCTTTGTTTTGTCACCCTGTCTTTCTCTCAACTCACAGAGGATAATGAGGAGGAAAGTTTTTAACTGCCATATGTTGTTCTCCATTGTAACTTCCTCCCTCTCTCAACAGCTAGTTTCCCTTTAAAACACAGACAGAGAACATGCTTATGATACTCTAAAGAACTACTCCAAAGCCCGAGGCAAGGCTTTTGTTTCTTTTTCCTTACTGGTGAGGAAACACAAAAAATAGCTCCTAATCTTGTATGCCATCACCAGGAACTACACAAACATCTGATAAAAAAAAAAAAAAAACTGCTACAGTCCTGTCATTTCAAACAAGTTCAAGGATAATAGTCTGCTGTAAAAAAGGAAACCTCTCAAAAAGGCTCTAAAACATTTGTGGTCCAAAACATTTAAACCCTAAAGATTATTTTCAATGTATGAGTATAACAGTTAAGAACAGGTCACCACAGAGCCTTTGAAAACTAAAACGTGCACACATGCACACACTCCAGTGGCCAGATATGAGCAACCACAAAACAGACTGCAGCCTCTCAGAACAGGCTCAATTTGTTCATAGATGTACAAACAGGTCTTGTTCACATATTTCCATATTTAACCAGCCGCTGAGCTTTAGGTCCCCTCAGTCAATGTGGTTCAGCCTTTCAGTTTCAGGAAGTGTCTAATTTTAAATTCGGGAAGTGTTTTAAAGTACCCGATAACTTGTTTAAGCTGCTACTGAACATGCAAGATGCATTTTATATTTTGTCCAATAGATGGCAGCACAATCCTTTGAGAACTAAAAAAAAATTGATAGTACAGAAGTGAGTTTCTTGACCATTTCTTAATTGAATCTCAACACGCACACTGATGATCATTTACATCTTTGTTATTTTGCCTTCAATATAGCACCCTCGCACACAGGAACAGCATATTACTCGAGTCACAGGCCCACTGATATGTGAGATGAAAAGAAGGGATGGTTTAGATGCACAAAAAAGGGCAGGGGCAGTCACACCCCTTTATTCTGCTCTTGTTTATATACATGTCACAAGGTCCATGATAGAAATGTTCTACCTGCACTAAACACTGACATTATGCAGGAATTTAACCATTCTTAAACACAAGAGTTCTAAAAACACAGCCCATTATAGCAAATGCAAATACTGATTAAAAACTGTGTCAATAATATCAATTCTGAAAAATATATTTTTACCTGTGAGTTCGGGGAGACTGTGCAGGACATCGCTGTGGGATTGGTGGAGGGCCTTTTGGTGCTGTCCCTACTTTTGGAGGGAGAGGTGGAGCATTTCTGCCATTGCTGGGAGAAACAATGGGGGAGACAGGTGAAGCTTTTCTTCCTCCATCACTACCCAAATGTTGGGCAGGTGGCTGAATGGCTAAGGTCTCAGGCCGAGTTTGGGCAGAGGGGAAGTTGGGAGGGTGGGGATGCGCTTGTGTGGAGGTATGGATAGGGGTGCTGTTGGGGGTGGAGCTCTGGGACACAGATCTGCTCTGTACAGCTGGGGCTTTAACTGCATGTCTGTCTAGTTTAGAGGATGCAGGGGTTTGAGCAGGAGGTGAGGGGCTCAGGGGAGAGGTGAAGCGCTGTGGAGGGCAGTTGGGGGTGCTTCGAGGAGGGACAGGTGGTAAAGAGGTGTCAGAAGATGGAGAGACACTGGGGGAGGGTTGATTATCCACTGGAGCACTAGGGCGAAATTTAGTCCTCTCTTTAGGCACAGGTTTCTCCCTATCTCCATCTATTCCTCCATCCCTCTCTTCCTCTTTTCCTCCCCTAGGTGCCGTTTGTCTTTGTCCAGGAACGGGGTTCTTCTCTCCTCCATCTTCACTTTCGTCTTTGATCCTGGACACTTGTCTCTCCCTGGGGACTGGTTTCTCTCTGGGTGTAGGTCTCGATGGCTCTTCATCTCTTTCCTTAAGGATGGATTTTTCTCCCCCTGGGATAGGCACAGGTCTCTCTCTCTGGAACACTATGGCATGTCCCGCTTCCTCCGATCTCTGATCTCTCTCAGACTGTACAAGGTGACAGGGAGTATCAGATTGTGTGTCACTATTACTGTGTGTTTTGTTCAGGCTAGCCAGGATGCGTCTCCGGTGACCCGGCAGGGTGATGCCCATCCGCTCCAGCTGATCTGGCGTGAGGTTGCGACACTGCTGTAATGTTGCCAACCCGGCACTCTGAAATGCCTCAGAATACTGCTCCAGACGAAGCACACATAGCCAGTCCCACACGGTCGCACAGGATTCAGAGTGAGACATGACTGATGTGTGCGAGTGCAGCATGCGTGATTGCAAGTCCTCGTCCACAGAGACAATGCAGACTTCAAAACGTCAGATCATGGCTTACGCAACCTGTGGAAAAGAAAGAAATGATTACAGCATACCAAAAGCATTACATCCATTCAAAGAAAAATACTTTATTTTCCAAGAGGAAGAAATAAAAAAGCATGCATCAGCTCAAAACAATTATTTTTTTTTTCCTGATTTACACTGAAAACTTAGTTTTAGTTCCTAAAAATGGATCACTGTGTGTCGCATTGGTCTGATTATAGACTACAGCACTTTGAGTAATCCTGCATTGGGCAATGTGTTATGGTGAAAAAGTGTCATACAAATTCAGCTTCCTGAAAGACAGAAATAAAAATGATTAATAATCAAGATGACGATGGTATAAATCCAAGAAGGGGTTCGAAGTTGTGTGTGATCAGCTTTTGTCAGAGTGCATGACTATCACCTCAGTAGCAGAGGAAGTTGCATGAATTCCTCAACGGCAAGATCCTCTAGCAGTATAGTCATTTTGATAAGTACTGATAGGCTCACTTAGGTGGCTATAAACAGCTTGAACACGTGTAAAACAAACTACAAATAGATACTGCTCAGATCACTGGCCAGGTGAGATGATCATATTTGATTTCAGTATGACTTAGAAGAAAAACTGCTATTAGATATGTATTGTTACACACACAACACAAACATATCTGACCATTATCTCAGTGCTGAATAAACATAAGACAAAAAGCTTTTGAATTACTTAACTTAAAAGACTATTCTTTGCGAGCAGCCAACACACAGGCGGTACTGTAGCATTAACACACAACAGACCACTAAGGGAGGAAGTGTAATTGACACAACAAGTATTGACACACACAGCACGTTCACACAGACTCACTCAGTTCTCTCTAACGCACACTTGAAGGCTGCAGTGGAGTGGATTCAAGATCAGCTTCCCACAAAGTATTCCCATCCCTTTCCATCAGTACTCTTTTAACATACCATTCACTCTAGGTTCTGGTTTTCTAATGAGGCACGTCTTGGGATATGAATAATGTACATCACAAGCATGAGGATTTCTTTTTGAAGCTTTCACATGCAGATAAGTCAAAATGTCAGGCTTCAATTAGCACACAAAACCTCAGCAAAACTGAATCCTGACAGTGCAATAACTTTGGATCAAACCTCCAAAAGCCATTTTGTTGCTGTCAAAACAATTAATCAAAAACTGACGGTGTTCACTAGGGCTTATCGCTCTGCCTCCTACTTTTGACCACAAAGGAAGCTGCTGGTTTCCGAGACAGAGCCACAAACAGTCTTTCCTCAACACACGCAATTTAATATGATAAAATTCCTGAATATCTGATGCACAAGATATGCACCTTGTCAAACAGTTATTATTATATCAATCACATGTCCATTTGTTTGCAATTTTCAACTCAATACAAGGTTAATTTGGAGAACTATACTCCACAATTTCATGTCTCCATATTATGACAAAGAGAGTTTTCTCTCAAATTATGAAATAACATTTTTCTTTATAATGACAGAATTCCCACTAAAATTACATTTAAGCGTTCATGGATAAGTAGTTAAGTCGTACTAATCTAGGGTGTAATTGCACTACAAATATTTACTTTTCATTTAGTTTACATTTTGGCATCTGCTTTACCATCTACTTATAATTACATTATATAGCTTATTACAGCTGCTGACTAATGACCAATTACACAAACAGCAAAAAATTAAAAATGTTACATGGACCTGACTGGTGACTGGAAGTGAGGGCTGAGGAGGTTGAGCAGACACATAGTAACCCACGCCATCCAGTCCGAGAAATACTATTCACCCGTGTGCGAGTATGTTGAAATGAGTGCATTTCATTTCCTGTCAAATGTTTCCTCTCACACAGCAGACACCACAGGGACACAGTGTGAATCTTGCTCTCTGATCGAATGTAGTTCCTATTCTTAAAATGAGGAACTCAGAAACACTTTGTACAATGAATATAGTGCAATGATATAGTCTGATTGGTCTTCAGCTATCATTGGACTATTATAACTAAACAAGGGTCATAAACTAAACACACCCTTCAAAAATTACATTTGAACACCCACACAGATATAACTAGCACGTGTCAACATCTTTGACCTGATACAAAATTTTTCACCGTAGCACTAATTCAGCCTTATGTGTGGGTGTCTTTAAGGAACAACATCAAGAAGCACACGTGTCAAATACTAATATAGAAGGTGAGAAAAACTAATGAAAACAGCTCAGTTCAAAACACACACAGCTTTTAGCTCTGATAAAAGCTTGGCAGCTGAGTTCTGCACAGTTTGCAGCCGCTCAAAAGTTTTTTTGATTAAGAAAGAGGCCATTGAAATAGCCAAGGGGTTACAAGATAAAAGCACAGCAGATAATCTCTGTGTCTCTAAAAGTTAAAACACATCTTACTTATAAAATTATTTTAAAGTGCTTTTGTTGCAAATGGCTTGACTTTGACATCCTGCTTTGCTTTGTAAAGAACCTAGCAAACTAAGCTAAGTGAACGTAACTGAAATGTAGAACTGTATGTTTTTTGCGGTTAATAACAGTTAATAGAGATGCCATGTTAATGGATGATATGACCCAGATGATACAGTTGTAAATACAGACACAACTTCCTATGTGGCAGATATGAGGAAAACCAATGTAAGACACGAGTGCAGGCACATTAATAAGACAGTTGTCTTTGTATGTAGCACAGTGTGGGTTATGAACATCACTGCATTATTGCGAGTAATACCACCTTCTTTGCAAATTTCCCTGTTGTGGGATGAATAAAGGAATATCTCTTCATATCTTATCTTCTCTGAAAATAAGAGTCACAGCTTCACTTTCCACAGAGGCACATAGAGGGCTGGAGTTAGGACCTGATGAAACAATCTTCAAAATCTGGGGTTATAGTGGGAGGCAGAAAAACAACCTTTAGTAGATAATATTTAAATATTCTTCCTGTTCATCTACGCCTACTCCAGAGTTTAAGTTAAGTTTAGGTTAAATTGAAAGGAACGCTCACTTGGGACAACAATATGCTTGTCTGCCATCATACTCAAAGTCAGAAAAGATGATTGATTAGCAAGTACAGTATTTTTTTATTTTTTTGAAGTTTTTATGTCTTCTAGCTTCCCAGTAGTGTCTTTTTGCAGGTTTCTGGGTTGGAGTTTCCATTTGAAAAAACCTAAAAAGAATGCAGATGGATTCGTCCTCTAAAACTATTTTTGTGGTACATTCTTCGAGGGTGGTTTGTTCAAAAATCACAATCCGCTGACACTGGATCAATGGCATCATGAGGTATTACAGGGAAACAAAACTTACGTGGCTATATAAATGTACCATTAACTGTGTGCTAGTCATCTATCATGTGTATTAATAAGGCATCATGGCTTGTACTGTACACTCATGTATCATGGGATACCACTAGGAAAACCCCAGTAGTATTGTCAAATAGTTCAAGCCTAGTGACCAAACAGCCAACAAACACTTTTTGTTTTGTATTTTTTGGCTGGACCATCTCACTTGGAAAGAAAGTGCAGGTTTATTCTGGCATTCAGTTGCTCTGAAGGACCACTTTCATGGCCCTCATCCTCCAGCACCTGGATTAGGAGGTCTGCATCTCAGAATGAACAGCTTTGCAGTGCTAGAATGCACTAATACTTAGTTGAGTTGTTGCATGAAAATTTTTCTCACTTCACTTTTAGTAGAGGCTACCTGCTTCCTGTGTTTGTGCTTTGTTGGGCTAAACAATGTGCACACCTTTTTCTAAAGTAAAATTGATATAGATCTTTTCTGAATGTGGGTGAGACGCCAAACAAGCATCTTATTGAAAATGTCAACTGAACAGAGTTTTCACCTGAACTGACATAATATTGGAGAGCACTATAGGTTCTTCGCAAATTCTGTACAGTCAGTGGTATTCATTAACTGCTGACGGCTTTTATTTCATTTTCTGCAGTCTCAAACCAGCATTTTGCTCTCTGGACATTTCAATTCATTTCCATCTTTCCCTCCCTCCATCCTCCTCTGCGCTCCCTCCCTCCCACTCAGAAAGCTGCCAATAACAGGGTCTCTGTGCTGCCTTCACAATGGGGCATTCTGTTGCCCAGGCAAGTACACACACACTGACAAGAAGCAGGGAAACGCATGGTGGGGGCCCACTGTTCGAGTCTGGTCACACTCTCTAAAACCAGCACTCACCTAATAATATTGTGTGTGTAAAGTTGGTGGGGCTTGGATTCAGAAATTGTGTTTCATGCCTCATATCCCCTTTCAATTTAACACAGCGAGATATCCAGGATGTTACATTTTCTCTCTGTTTGCACTGACCAGTGGCTGATGTCATGTTTTGAAGCACTTTATATATCTCTTGGACTGAGTTACTGTGAATTCTAAGACAACACAGTCAACCATAAAAGGACATGTCTAACTTGATCTCATACCCATTTTCAAAAACACATGACCACCCACCCACCCTGCTCTCTTCACATGCATATATAACACATCATAACACATCACACATAGTGTCAAGGTTGTAACTAAAAACCTACAGTATGTCACAAGGCCAAAGTAGTATGATAACGTTGCAGTGTCAGGCTGGAAACATCAAAGTATGGCTGGTAATCTTTGAATGTTTCTGTGTGATTTAACAAGCCACAATAGCTGCTGTACAATAACATGGGCATGGTGTGTGCAATTTTAGCCTAAATACCAAAACTTTGAAAGTTTTACAGATTAAACTATTTGATTTCATTCAAAAAATGTATTTATCAAAAATCCATTTAGACGATGTATGTTCATTTTCTAACATTAACATCTGCTGACAAATAAGATAACAGTGGTGTTTGAAGCTCCCTTGCTCTGACTGCTTTCAGTTAACTCACAAACACTGAATGGCATTTAACCTCTGAAGTAGCAGAAGAAGTATCAGCTGCAGAGGTTTAATGTCAGTCATGGATAAAAAAAAATAATATGCCTCTGATTGCAAAGCACAAAGCATGTTCTTTGTGCTGCTTGCCATGATACAGCCATACTCAACAGACATGCTTGGATCTTTGTTTTGTTTTTGGGTTTTTTTGTGCATTAATTTGCCAAAAATTTCACACTCAGCAGAACCATCAAAGGTCACCTCCTATCCAAGCCTGACACATCTGAATGAAAGTGTAACTTCACCCCCGAGTCTGAGCCACCACCCGTGGCATAATTCTGAAAAATGCTCAAAAGTGGGCGAGGGGCTGACGTGATGGGTGGGAAGCATCTAATTATAGTCTAATAAATAAACAATTATGTTAAATGTCACAAAGAAACAAAATATCCATCACGTACCTACCTTTCAGTCTTCGATACAGAATCGACGACCCGGCTCAGGAGTTACTTCTCACGGTTGTGGGTGTACTTTGTGCTGCTGGCTTATTGTGCTGAACTAGAGTCTGCAGCTGCTTTCACTTGTTCTCTAGCTGAGGGGGTGTATACTATGATTACTATGATTAGAGGGCGTTAACATCTCTTAAATTTCATGACATAAATTAGTCCCAAACAGTTGACTCTGTGGCTGCTTTCCAATACCCATAGTACCATACTATTTAGTATGCCAGAAAAAGATTTATTGCGTCCCAATACATTGAATTTCAAATGCAGTACTCCAAAAATACCAGGACGTCCTACTGCCTCTGCTCGCGTTCTGCAGTATGAAAGCCAGCATGATGGCAGAAGCTTTAATGATTGATGACAGCTCATTCAAGTTAGGTGGTACAGGTTTTATGCGCATTGTGCGTAACAGCAAATTTAATGCCACAGACTGCAACGGATATATGAGGAAGAGGGTCAAAGTTCAAGGCATACCACTGTGACACAACAGTATGTCCTAATTTTATGTACACTGCATGCAACAGCACGCCCTTTGTAATGGCCACTGCAGTACGTACTATGAGCAAAATTCAGTCAAACACTTCATGCTGATATTTGGATAATTTAGTCTAATTAATGCTAAACACTTTTTGAATTAGCAAGAGGCGCCAAATGATGACAATGATGATATGTAAGCTTCTTTGCTAGTCTGTGTTAGAAGATTTTCTACAAATGCTTTAGCATTAGTAATATATTTATTGTACCCATTGGCGTATAAGTCTAAATGACAAACTGACACCACCCCTCTACTGCGTAGTCTTGGGAAATACTCCAAACCAAGTTACAATTTCCTTTAACCCATTTCTCACAAGGGTCAAGTGAAAGGAAACTTATTATATGTCATCGTGATGTGAAGCAAATACCAACAGAGTAGGAATGTAGAGAATCCATAACCTCTATTCTCAGTGACCTCAATAACGACGCCATAGTCCTCCTCCTCTGTGCCATCTCACAGATTAGTGTTATTAAACTGACTTGTATTAATTTCAGCAACAAAGTATAGATTTCTCTAGTTATAACATATAGAAGACAATTCAAGGCTGGAGTCCAGTACATCTTTTCATATGTAACCATAAAAAGGTAGGGGTAGGACAAGCAATCAATAGAGCAATATTTTTTGATTAATGCACTGGCAACAATATCACGATGTGCTGCTAAGGCACAGGAGCATCCTTTGATATCAGACAGTTAAATCAAGAAATAGTCTGCTCGATTTATGATGCACATAACAGCTCACTCTATGTACTTTGTTACACACAGCTTCCTCTCGGCTGTTTGTGTTTGAAAGCACAAAGAGCAGGACAAAACAATGACAGTAATTTAGCTGTACTGTTACATCGCTTTGTGTAGGGCGAACATCAGCATCAAAACTTCTAAAGTTGTACTGCAGGTGTTTTGAGAAAGTGGAGGGAACAGCATCATTTCCTATAAGATGAAAGCACAATGTCAGCTCTGCAGTGCGATAAGATTTTAACTTTCACCATGTATGAAATTCTGCAACCCCTATTCTGCTGCCACAGTGACGTCTGTCTATTGATAGATTAATTGATAAAACACATTAAAGCAGTGCAGGAAATACTACTACTTCAGAGCCTTGAACTGCACCTCTGTCTCATTCTACTGAAATTATGTGGTGAAAAATACATGCACAGATTAGCATTAGCATCCACAATTCAAAATATTTAGCATGCTAAAGTTTAAGTAAGTCAAGCTATGAGTTGTTATGGCTACTGTGTTAGAAAACAATTACCTATTTACTTGTCACAACACCAAATTCAGGGCATCTTGATTGCCAGGTTGTTAAGACACATACTGTATAGAATAACGTCAGCAGTACCAGTTCGATTCCTGTTGGGGTCCTTTGTTGCTTATCATCTCCCTCTCTCTTCCTATGTTACCTGACAAGCTTTATTGTCACAATAAAGGCTAAAATGCAAAACCAAATTGTTTGTTCATGTTACACGTTAATGTAAAAAAAATATTTCGACTGATAAATGGAAATGAGATACTTTAAATTCCCCAATTTCCCTAACTGTATCAGCCCCAAAAATCCAGTATCAGTAAAGATTCTACAGTTTACACATCCAGCAGACATGGAGCAAATTAACACTGAATTGAAGTCATGTAACAGGCAACCTGTTGAATTTAAGTCCAAATATTTACAACATTCACCAGCTCAGCTTCGCTGGGCAGGTAACATGCTTTTTGATGAAGAAAATATATCAGATATTTGAAATCAGCATTTCCATAACTTTTCATTTAATTCACTGTCTGCTTTAGGTGTGTGGGTCAAGTAGTTGGGTGGCCATCATAGAGCCATTTTCCTCAGACACTCAGATTTGTATCAAGGTGACATCTTTATAAGGATTACTGAGAAACACGCGCATGCACACATGGGACATGACTCATAAACCCACCACCAGACACACTGCTGCTTTCAGCCCACTTTCAATTAGAACTGGATAGTGACTCAGTCCTGCCAGTAAAGAAATGCATCTGAACAATGTCCTCTAGTGAACAGGCCTGTGTGTGGACGCACATTTGCCTCTAACTCTTCAGGGTGCAACATTTCACAGGAAGATGTTTCTAATGGCAGCCAACCAGACACTGCAGACCACATTTAAGGAGCCCATCAATGAGACCAAAGTCAAAAAGCAATGTTTTGACTTGTTTTCTCTTGAACTTTGAAGTTCTGTGGGTCATAAGGTTTCCTCTCCTTGAGGCCATCAGCTGATTTCACCACAAGTACAAACTGTGCATACCACAAAGTGACAACATAAAAGGTTTCTATCCATGTTCTTCTTTCCTCACCCTCCCTTAATTCACTGGAGCAGCATATGTAAAGGATAATAATGGATGTTTTTCACGTTTTAGCCTGATGACTTAAAATTCACAATTCTTTTCATTTGGTCGATTTTTTGCTTATTGCTTGAATTTAAGTTTTGCCGGCACATCAGCATAGATTAAAGTCAACTGTCAAATCCAAAATATTGGAAATTATTCATACACACAATTAAGGACAGATTTAAAAATGGTGCCAAACAACTGTCTTGCTAACATCAATTTGACTAAATAATTGTACCAAAAAAATCATATAAAATGTTGATTATATATATATAAATATTTAGTCCAGCTTCAATTATATAAATTAGTTGCACAAAATATTATAAACACCTCTCAGTATAACATAATGGAATTCAACAGCACCACAAACTGCATCCTCCAAAATGACCATTAAGTTGAATCAACACTTCTCTAAAACAGTTTCAACTACAACTGAAAATCATATCCTTCATGAAGGGAGGATTTACTGCTGAGCTGCTGTATTAGACTGCATTCCTTTTAGCTAGATGTACCTAACTGAGTGCACGTCTCACAGTAATGTACATACAATTACAATTGGGTGGAAAAGGTTGAAAAACATACTGTACATCTTTAATTTTCCACTTTCAACACTTTTTGTTCCCATTGTGAAAGATAATGAGTTCTTCCATGTCAAGCTAATCTCATTTTCACAAGAAGTACAAATTCGTCACCAAATGACATTTTCTCTTCCCCTGTGAAAATGTACAGTCCTGAAGCAGAAGCCCACAGCTTGAGTTTAACGTCATTTTAGTCACAGCCTCCATCTATTACCTCTTGCACAACTGGGGTCTTCATTTAGCCTGTGTCCTCGAGTGTCCTCTGAACCAGTGAGATCCTCCTCCTCTCACCTCATTGTGGAGTGATTCAGTAGCGAGTAATCGTGTGAGCGCATCAGACAGAAGTGGGAAAGAAATGGAGAAGAAAAAGGCAGACGAGTGGTAGACACAAGCAGGATAAAGAAAGACAGAAACGGGGAAAGACTGACAAAGCGTTCAGCTGCAACTCGATGTCAGTGACCAGTAAATAATTCAGAGCTCACCTCCTCAGTAGAAGTAAAAACAATCTAAATCACGACTGTTGAATTGGCTCGAGTTATCAAAGCGTGCCTCTTGCACTGTTAGACACAAAAACTATGTGTTGAGGGGTAGAGAGATACTTATATATCTGGATCCTGTAATACTACATTATGTGGCTCTAAGTGCGCACTTGAATTCCCAAAGCCCCACAGTCACAGGAATACTCATTACCAGTTTCCAATACTAGACAAAACAAGGTCAGTAGGGCCATCATGCTATTTGATAGCTATTTTTGCCAGACCCCCAGCTGGCAAAAGTAGCTGGCTCATTTTTTTTGTGTGATCCTTTGAAATGATGAATAAAATAAAATAAATGCAAAATTTTGGAACTGACTAACATCTGTTTAACCACAACTGACATCATTTTCACGGTTCAGGAACAGCCCAACATTTTCTGATATTCAGTCATGTTTAAGGTCTGTTGACCAAGTCATGCAAATGTCCTCTATTTTAAGATTTGTAACCCACATGCAAAACAGAAAAACATAGACAACTATCACAGTTTCCACTTTGCATAATAGGCCTAACTTATCTGCTGGCATATTCAGTTTCATTATTGATCACACCTTATCACCTCTGTGCATGAGTTCAAGACATCCTGCATACCAGTCCTGCCTTAGAGACAATTAAAAAAAAGCTGAAATATAACAGCTAAGACAGTTTAATGTGATCTAATGTAGTAGCATTAGTATGAACATACCAGACCTGGATGAACCTGTCTCAGCTCCACCTGCTACAAGACTAAATCATGATGTGGGAAATAAAGCTATGGTGAACTCTGGTCCAGTTTCTCCATCCACAAGTTTGGTTAAGTGTTAGTTAGTCATCCAATGCACCCAGTTTAAATACAATGAATTCCACTGGGGATAAAAACACAGACTCCATTTCCTTTTCCCAGAGAAAAGAACAGAGCAGCTTTGAACAGCTGAGAAAAAAAAACACGTCCAACAAGTTAACATGAACCAATTACAACTCGACATGTATTTCCTTCTCTTCATTAATTAGTAAGCTGCCAAAACAAAACTGAACTCGACTGACAGGTTTATTCACAAAGTAATGACTGTGTAAACTGGTGGTTTACTTCTAGCTAACTAAGCTAATCCTGACAACGGTTTTCAGTTTGTTTGTGTGGTTTTAATGCTGTTAACTTGTTTGTATTCTCTTATCAGCTGCTCTGGGAAAGTTTCTCTCGAAAAAGAGAATTTCAATTCTCGTAATTCACTTACCCCCTTTTTCAAGTCTTTCAAGTGTCCGGCTCGATGAAATACACTGAGGTTTTGTCTCTGGGGTTAAATTAGTGGCCGCAGCTGCGACGCCAAATAGCGGATAACATTTTTCACACGGATGAAAAAGCAGCAACTCACAGGCAGCAATCGTTAAGTTAAAGTAAAACAAAGAACATTACTTCTGTCTAAACCTTTCAAAATAAAACTGTAAACGCTGCCATTCGGCTATATAGCATTTTATTTTTAAAGAAAGGAGCTATACATTTCCGGTATTTCTCTTGCTAGTTATAGTGACTTGACGCAGCAAAATTCCAAAAACTTCCGTAAATCCGTCATGTGACCACTGAAACAAACTGGACAGCCCAGTTTGTTTTCATGCAAATAACCTTTAACTGGGTATTATCCTATTTTATACAGTCTATGGTGTTATCCCACCCAGGAACAAGACCTAGAGCACACTCAAGGCTATATGTGTAAAAAAAATAAATGAATAAAAATTATTAAAACAATAGTAGTAATAATAATAATACCTATTACAGATTTAAGTATCTATGTTACAAAATATAATTTTGAGAAATGCTATCATAGAAGAATAATACAGAAACTGTAATTTGTGTTTACTCACAAGTACGAGACTCACACGAGATGACAAAAAAAGGAAATACAAGACAAACACTATATATCGCTAATTCCTATGGGGATAGATGGGGAATAGATCAGTAGTGTTAACTAATATTATAAGAATACAAAATAAGGAGAAATACATTTTTAAAAAAGGTTTTTGGTGGGTAAATTCGTCAGTCATTGGTTTACATAATAACAATAAGAAGAAGAAGAAGAAAAGAAGAAGAAAAAGAGGAAGAAGAGCTTTATATGTATAGCACAAAAACAGAGTGTTTTAAAAATAATAATCAAAGCAAAAATTGAACTATCATATAAATATCAGCTAATAAAAACCATATGACAAAAGTTAGTCTTGAGAAGAGATCTGATAGAGGATACTGAGTTTGCTTGTCTGACATCTACAACTGAGGGGGCCGGACAACAACAAAAAAATGTTAGCTTTTGTAACGAGCTGTGATGTAATTTTTAATGAGAAAGTTTTTTTAAGCAGTATCTGTAATATATGAGCAAAACGAGTGAATGAAGCAGTTTTTTTTAATACAAAGGTTCCAGCCCTGTCAATGAGCCCACCAGGTGGTATGAACAGGTACAATCTTGTAAACTGTTCAACACTGTGACAATGATTTGAAATAATCCTGAACACATTTTTTTATGGAGGTGGTTTGATGTGAGGTTTGCACTGAATCAGAGGCAGCTCAATTGTTAGTTGTAAGCTCCCATGGGAACCACAAGAGGGCAACCACTCACCATCATGATATGGAGCTCCGTAGGCAAAGAGTCAAGTTCACAGAGCATCCAGTTAAAAAAGCAAGTAATAAATGGAAAACAGCATTTAGACTAGAAAGAGAATGTTGCATCTAAATAGAGCTTAAATTATTAAATAGGGCTCCTTTGATTGCATTTCAGCCACAGTAAAGAGAGTCAGCAAGATGAAAGCAATTGAGAGGGAGGTTGGCATGTAATAAAAGTCATGAGCTGGACTAAATTGAAACCCATAACTTCACAGTCACACCGTACATCATAATGTACCAGCAGACTCCACACATAAAACATTAATGAACTATATCACACTTGGGAGTTTTAAAATAAGCCACGTTTGCTACTATGCTTTGTCAAACCTTCGATGCTCATGTTTTTCAGAGAGCTGAAGGGGCAATGTGTGTGCTTCTGTGTGTGTCACATATGTGATTCAGTGTGTTGTTTTCTCTCGTGTCAGCGTCAGATGCCCTGTCACCCCCATGACCTAATGAGTAAAAGGGCAATATTTTAGCCTTCAGGAACCTGGATGAACAATACACTGACTCCATGAAAGGGCAGTGACTTGGCAGAATGTTACTCATTTTACTTCGAGCCGGGATAAAGATCAGGGGACTGTGTTGTAAAGATTAGCTTGGGAAAAGGTGATGGAAGAAGGAGAGGAGATGAAAGGTGACAGATGGAAGGGACAGGTGGTAAAAGGTGAAGAGTGGCGGGGAGAGAGAGAGAACAAGGAGTTAAAGTTAAGGATGAACAAGAGGGAGGTGAAAAGAGCAGAAGAGGGAAAGCAAATAAAACTGAATACTGGTGAGGAGACAAAACAGGAATAAATGGTGGAGAACAAATGGCTTCAATTAAGAAAAGGGAAATTGAAGAGAGGAAATGACAAGAACGGTGGAGAAAGGACGGGGATGAAGAGAGGAATAGGAGGAGAGAAAAAGATCTGACGACAGGAGAAAGAGGATCAAAGGAGAGGAGAGGCCTGGATGAGAAATGGATGAATGGGTGGATGAGAGGCTGAAGAGATGGGAAGAAAAGAAACAGGACAGAGAAGAAGAAAAATCGAGGAAAGGAGGAGGAGCAGACAATAAAGGGGTAGAATGAGAGTAGGGGGAGAATACAAGAGATGGAGGGAGAGGGGGAGGATGAGGTGGGGTGGTGATGAGTCATCACCAGGATCTCAGCCCTGGTGGGCCGGGTTGCTGTGGGGGTGGCAGTGTGACACATATGCAGATACACACACACAGAGGGATGCCGGCCGTCATGCTGCTTATATGTCTCCGCCTGCTGTGGAGGCGGGTGGAAGACAATACAGGGATGCCACTGGGACACACAGTTCACACACTGGTGCACGAGCAGCCCTTTGCTCTGACACACACACGCATATAATGATGATAGCTGAGGCCTCATTAAGACTCTATGGATGGATGGGTTATGTACAAGGGCAGGGGGATAAACGGCTGTAGGAAAGAAAAGGACAGTATACACCTCATGCATCGCTCGCACACTCTTTCCTATATCATTCATATTTCATTAGGTGGTGCATATGCAGAGGCGGATGTTGTAAAAAAGGAACAGTCAGACAGGATCACATGTTTTAAAGGCATGATCTTCCCCTTACTCCTGCACTCAATCAATAGCTTCATGGAAATTATTTTCTCAGCTTGTGTGTAACCAGTGTTTAAACCTTTTACTTCATGTTAGTGTGTGTGTTTGTTATGACAGACAGGTGTCGAGTCATACAATTAACCCACCACTTTGAGACAGATATTGAAGCTGCTGCACACGTGGTGCATTCACAGTATCCATGCTCCTCAGTCTAATTCTACATAGTGAAGAAGGGCAGACACCCTGCAATAAGTCACTTCCTCTGTGACATGCGAGCTCTCATCTCTCTCTCTGTCTCTCTTCACTGCTGAGTCGATCTCAGAGTTGCCATGCCAACAGATTGGGGATTCCTAATTCTGATCTAGGCCACCACACACACGTACACATGCAAGGGCAATCAAACAAACACACATGCACACACAGCAGTTTATCGACAGGTTGTATGTCATGGTGTTTCTATTTGTTCTAATCATGGATGTAAAATCAATGGTTTTATGTGTGTGTGTGTGTGTGCGGGGGGGGGGGGGGTCACTGAAAGAATGTGTGAATGACAGCAGATCAACCAGTTAATCAGGTCAACGATTCTTTATACCCATTTTAGCATCAGCACCACCGTGCAAAACCTGCAGGCAGCATCAGACAGTCAACCCAAGCAAAAGGCACTGACACATGTACAACACACACATTCAGAAAGAACAATGACTCGGATCTCTGGTGAAATTTGAAAACCTCTGTAGGAATCTGTATTTAATTTTTTTTAAACTCTACATACATTCATACATCTCTCAAATAGAAGAGCAAGACAGTACATGTGAGTGTAAAATCTGTGTGTGTGTGTGTGTGTGCGTGTGTGTGAGGGTCGCAGGTTGAGTTGGGGGTTCCAGCTGCCTTCTGCACACCTGCGTGTTTATCATGTGCTTATAAAATGTGATGAAGACACATGAGTAACAGAGAGACTAGGACGAGTGTATATGCATGTCTGAGTGCATAAATGTAATATAAAAAAGTGGTATGTGTCTATATGTGTACATAGGTATGTACTTTGTGTATACATTAGCATTACGGGTTGCGCTGAAAAGTTTTCCCATGACACAGTTTGTAGATACAGGAGAATGTGAAATCTACTGCTCATATTTTTAATGACAGCAGCAGCATGTTCACTCTCATATTTATCTGGTTAACATTTTTACAGTAAATCCCATTGAAAATATATTTTGGTCTGATAATCTGCATAGGCTCCAATTAGAAAAGGGCACGAGAAAAAAACAAAACACATTTACAACCTTTTTTCTGATTACAATGAATATTAATTTATGTATTTTGCTGCTCCTTGTGAGTGGGTGGGTGTGTATCTGTGAGTGTATCTATGCTGTGTTTGCATGTGTATGAGTTCATACATTACACATGTAAGTATGAGATGGAGTTGGTCAAGTATGAGTTTGTCTGTGTGCATGAATGCTTACATACATGTGGCTGTGAGCATGCCTGCGTATGCAACTGCATGTATGGCATGTATGCACGTATGTGTGTGCATCTGCTGTATATAAACACACATATTTACATACAGAAACACACATGCAGATGTGTAATTATGGATGTGTATCAGGCATGCATGTAACCCTGCATTACTGTCTGTGTGTGTATGAATACAAGACTGTGTGTGTGTGTGTGTGTGTGTGCATGTGTGTGTGCTTCTGTGTTAGTCGCTGTCTTCTCTCTCTTGGGTCTCAGCCAGGGAGCTCTCATCAATATTCTCCAGGCTGTCGGCGTGCTGGATGCTGAGCTCAGAGAGTGGGATGCTGGGTAATGTAGTCTGTTCAGGGTACAGCCAGGGCTTGTAGCCAGGGTTGTGCCTCTGCTTCCACTCTGAATACTTCAAACAGGCTTTGTTGATCTTCTTCATTGCCTAAAAAGATCAAAATAGATAAAGGACACAAACAGAAGGAGAACAGGTCCATTTATTTTTTATAGATTAGTATTTATCGTCAAAAACTTTTCAGAAGCAAATCATCAAGTATCTTCACACAAATTTAAAAAGTACAAGAGCAAATACATCCAACTCTGTAAAACTCAAATGGTAATATTTCCATTCATCAATATACTATATTTTTAATTAATAAATGGTTCCTGACAAAACTATTCTAAAAAAAAACAGGACAGAATATTCTGGCATTTATTGTGTTGAAGTCATCTGCATAGCTATTGTCAGTGGGATTTGCTTGTCTCGCTGAGCTATTTTCTGCCATTCACAAAGGGATTCCTCCATCCCAGGGTGCTCTCCAGAGAATCTTTGCCCTATTTCAACAAGCGCGCACACACACACAAACACATTCACACACACCATCTAATAGACAAACAAATATAGTAACCAGGATGTTTCTAAGATAACTTCACCTTTTTGTGTGAAATGCTCAAATGATCTTGGAACTCTGACTCACCAAGTCCTATAGTGTCATAAGTAACAAATTTTTGTGTTAATCTATTGGATTTTTATTTTATTTTTTTCTTAACCAAGGCTTGTAATAGATTCCCGCTGCTTATCTAACTAACTTTGGGGTGGTTGACCTTGGTAGAGTGAACGATAGGCATGAACCCCAGGTCATCTCTCTGTCCACACTGCCAGCCAGAAAACTGCTGCTACACTTCTGGAAATCTGAGACGGTCCCAGTGTTTGATATGTGGAATTAATAATAATAATAAAAGTAATGTACTACATCTAGAGAAAATGTGATTTGCTATGTCTCTTTCAGGAAATCTGGCAACCGGTCTGATTAAAAAATTAAAGTGAATGGTTAATTGTCTAACTGCGTCATAGTGTCATATGTCAATAGGAAAATAAGTTAACAATGTGTAACCTAAACACACTCAGTGCCTGTGGATTAACATATCGACAACCACACAACACACTCACAGAATCTGTGTTAATCTGCAAAATGACTTACGCGAGGAGCAAGGAGGTGGGAAGACCTGTTGACGACCCACTTGGGTAACGAACCTGCAACAAGAGACAGAGTGAGGGAAGTGTGAGGATGACAGAAAATAAAGGCAAGAGAGAAAGAGAGTAAACAAGGAGGATGGGAAAGACAGAAAAGAGAGATTCAACGTTGCTGCATTACATGTCATGTCATCAAGGAACTAAGTGAAGCTTTGTAATTTGCAACTCACTGTAAACAGATGAGGGAAAGATTAATGAATAGAAAAAGAGAGCAAAAAAGAGAGAAGGAAGCGAGAAGGGGAAGGGAGATGGAGAGATAGATAGATAGAGGGAGAGACAGAGAGAGCGAGAGAGAGAGAGAGAGAGGCGGCAGAGTGAAATAGACCCTGTCCTTCATATGGTTACTATGGTGACTCGTTTTGACATAAAGGCAGGGCAATGAATCATTCATTACAACTTTGAGCATGTGTTAAGCACCTGTGTGTGTGTGTGTGTGTGTGTGTGTGTGTGCTTGTGCGTACGTGCCAGTGTGCTTCAGTCTTGTTTTGCATGTGTACTTCTATTTAAGCATTTCTGTATGGGTTTGTCCTTGTCTGTTTTTGCTGTTGATTGCCTTTGTTTGTGTGTGTGTGTGTGTGTCTGTGTGTGCATTAGTTACCTCGTGGATCTACCTGGGCCATGTAAGTGAGGATACAGTGGTTGGGTCCCTGGTACTGGATCATGTAGCCAGTCTGAATAGACACAGCTCGCACCATGTCCTTTTTAGGTGGGTGTTTCTGCAGAAAAGACAAACACAAACATACACACAGATTATTATTAACATCATCCCTATTCAGTTCTTTTACCAACAGCCTTCAACAGGACAAGGCAATTAATAAAAATCAATTAAAATTAATTTATTTGTTGGTTGCTCCACGTGTTATTAATTTATTCGGTAAATGACTTGCATACAGTCCAATTAAAATAATCATGCATCAGTAAATGCACAATCTCAAGAAATATTTAGAAATTTTGTCGAACTTTTGTCGACATAAAGCTGTGCAGAGTAAGCACCGGGGTGTTATTCTGTGTTGTGTTTTTCTGCTGCCAGTCAATCTGATTTTCTGCTTCACAGTCATCTTTCTGATGCAAATCCAGTCCGCACTACCCTGTGAATAACACAGCAGTTAAGGCCGGCTCCAGCCCACTATTCCACTGCTGGCTCCTTTCACTATATATCTAAAGATTATTATTCATGATGATACAGTATGGGTTAGCCTGTGCTAACTGGGACACGCACAATGCGTAGCACTTAAGAGGCACACAGAGCAGCAGTCAGCTAAAGAACATTTATCAGGGGAGGACTTCAGAAAACTGCTTTATCTTTTCTAAACTATTTGACTCATATGTTACTCTTACTCTACTAGTAAGTTATATTGCAGGAATTTCTGCTGTTTTGTTCAGTGCTATGGCAGCTTTTGTGCATCATTACATCTGCAAGTTTCTGGAGAATCAGCAATGATTTTATAACTTTCAATGGACATTTCATATATTCAACAAGATCTACAGATGAAAGTCATCTTAGCAGCTCTGTGAGCCTTGACTTCGGCACAGTGATGCTTTGAGCTAAATGCTGATGTCAGCATGCTATTGCACTCACAATGACAATACCAAGCAATAAACTTTCCAAATGTAGTATGACTGAAAAAGCAGATGGATGTGGTGTCAAATACAGCATAAGTGGACGGACTCCTGGTGGTGGACGCCTGAACTAAGCACTCTTATCAAGAAACCCTGGAGCTGCACTCCTCAAGCCAAGCTCTCAAATTCTACTCACTATCAATAGTGACCTTGGGTAATCACACACACATCCACGCACACACACATGGAACACGAACACACACACACACACACACACACACACACACACACACACACACACACACACACACACACACACACACACTGTCTATTATGGTCCAAAACCACTCATTGATGCAGGAATGCGGAAGGGAAGTCAACAGCTAACAGTCACATGAGAGGTCTTATCCTTTTGTAAACATTATATGAGCAAGTGAAACCGAGAGTGAGAAACACAGGGGAAAAGACAGAGAGGAAAAGAGACTGGGCAGGACAGACAGAGAAGGGAGAAAGACAAAGAAGAAAACGAAGACGAGAAGTGAAAAGCGAGATTAGATCAATCAAGATATCAAATCAGCTGACAGAGCAGCTTGGTGATCAGCTGATCGTCAGAAAATTAATCAGCAACTATTTTGATAGCAAAAATGCCCAAAATTATCTGGTCGCTGCTTTTCTTTGTCTTACTTGGGAGTAAACGAAACACCCTTTGGTTATAAGCTCTGTAGGACATTGCAGCATTGTAGCACTATTTTTTGATAAACCATATAATAAATTCATAGTGAAAATAAGTGTCAGATAATTTGATAATGAAAATAACCAGTTGTTGCAGCCCTCCAGTGAGGTGATGTGTACAAGCGTTCACACAAGATCGTCCTCTTTTTCCAGTTGGACAAGAGAGGCAGAAATGCAGCCAAACGAGAGGCAGAGGATTTGGGCCTGATTCCAAGTTGAAATTCGCTCACACGGTCTCTAATCAGTCTGTTTGCTTTACTGGCCTTTGGCATTCTTCTTGAAAAGCACGAATGGAAGCCGAACTGAAAACACAATGTATTCAACCGAATCAATGAACTATCCAACACTTAAAGTGAAGCAGAGCCAGCACACAGTACATCTATCACTCTCCCACGTAAAAGAATGTCTCTATGGAAAGGTGCCAAACTCTCTTTACTTTCTGCATGCAGTAAATGTCTAAGTGACTGATACATAGCATTGTGTTGCCAACTTTCAAGAATTTAAGGACTTCAGATTGTACAGCATGATGCCCTTGATCTGTCCAAACTGGATCAACGTTCATGTGGGCTCATCCAGTGTGCACTTCAAAACATGCCACCTTTGAGTTACAGAGGGGTGAATGAGCAGGGCCTCAGCTGAGCATATGCAAGCCCTGCGTGTATGTGTGTGTGTGTGGGTACTCACGGCATGTTTGACAGAGTAGTTCATGATGATGTAATCTTTCCCTATTGGTAGCCAGGAGCGAAGCGTGATGACATCGCGGTTCCGAAGAGGATTTGGACACCTCCCTGTTGACAAACAAGACACGGAAATCTGGTGAACAAATATTGCAGATCAATGTGCGCTTCATGTGTGTCTCCGCTTCCCTTCACAAATCGAATTAGTGACAAATGAACGCAGAGGCTTTATGCGCATGTTTACACGCGAGTGAGCAACATACATGAGTAGTAACCAACATCCGCATTGACCGTAAGCTTCCCGATATCAAAGGTCTCGATGACGTTTGTGTCCCATTTCCTTCTGTATTCAATGTCGTGGAGAACGTCGTACATGGTCTCAGCTGACACGTCCTTACACACCATCTGACACTGGGAAAGAGAGACAGACACAAAGAGAGGCAGACTTCATTTTCAGGCAATCAAGGAAAGGTACACAGAGTTAACATAACTGAATCATAGACGAAACCAGATTTGTATCCATAACTCAAGCTACTGCACTGATCATGCAAAACATTTCAGAGCTCTATCCAATGCAAGCTATGAAGCAGGAAACTCTATTAGATTTTAATGAAGCCGCATCCCATGAATTCACAGTAAGCTACTGTGCCATTGTTGAGGAGAGCTACAGAGCTTGTTGCCGTCCATGTCAGCAAAGGTGGGTGTGAAATGAAAAACAAATCCTGGTGTGCACATCAAAGACAAGCGCAAAATTATCAAATAGAACAAATAACTTAAGAGGAGGTGTCTAAATGTTAATGTTGAGGGATGCTGAACATACTTTAAAAGGAACTAACACACACACAGACAAATATGGCAACTGATGTGTTAAGATTAGAGATCAGACAGTCAGAGTGTCGTGAGAGTGTGTGTGTGTATGTGTGTGTGTGTGTGTGTGTGTGTTAGAGAGAGAGACAGAAAGAGAAAGAATTAGAAGAGAATCGAGAGACAGGCCAGTGACCACAGATGAGTCATTACTAGATCTAAGCTGATAAATAGAAGACAACATAATGAGTACAGGAGACAGACACAGAGACAGACAGTCTATCAAGTGGTGTGTGAGAGTGACGGGGTAGCAGGGGGGTCTGAGTGCTAGATTTTCAGAGGCCAAACATGTCCCCTGGAGAAAAGCATGATGGATATGTGCAGTTTTTAAAACCAGAAATGAGACTGTCTCTTTTCATGCTGCAATCCAGATTCTACAAGACATTATTCAAAAAACAATGCAACATGTCAGACCTGAAGATAAATTACAGTGTTGCAAAGCACAACCTAAAAAGAATTCATTATTTATACGTACGTACTTGTTGATTTGGAACAAGTTTGGTGTGTCACAGCTTATTAATGAAGCTACAGGGACTCCTGCCTGTGTCAGGTTTGGAGTAGATTGTACCGTACATACAGCCCGCATATAGAAAGGTCTGCAGGCCTGGTGTAAAGTTGTTACTACAGTTACAATTGTCAGGAGGGTTTAGCCTTAATAACAACAACAACAAAGAAGGACAGAGCAATGGAGGAGACACTAAACGCAAGCGAGGGGCCAACAGAGACAGAGAGAAAAACAGAGCGAGAGAAGAAGAGTAAATGAGAAAGTAATGGACAGAGGGTGGTTGTCTGTCTCGGGAGGTTTTAACTCCCATTTCAAATCAGTCTGGAGGGTTTAAAGCTCAATCTGCACCACTCCTCTCTCCCTTGTTCCCTGAGGGCTTAATTTAAGAAAATGATCACCAACTTCACTCTACATTTGGCTGAACAGCTGATTAAATGGGAGGTCTCCTCTCAGCCTATAATAACAACAGCTAGGGAGATAGTGTGTGCTCACCTTTAGTGGAACAGCACAAAATATGCACATGCCTTTCAAAAACATGTTATCTGCTCGCTCACATATGGATTTGCAAAATCCTTTAATCAATGAGGTGAATGTAAGGAATCACAAAAAGTCGCCATTTCAGAAAACGTTTTCAGGCAAAGGCCCAAGTTGATGAAGTTAATTGTCCTGGGAGTAAATATCATTACAACTCTCAACGTCCCATTTTGGCCTCCACTTGTTCAAGGAGTTATATTTTATTGCCTCTGAATCCAAAGTGGACATGTACAAAAATGTTCCTGTGTGCGCTGTAAGTGAGAGCTACGCTCACTTGTTGCTACGCCACTGCTGCTTAAATCAATTTTATTCATATAGCCCTCAGACATGGTCACAATCTCACAGGGTTCACAACCAGCCGCACTGTGAAAACAAAGGAAGGTGAAAATGCTGAATTGAAACGACATCCTCAAACACGGGACCCTCACTGAATGGGTGCAGAGAGCAGGGTCTTACACATTGAATGCTTACAACTAAATACCATAGAGGACATGGATGTCAGAATGTGGCGCAGGGCAGCAAGTCAGAGAGGCCAAATGAAGCCAGATGCTATATACACAATCTCATAAATAAATCATGTATAATTGGTATATGGAAGACACTGTAAATAATACACAAGGAAACAGGAGCCATTGCAATTACGGTATGATTGATCAACATTGGCAGAAAAGAACCAAGTACATTTAGTAGTTCTTGGATACAAATTTGCCTGTATGTATTGTAGAAACTTCAGTACTTCCATTATGCGCATTTTTGTACTTCACAGCTAAAGCTACATCACTTCAAGCATCATTTTGAATCTGAGACTTTTATTTGTAACTGAGTATAACTACTTTTAAGTATAGGACATAAGTCAAGTTTCCAGCATGGTGAGTAAGACACCAGAACATGGGGAGGCCAAGAGAGATGACAAAGACAAGCTCATTGATTGTTCAAATGTGATTTGTGGTTGCAGCGTCACCTGATACTGCTCTGCTTAAACTAATGCAATGACAGTCTATTAAAGATATTTGTTCAAACGTTTAGAAATATTCTGTTATTACCCAGAATTCATTCAGGGAAAGTTTGTGATGTGCAGACCAGGGTTATGGCTGCAGACCTTTCAACATGAACTCTCCAAACTGGATCTACAGTCTACAGTATGATGGGATTTTCAAAATAAAGTGTACATTAACTGTGTCAAAACCGGGTTTGTTGATCTGACCTCAGAAGGAAAAAAAAAAACAGATACTGCAAACCTGTGTTATATTGACAGAAGGCAACCATAAGCAAATAATGACAGTACAGCAATATGAGTAAGGTCTCATATTTGATATCTGTGTGTGTGTGTGTGTGTGTGTGTGTGTGTGTGTGTGTGTGTGTGTGTGTGTGTGTGTGTGTCGACAGGCTGGCTGAGGACTTGCAGTTTAGAAAAGACCAGAGAGAATAATGGATGTGTTGTATCCACAGGCAAACTGAAATAGGAGTAGGAGGAAGGAGGGAAACCAAATGAAAAGGCGAAAGATGAGAACTGCAGGGAGCAAAAGACGTCCAGTGCAGAATGAAGACATACGGCCAGCCAAGCACACGTGTGCCTAATTCTATTACGCTCTGATTCGGTCAAGTCAACAGATGAAGCGAGGAGACGCAGACGGAGAGGAGCTGGTGAAAGAGAGTTCAGGATGATAAACAGAGATGGAGGGAGACAGAAAGGCAGACAAGCAGGTGCAACAGAAGGTGTGTGGTTTGTCTTTTCTTCATGCCTGGTCCAAGTGCCCACTGCCCACTCAGACTACGACCTCTGACCTCGTTACATCCAACCCATGACTCAAATCCCGGTCTCACCCACTCTTGTTGTCTCCCTGCCACTTCCTTCCTTCCTTCCCTCCCTCTGTCCCTTCAACCTGTCAGATCTCATCATTTACTCCTCTGGGTGCCTGTACAGGACTGTGGCAGACAATCAGGAAAAAAAAGAAAGAAAAAGAGGGGGCGCTTGTGTGATTCAGAGCCGGGCTTCCCTGTGTGTCAGCAGGGGAGAAGGCAAACCCAGGAGTCTCCAGGATATGTGTGTGTGTGTGTGTGTGTGTGTGTGTGTGTGTGTGTGTGTGTGTGTGTGTGCGTGTGCGTGTGTGAGGGGGCAGCTGTCTGACAGCCTGTCAAACTATTAAAGTAAACACAACCACCTACACGCTGACACACACCCACATACTCTGCATTGTGTGAGGAGTCATGTGCTGACAGATGATATGAAGATGACAAAGGCAACGACGACGATGATGATGATGATGATGGTCTGTGTGAGTGATTACAGCTGATTACACTGTGATACAAAAGTCATTATTGATGAATGTGGCAGTGGCAATGATTATGATGAAAATGAGGCTGATTATAATTAGACTGCTAATGATAATGATGTTTCCCAGTCTGCTCTCTCTCTCTCTCTCTCGCCTGCTTTCTCTCTGATTTAGGTATATCACTTTTTCCTTTACTGATGTTGATGCTATAGGGGACAAGGGAAACTGAAACAGGAAGAGAGCATCAAGTCTACACACTGGCATTACTCATTCCACATGCATCAGCAAAGATGCATGCTTTTATTTCAGCTATAAATAGAAGGGCTGTATCTGTGGCATCGCTGAACGCCCCTGCCCTCACACACACACACACCTATGAGCATGATACATACACACCAACAACTATATTTACACACAACTACAATTAATGGTATCACTTATTTTAATCATTTCGATTTGCACAGGAAAAAACAAACTTGTATCATGTTACGAGTTTGGATGAAAGAGTGGGAGACTGACAGTGTGTGTGATTAAAAGAAAAACGACAGCTAGAAAATGATGTACCATGCAAAACCTCATGTAACTGTCATATTTACATAAAGATAAAGTCCCAGGTGTAGATAGAAGCCGCACCCTAACTCCAAACGTGTGTGTGTGTGTGTGTGTGTACGTCCTACTTCTTTGTTTGCAGAGCAGTCATGGGGAAACACACCTGTCCTGTATGAAAAAGCATGAATAAGCAGAACCTTACCCTCTGCACGCACACACACTCTTCTCCCTGCTGCAGACATGGTACGCCCCTCCTTTGACACACACAGAACATATCCCGAGGAAGCGCACAGGCAAATGAGGCCCATTTCTACAAACCCAAATTCAGCCGTTTGCTACACTACACACACACACAAAGAAACTGCCTCACAGGTACAAATATAGATAGAGGGGGCTGTTCTGCTGCTCTGGCCCCCTGCAACACCCCTGTGCACACAGACACACACCCATACACACACACATCATTTTTATTTAACAAAGTAAACACCTGGTGGCTCGCTCGTTCTCCTCAGACCCGGATACACCAGCAGGAAAGCACACACTCATTTACACAGAGGAGAACGTGTGTCATTTGTATCTCTATATATGGGAGGAAAATGTGTCCCAGAGTGTCAGACAGTAATCAGATATTTATGTCAGCTCAGATCAGTAAGCACTGTAAAGGTTGGAAAAGTGGCAGCAACCTTCTCAGAACTGTCAGCTGTCAAGGCAAATCTGTGTGAAAGTGAAAGTGGCAACACTGAAAGAGGTTTTTCAGCCAGTTAAGCATTAAATTGCCAGTCAGTCAGGTTAAATGGTGAATGTCGTGTGCAGTAGCAAAATGAACGGCAAGTAAAGCAGTGTAATATTTTCCTTAATTTCTTGATCGATTGCTACAATTTCCAGGAGGCTGGAGGCACCAGATTTTAAATGAAAACCTTTTCTAGATGTAGAACAAGTCACACTTTCCACATTGTTTGGATGAAACAAATTTCACCATTTATTCATGTTTGTATGACCTAAGCATATACGTATGAATGTACTGTAGATATCTATACATTTGATATATTACCTCACCTGAGCCAACACACCATATCACAGCTTACAGCATTTAATTAAATTTTAAATAATTGATTATCTTAATTAAGTTCTTCATCACATAATTTTACTTTGTATCTTAACTTCTTAATTATTCGTATTCATATTCAAGAGATAACTACATTTTTGCCACAAATGTGCTGTGAAAGCAGAGTCTGAATTTGTTTTTTTTCCCCTCTGGGTCTCTGTCCCAGAGCACTAACAAAGCATTATTAATGACTGTGGTCAAACATAATGTGTTAGCTGGTACGCAGCAGTTTTTCCACGGCTTAAAGTGACATCGCTGTCCTCATGACGCCTCCACACCGACTCCCAAGACAAACATTCCCATTTGAGACAAACTGCCACGACAGCTGTTTGACTAGATAACAAAGTTTACTGATCAAGTACTTTCACATGCCTGTCACATTATTGCCTTATCCAAACAAAGATCAGGAACTACTGCGTCTTTTCTCCACTTTGTGCTCTTAATGTCAAACTGGACTGTGATCCAGTTCGAGGGCTGGTTAATCATTGAGTTAATAAAACACCTAGAAGTACACATGACCATCACAAGTTACCAGAGCCCTTAATCTGTAAAGATATGTAATTTAGAATAACATGAAACTGAGAAAAGCAGCAAACACTCAAATTCAAGAAGCTGAATAAAAGACTTGAATTGAGAACTGAGCTCACTGGTTCATTTTCTGTCTATTGACTTATCAGCTATTCCTTTCAGGCCTGATCTGTCCTATTGTCTATTGTCCTATTTCAGTCATTTGATCACTTCCCTGTGAGTTAAATGAGTGCACCCCCGCCTCAACACAAGTCAACAAAGTAAGCTGACGCATCATACTCAACCCTACCTAACATGATTTTTGGGTTTCACTGGCACAGGAACACTGTGTCTCTGAAGAATTAAACCTACCTCCTGAGGCTGCCTCCTGCTCTCACTTCTCTTTAGTTTGCATCAGGCACAAATTCATAACCCCACCTCCATACATGTTCACAAATAGAGGAGTGAATATAACACAGGATGTGTGCACTGAATTTACCATCACTGGCACTATACTGTTTTTTTTTAACCCATGTGTTTATGTGCTTACAGTACACAGCCTGTTGTGTCATCTGAATCCTCTGACATGTCAGAAGCTGTTAGTGGCTTGGAGAAACCTCTGCAACCAACATGCAGCAAGAGCAGTGGTTTAAGCGTGTCAGCACTTTGAATCACATGGGAATTTAGATGAAGCACTTGCGAGCTGAAATACACAGTACAGCAAATATTGGCTCACACTTTCTATTACTGCACTGAAGGTTTGCTCTTGTTATGAAAAAAAGAAAAGAAAAGTGGGTGTCCGGATGAGATGCACACTTTGTTTTTATTTCAACATAATCCAGCTGTCTCACCTTGATTTTGTGCACGGACTTGCCCTCCTCCAGATCCTGGCTCCACACCCTGATCCCCCGCTTGCTGTAGTTGAGAGTCCAGCCCTCCTCGCACAGACACTCCGCCTTGAAGCTGGCAAAAGCCCGGTCGTCCGGGATGGTCACAGTGTGTCCAGACATGGCTCCTTACCGGGGAGGAGAGGCAGATGGAGGAGGAGGGGGGGTCTGTAGACTCCTGGTGGGCCCGGAGAGGAGAACAACAGGAAGAGGAGATCCAGCCACTCTTGTCCTCCTCCTCTTCTTCGTCTGTGGGGGATAACTTGTCTAATTCAATTTCCTCCTTGCAAAAGAAGCTCTCGCAGTCTGCTGCCGCTGCTGCTGTTGCTGCACCGCGTCTTGTGATGGTGGGTGCGTGCGTGTGTGCGTGCGCGCGCGCTCAGGGGGGAGGTTCAACCCAACTCATCAAACTGAGGTGCAAAAGCCGCAGACGCACACAGGTGAGTGCGCGCACAAATCAAGCCGAGAAGTGGCCAAAAAAAAAAAAAATCAGAATCGAATCTGAGTTGGATAAGTTTCACAAGCAGACGCTCTTCACGCAGACCGTATGTGTCCTCTCGTGTCCGTGTCTGAACTGTGGGTTTCTTTTCCTGAGCTTACACGGATGTGGAGCAGCTCTCCATCGCTGCTATGGCAGGTGGTGGAGGGAGATGCGATCAGGACTAAGAGGAAGAGGAGGAGGAGGAATGAGGCGACGCAGCGGCGGCTACAGATGAAACACCTCCCTCTGCTGCCTTCAGGTGCTCCTCATAAAGCTCTGGAATTTATGGCCTTTGAATTCTTTGCTTCACTCTGCTTCTACTGTAAAGTTACAGCTGAATTAAAACTTGCAATAATACTGTTATATATGTCTATTTTAAGTACTTTTAGCCTTAAAAAACAAGCAAAAAACTAAAACAGCAAAATGCCAAGTCTGCAAGACAGTGTATTGTTCCCAATGAGGATGGAGTGGCTTGTGGATTTAAGATGTATCCCTGTTTCTGACATGGATGTTTTTGACGTGGATTGGAGACAAGGAGATTGTCTCTCTTCAACAGAGCCTCCGAGCTCAGGACCAGGAAATCCAGAGACTGAGAGTGTCTCTGGTCTCCAGTGAGGAACGGTGGCAGCAGGAAGCCAGCCAATTGAAGGAGCTCCTCAAGGAGAAAGACAGAGAGGTCAGCAGGGCCGACGACAAACGCAGAGCTCGCTACAAGGCTCAGGTGGACACTTTGGCCCTGCTGGCCGTCGCACAGACAGCTCTGTCCAACAGCGAGCTGAAGTGTGAGGGTCTGGAGGAAGAGCTCTGAAAGCAGCTGGCGGAGAAAGAGGGGCTCTCACAGAGGTACAAGACCTTCAGGAAGGATCCCGCAGAGAAGGAGGAGAGCTGCAGGAAGGAGCTGTCAGAGGAGCTGGAGAGAGTGAAGGTAGAGCTCTCTGACAGAGAGGAGGGAGCAGCTCTCCCAGATGGAAGGGACCTTCCTGAAGGAGCTCGCAGACAGGAAACATCCACCATCCAATCTAAATGTGAAATCTAAATTTAGATTTAGCATTGAGATTTAATATTTAGATTTAACATTTCATTTTCGTTCACAAATAACCAAATTTTGAAATAATTTATGTCTCAAATGTGTGTAAAATGAGCTAAATGTGAAGAAAATGAACTATATATTCAAGTTTTTACATTTGGCATCCCATATGCAACTCCTGTATGGCTACTGTGTTCGTTGTCCATATTACCGACAGTCTTTGAACGCAACCCGCGCTATCACACCATACACGCACCTTTGTGTAAACTAGTTAGTTCATGGAGCATCGGGAGCGCGCGTGGCTCCTGTTAGCTGACGTGGAAACTGTTTGTCCTCACATATCTTTCTGTCATCCCTCTTTATGAACTGTTCATTGCTCAAGTTACACCGAGGTATAAACTCATGACTACAGAGAACAATAAAGGTCCAATAAATTTGCTATAATAAAATCTTATTGTAGGTGTCACCATTTTTCAGTTTTATTCTCTCACTGTGCTTCTGTTTCTATTCATTCTTCACTCAGACTGTCATCTTGCGTTCGGTCCCATCGCCCTCCCTCCTTTCATCCTGCAGTGTCTAAGCCCATTATCAGCCTTCTTCACTCAATTTGATCTGTGGGTGTTCTCACGACATCTTGAGGCCCGAATAATCTGAAGTGTGCTTTACATTTTCTGCTGAGAATCACAGAAGTGTATTTGCGCAAAGATGTAAAACATGGAAAGGCCATGCATGTTTTTTCTGAAATGTTTGATTATGTGATGGCTGGCAGGTGCTGTAGTGTAGCCAAGGTGTTTTAGCCTACCACCTTGATCTACAGAAGCCCCCTCTTAACACTGCATGTACATCCATCACAGAATAGCTTTGTCATTGAGGTGTGATCCCTTCCTGCAAACATAAACTTAACTCAATCATTTTGCACAGGAGCAATTAAGCTTTTTGGTTATTGAAATCATCTTTCAACCCTCACTCTAACCATTTTGCTGCCATGCAACAACCTTGCTCAACTCTGAATATAATCCTGCAATAGCTTTCTATGACTGACCTCTGACCTCCTGAATCAGGTAAGTGAGAGAAGACTTTCCTCACCAGGATGACGAGAGCATCACATTCTCAGTATAAAAACATAAATTAGATGACTGTGACTCCCAACTGGCCTAAGAGATTCTTATCAGCGATGTGACGTTTGGAGTAGACTCGATCATGTGCACTCAACTTAGAACAACTTCCTGTTTAATGGTGAAACATGGAAATTTAACACCACACCATGGATACACCGTTTAATGAAAACTCACTCAAAAAAAGCTTTACAAAAGTAGAAAAATAATCTACAAATAGGCTCCTGGCACACTCTGTGTTTGTCCCTAAACGTCCCAAATAACAACTATTCTGTATGTCTAGAACAGCGGTTCCCAGACTACGGGGCCACAGCTGGAGGGTGACACATGTCAGGAGGAATGATGTGGAGTCAAACTAAAGCTGAATAGACCTCTTTCACAGCAAACAAAGGTGTAATCAGTAACATAATTAAATGCTGCATTACATTTCAATGACTGTCAGAGCACAGTCATAATTAATGTTATCAGTTCCACCTGTGATTTATCTGCTTATGACATGTCAATATATCTGCAGTGAACAATATTAGCCATCACATACTCTCATTGTTGCTGAGATCAATAGTGATAATGAGTTTAAAATAAATATGGGCCTAAACATAGCAACAAGGGACGTGGGTAACTTGAACTGTGTTTGTTGGTGAGAATAAACGTACGATCAGGTGCACAGTGTTTAGATGGGGTGCCAGTGGATTTCTGATGGCAGAGTATGATGTCCTCTTATGATTCATGTGTGGTGGTGAGGCACAGTAAACCCACTGCCAGCACACAACATACCCACTTCAGACATTGCAGCTCTGCTCCACCGTAGGAGGCCCGCTCTATATATGTCAGAACGGTTCTGCTTGGAGTGTATTTCAGTCAGAAGAAAATGACATTTTCAACAACACTCTGTTCCTTTTCCCCTGAAATATGCCATATATTTAGCGGTAACCTCATTTTAAGTATTAGACGAAAAGGCCAGTGAGTGAAACCACCATCATTTCTGAACAATCTGTCCCCGCTGTTCCTTCTATTAAATGACAGGGTCTTTCTTTCCTTTAGAATTTTGAATATCTTTCTGCATTATTGCTGCAGCATCACATTTCAAAGGTAAACATCTACACATACTTAAGAGAAGCAAGATGCTCTTAAAATATAATTTTAATGTGATACAAAAAGCTTGTACATTATTATCAGGAATATCAAACTAGGTGTCTTGTGCAAGAAGTAAAAAATTCATGCAATGTTTCCTCTCAACTTTGAGCATCAGCCATGCTTTTCTAGGTGTGTGTGTGTGTGTGTGTGTGCGCGTGCAGCTGACAACTTGTTCTTCCTCATACAGAGACTGTTTGAATCATTTCAAGTCCATTGGGGTTTCCACGATGACTAATCTTTTTACCCACTGTTCTCTCTTTCGCAGAGGCAATAAAGTGGATCAAATACAAACAAAAAACACATCATTAGATAAGAGTCTTCACACTGGGGAGAAACACCCAAGGTGCATGAACAATATCTTATACAGTAAATCCTTTACTGTTCCCAAGTGTGACACTTACACAGGCATGCACCAATCATCTTTTTCCCTCGACTAGGGAAAAGAAGAATGGATAAAATATTAGATAGTTTATACAGTATAAGTATATAAGTCATAAAAGTGCAATATTTTTGGCGAGAATGAGCCTAAACATTATATTTCACCAGTCTGTGTCCCATTGAGAAAAAGAACCTGAGTGAATGAATGCAGCTCAGCCTACCCCACTTTTCATTGAGTACAGTGTAGCATGTCAACCAGTCTTTGGAGTCTCCTCTCTATCTCTGTATTGAAGCCTGTGGAGTCATTTCCCTTATTGAATAAGGATCATAAATTTAGAATCAATTTTAGAAAGACAACATTTGATGAAGATGATAACATTTGCCTGCAATGTAGGGCGCCCACATTTTTCAACCAACCAAGCCTGCAGGCACCAAAGACACTTTCACCAGGATGGAGGACAATTATTTCAGCACCATTCAACTCCGCGGATGCTATGTTTTTAAAGTTTTTTTTGTTGCCAGATTCCTCATGAAGGAAGGAGTAAACCCAAATTGATTGACACGCATACAGACAAATCAGTGCTGAATCTAGACATGTGGTGCATTCTTTATGTTTTTATATTGGGTTAGATAATGACTAGAACAAAACATGATGGATGTGTATATAAGTGCTGAAAACAAGTATGATATTATGAGTATTAGTTTGATTGTAACGATACCTGAGACAACTTGGCAGTCAATGTTGAAAACCGGGACATCTTAGTGTTTTAGTATTACCTGTGTACGCTGCAGCCAAAACGTTACACGGTGTTTTAATGCCACCTGGCGGCCATGTTGAACTCCTCCAAAGACAAAACACCAGCTTGTGTCATCAAATTTATATTCATCCGAAAAGACTAGAAAATCAAAGCAACTGTGGACATAGTAAATAAACTACTCACGGGATTTGTGCATCGTTTTACGTTGTACTACAAATACAGGGCAGCTTTCTTAACGTATTAATAATCTTAGTCAATAAAGCGACTATTACAGCACTTGCACTTGGCAACACAACGCATGCGCACAAGAAGATCAACTACTAGTTTAAAACCGTTTAAAGTCTGTCTTGATGCCTTTGCAGCATATTTGCTCCTCTTAGATATTGTAGATATTTCTCTCGACACATGACAGAAATATAAGAAACTACCTGACTCCAGAGTTAACAGATACAGTCTCGCTATGAGAAGTTTCCAGCAAAACATTATTTCCCACAATGCACCGCGCGTTCTGGTGACATCCACGTTACGATGAGGTGAAGCGGTTGTTTTCGTCTCGATGGTTATGATCAGCTGCCTGTAAATAACAGCTGTTACACCGGCAATCAACGCGGTGTCACCGACCTGAAGAGCATCAGCTTCCCTCTTGAATTACCGTTACACCGGCTTCATCCCCCGGGTCGTTTCTCGGTGAGTTTATCGCCATGTTATCATCAGTTCCCTCCAGGCTAATAGCACGAAGGTCGCGCAGCCTGTCGCCCTGCAGCCGGGTCCTGCAGACCAGCGCCTGTCAGGCCGCCCGCGACACGCCGGCCGAGACCAACCGCAACCCCATCGTGTCCACATCCCGGGTCTCCAGGAGGGGCATTCTGTCGGAGGACACAGCTGGTACCAGTCTGAGCCCCGCGGTGCAGTACCATCACCTCGCCCCTAGGTGGCTGACTAGCCTGGAGAACCGCCGCAGCTCCTGGGCGGCCCTGGCCAGCAGAGGGCGCAACAACAACCGGTACTGGGAGGAGAGTGGAGGTGAGGACCAGGGGGCAGGTGGAGCGTCCAGCCGGGCCGGAGTGGCGTCTGTCGGTGTGCTGTCTGCTGCAGCCGTGGCCTTCTGCCTGAAGAAAGACTCTGACAACAAAGGTAGACTTCATCAGCTGCCACTGTGTGGTCTGACATTATTGCTTTGTCTATGAGGCACTGATGAGTTATTATAGAACATATTATAATATGATACGTATGGCTTTAAAACATTATTTGCTCATCAAGTTTTCTGTGTTGTTCCTTAGTAATGTTTTGTGTTTCTGTCTTTGCACTAAAAAGGTGATGCTCTTCTGGATGCTGCAAGGACCAATAACTCTGAAGATGTAGCCAGGTATACATCTCCACCATCACCGCACACACACACACACACATACATACATACACACATGCACACTCACTCCAAATGAATTCACCGATTCTGCTTTTATCCATGGTAGGTGTTATTTTTCTATGTACATTCCTAAACCAGAATATTTTCATATTTTGTCCACTCCTTTTATTTTTTTTAGGTTGATAAATGGCTAAAATATCATTTTGAACACACAGACACCTCTTCTTGTAGAGGTGACACCTCTGTGATATATATATAATTTCAACTAGATATCAATAATAATATAAGTGTTGAGCTATAATAGGCTCTTGTCAGTAGAAAATAGAGAACTTTTTTCACCAGAATTTTCCTGTAAGATCCTTAGCCTTATTTGGCCATCTGTCTATCTATCTATCTATCTATCTATCTATCTATCTATCTATCTATTTTTTTATGAAAGCACACACAGTTATATCACATGTTGTTGTAGTCCCACCAAGGACCACTAGGTGGAAGGAGAGGACCACCTGTCTGTGTGAGTGACGATCAGGAGAGGAGGTGTTTGCAGGATGCATGTCACAGTCATTCTCAATGCTCAGTTTCAACTGTGTGCTTTGATTTTTTATTTTTATTTTTTTTCTTTTCACAAATTGAAATGCGGCCTTGGCCCTACCGTTTCCCTGCACAGAGACAGTCAACCAGAGCCACTCAAACAGGAATATGACAGGAGTGTGTGTGTGTGTGTGTGTGTATGTGCGTGCGCGCCTCTCTGTGCAGCCATGTGCTGATAGTGCTTCTTGGTCCCATCTGTTCTCCTGATAATATTGCATTGCAAATCTTGAGTGACTATGAAAACAGACTTAAGTGTACACACTGTAGGCAGACACATAAGCACAGGGTCATGAATCTAAATTTTGCATTGGATATTCTCCCTGTGACACCAACGTATTAAAGAACCTCCAATGTGCCAAATAATGTATTAACTTCTTTGGTTACATAACAAACACATTGTCGTTCATATTTGTGTCTTTGGATTTCCTCCTCATCATGCTGCTCAAAGTTGTCCAATAATCCCATGTACAATCTGTGCTTGTCTGAGTACAGTGTGTCATTGGTTATCTGTATAAGTGTATACTAGCACAGTGTACATTTGTGTGTCCATGTGTATCTCCATTTGCTGGCTTGGGTTACCTGCGCCTGTGTGGCAGATGGTGAAGGTGAGAGTGCAGGGAGACAGTCAGCGAGACAGCGAGTCAGCAGATCGCAGATGTGTTAAGTGCTTGGGTTTAGTTTATACAAGTGGTAGAGTGTCAGGGTGTGTCTGTTGAGAGGCAGTGGAGAGGAGCGAGGTCTCATTTCACACAGGCTTGAGAAAAGCACTTGTACTACAAATGTGGTGAAACCTTTTAGAATCTTGAGACAGAATTTGTGTGAAGTTGATGCGCTTGCCACGAGACCCAGGCGTCACCATAAAATGTACGTTCCTAAGTGTTCATGTAGGCTGATAATGATGCTGGGATTTCAGGGATGGAAGCTGATGTTCGTTCATATTTTGTGCCAATATTTTTAGATCTGAAAATGTCATTGGTTAAGATTATCCAGAATAGAATAAAAAAAGAATATCCACCTTCCAGTTTTATTGCAGCCAAGCTTGTAGCTGTAGTCATAAGTGAGTCTTTTTCTCTGCCCCAACCCTAGTACAGGCAGGCAGAGCAGGCAGTGAAAACAGAGCCAGAGAGCTTTGAGAGCCGAGTGCAGAGCAGACAGAGGCCACCATGTTGACTGTAAACACACACACTGTCTGCCTGCTCAGCACAAGAGACGACAGACGGATCACTTACACACACACACACACACACACACACATGTGGACTGTGCCACTCCAGTACCTGATGTCATCCCCTCGGGCAGAAAACTCAACACACACCTGGCTCACACACACTCAGACACATTAACTGGTCAAGGAGTAAGTGTGTGGCCTCAGATAAACACAAAGACCTCATGTGCTGGTTTCATGCTGGTGTGTCTAACAAGGCAGGTCTTTGATACAATCACACGAGCAGCTGGGCAACAGTAGCTCTTGGTTTAAAGACTTTTGTGCATTTTCATGTTCCCTTTTTAGTATAGTTATTGGCATTATTATATCCCACTGTGTGTTAGGATACTAATAACACCACCACTATTATTATATTGATACCACAGCTATATGGACTTTTTTCAGACATCCACTACTATATATCAATGTTAATGTTGCTGTTAAATTATAACCACTTTGTTTCTTTTTCCCATCAGGCTGTTGAAGGAGGGGGTCGACCCAAATCACCGCCACCGCCTGGGCTGGACCGCGCTCATGGTGGCTGCCATGAACCGACAGCACAGGTCTGTGTGTGTTCCACCCAACTCAAACCCACTGAACAAATCATGAGCTTTACGGTTCTCAGACGCGCTCCCCGGTGAGCATGTGTAACAGTAACATAGTGTTCGAGTATCACACAGCTGTCTGCACCAGTTAGCATGTGAGCATATGTCATCCGCGTCCCTGCTCCAGTTGTTACAGTAGGTCCTCAGAAGTGCAAAGTGCGACTTTCAGACTGACAGACGGTCTTTACCCGTTCCCCCCATCTCTCTGTCCAACAAATTAAATTAGCCTCCTGGCCCCCAGAACACACACAACACAGAGAGGGGCCGAGGTTAAGGCCGGGCCAAATCCAATTTACAGGGCTTTTTTTTTTCAGCACTATGTGGTCACTTTTTTTGTTTGAGGGCCTCATCTGCTCGTGAGAAGCATAATGTGAAATTTGAATATGAAAATAGTTTGAAATGAGCTTACTTTAAACCTCAGGGCTATTGCCAACCTTCTCCAGGTTTGTAAGATAGTTGAATAAATGCTGCTAAAATGGAAACACCTCGACTGTGACTCAAACACAATAGTAAGAACACGCCATTTTCTTAGTGTGAATAGTATTTATAGATTTTCAGTTTTTTGGCTTCAGAGCTTGATTTTCTGTGTTTTAGATTAATGTGTTCTAACTTAACTTATAATCCAATATATATTTATATAAAGGAGTTTAAGTGCTGAATTATTTGATGGAAAGTTAACTGACAGCAATTTTTGATAATTGATTGATAGATTAAGGAAAAAATGCCAAAGATTTGCTGGTTCCAGCGCCTCAAATGTGATAATTTTCTGCTTTTACATGATTGTAAATTTCTGTCTGTTTTCATATTTCATTTCATATCTATTTCGGGCAGGCCAAGTGATTTGCACCTGTCATACTGGGCTCCCAGACATTTTGATGAGCATTGTTTACACATTTTTACATTACAGTGATCAAATGTAAAAATGATTATGAGATTATTGTTAATGAAAATAATTGTTAGCTGTCCTCTCTTCTACTCACTGTCTGGTCTGTAACTCCTCCTCAGAGACAAATACAATCACAGGCTTTGATTATTTCACTTTGTGGTCATGGTTGAGCTCCAGTATGTCTTTACATATACATGACATGTGCTGAGTGATTGTTGGTGTGTAACATATTGATGCATGTAATGTGTTTTTGAATACAAATTTGGTCGTATGTGTGTTTGTGCCTGTGCGCATTGTGTGTGTGTGTCTCTGCACTGTCTTGTGTGTGTGTGTCTGTTATGAGTGCTATAACTCAGCGAGGCAGTGACACTCCTCTGTGTTTAATCCTGTCTTCCAACCCCCTAGTGAGCCGTCACTGCTGCAGGGAAGACAGAACATCGCTTCACACACATCAGTCACACATGTCTCTTCATATACACACACACATACACACTCATATACACACACACACACAAGTGAGGGTGCGTGCGTGAATGCGCAGACAAACACCAGGCAAGGGGAGTTTACACCAAATATCTTACAGGCCAACTGCCTATTACTCAGTCACACACAACTTTATTTGCAGCCGTTAAGTGAAAACACTGGGAACATTACTCACAAACAAGGTTTAGCCTGTAGCTAGAATGTCAGCATGGATCTTATTGTTGAATTACTTCAGCCCTCTCTCACACTGTATTTATATTTTCCCGGACCCGGAGTGATAACTGTGTTTCAAGAGGATTTCACTACACTGATTCTTTCTTTCCCCCTTCATACCCACTGGGCAAAAAATCCATTCAAACCCATCATAACATCTGGCTTTTGTTTTCTGCAGCAAAGAGTTCAATCTGCATTCATTCACAGGTCAAATGAATCTACAGTAGTTGTGTGTCATTATCGACTCCAACTCCAATTGACTGTGATGGAAACACGGCGTCCAAGTGGACACGCTAATTTACAGCGCAATGCTATGATGCGTGTTACAGTTTAGGAACAACATACACTGGTGGATTATTTCAGGTGACACTCACTTTGAGAGAGAGACTGAGGTAAAAGATATACAGAGTCTCTGCTGTAACATTGTTACTGGCCTCCATGCTGCTTCCTACTGTTGCCTGTTTTCTGGCACATTTGTGACGTCAAACATAACACACCAGGAAAAAAAAAAACAGAAAGTCTGTCTCATCTACTGGCAATGGGAAAGGGGTCAATCGCCTATTTTTATAAATGCACTAATTTCTATGTCAAATGGTGTAGGTGTAGCATCCAGCAGGCAGCCTCTCTGGTGGTCAGGGGTCGAGGTGCGGCTGTGCCAGGGAATCAGGGGTGGAGTAGAGGGCTGTGTGTAAGAATTAAGGGTGAGACTTTAGGGGGCGTGTGTTTGCTTAGCTTTGATGTGGGGCTAAATGAGGGAGGCGCAGGGCCTGGCCTACTGTTTGCACTCTTTAACACACAATACCCATCTCCATCTCTCTTTCTGTCCCTCCATCCCTCCCTCGCCGCTTTCACGTGCACAATGAGGGCTCAGCCGAGTGTAGCGCCTGTTGACCGTTCCGACCGGTCGGCCGAGCGACATGGTGGAAGGGAGGGGAGAGAGATGAGGGAAACGGAGGGATCATGGTGCGAGAGGGCGAGCGGCTCGTTGGGAAAGAGAGGAGAGAATACTTTAGATGTGGAGAGAGAGTGATGTGGAGTGGGATTATGGGTTTGAGACCGAGATTAGCCAGATTGAATAGTGGTGAAAATCACCAGCGAGAAATATTATCATCATGTGTTCACGATACAACACGGTTGTGATGGTAGCAAGTCTGGTTTAGAGGCAGAATCAGTTACTGTATAAGTGATATCATTCTTTCTTTCCAGTACACTTAAAATAATCTTTGCTCAAAAATAATATAATAGCAACAACCTCAGGGATTTTCTACCTTATCCCGCATTAAAGTTTTCTACAAACCACTAATTCTCAAAAGAAGACAAATCTCTTTTTTTGATTTCACAGCTACATCGCGACCATACTGTAATTAAGAGAGTAATGGCTGTTGAAAGCTGATGAATATGAACTTCACCGCCTTGCACAGCCTGATTAACACAGGAAATATGGAATAATTAGGCTTCTTAAAATCATTTGAAGGGGTTGGTCTTTGAAAAAATCCAGTTATATTGTTCTGTGGGCTTCACACTGAAAATACACAACACGATAAGTCATGCACATCAACCATTCACGTGATGATGCCTTGGAGTGACTGGTTTTACACAGGACAACACAGTGAGGTGAAAGGGGTTGATTACTGGGATGATGCGTTTGAGGTGACTGTGAAGAGAGGCTGCAGCTCCTCATCTAACCAGGACATTTTTGGGGGGCAGTTATTCCAAAGCTACAACATTATTTGATAAAAGAGTTTTGATTTTTTTTTGTCTTTTCCATACATGTTTCCTTACAAGTTGAATTTCAGATGTACTGTACATGCCATCATTTGCTAAGAAAAAAGCACAATACAATTATATTTCGACCAATCAAGTCTTTCGACAAAAAAGAAAAGTAACTAAGCGCAGTGAATGTCTCTTCCTGCCGTCTATCTGACCCCAGGTGCACAGCAGGCGAGATGAGGTCAAGTGAGGTCCAGCGTCTGAACCAGGTGGTCAGAGACATGGATGGTCAGTTCGTCTCGGGTGTCTATTATAGCCCAGGAGAGACGGAAGTGTCTGCTTCCTGTCTCCCCTCCAGGGCAGGGATGGGAAATTAACACCAGTCACCTGTTGGCAAACCTCGGCACGAGCTGAAGGTTAAATCTGCCAGACTCACACAGGCTTGTTGATGAACACCAGTCCTTATTTCAGGCGTTGGATATGAGAGCAGGATGCTGGTATTGCAGGTTTCAGCATCTGTTTTGTTGAAATATTCTTGTGCTTGTTTGTCTTAGTTGAGCTATGAAAGTTAAAGAATCTTGTAATTTACAGAAAACATTGTTTGGGTGCTGATAACATCGTGTTAGGAAGTCTGTAATTTTAACTCTTGGCCCAGTTGTTTAAAGTGGGAGTTTAACCTAATTAACCTCTGCATGCCTTCAGTTTGGCCTCAAATTAGTGCTGCAACTCTCCTCCTAAATGTCCCAAATAAAGTTAGCCACTTGATCATCAGTTGATTAGTAAAACTATAAACTCTTTTCAAAAGCTCATTAGTTTTACCACCATCCCATGTAATTAAATCTCCCCTCTCTTTCATCTTTTTAGCTGCACTTCCCTCCTTTCATCCACTCGTCCTTCTCCTCCTCCTCCTCCTCCTCTTTGCAGTTCTTCCTCTCTTTATCCCTCCGTGTTTACCTTTCTGATGCCATTAACCCTTTTCAGACCATCTCATTTCTTCACACAGTCCTGCCCAGCCTCGTGTGACCAACCGCAGTTTGTGTGTGTCTGTATGCGTCTTGGAGGATGCATCCATGTGTTTGTAGAAGTGCTTGCAAGGGTGAGAGGAGAGCCCTCCGTGGGTCACATCCCCCCGCAGCCACAGTGATACAGTAACAAAAGGGGACCCCCTGATAGTCCTTTATACCCCCTCAGCAAGGTCAGACACAAAGACCTGGCCAGGCTGTTCTCAGCCTCACTCTCCCACAGGAACACACATGTTCGGCAGCGATGACACAAACCACCAGATCTTCTCAGATTTGAATTATGTTAATGGAGATGAAGGGAAAAGCTGTCTCATATTCTGGTTTGTCTTTAGTTTTAATAGTATAGTTGAGTCATTTGTTTGGATTGTGTACTGTACTTGTGAGCTTTTATTGGTATCTCAAACAGACCAGATTCCATTCAGAGCTGAAACTTATTATTGAAAATATATAAATCAGTCACAGATTATTTTAATAATTTTTTGACTATTTCTGTGGTTATTTGAAAGAAAAAAGGTCACTTGCTGGTTCCTTCATCTCAAGAGTTGATTCTTTTCTTTATCATATAAGATGAGATTAGATTAACCTTTATTCATCCCACAGTGCGGAAATTCACATATGCAATAGTTCACTAATTGTCTTAAGGTTTAGACTGTTCTGGCTGAAACAAGTGATTTGAATGCATCACCTTGGGCTCTGGGAAGTTACATTGGGTATTTTGCACTATTTTCTGATTTATATTTATTGAGAAAAATATCTTCAAAAATGTGCAGGTTAAACTTTTGGACATTCAGTTTGATTGACACATGCTTCAAATATGTTACTGCTTCAGTTTCTTGTCAAATGCACAATGTTTCATTTCTTTCTTTTTTAAACTAGTACTGTTGCTGTAACAGGTGAACAGGTTGTTTAACTCATATCTCACCTTTTCAACTGACCCTTAGGTGTGATTTTAGAGTTGACTTACGCAGTTGTTCCTTCATTCATCATTCACTCATTTTTAAGAGCACGGCCTGTTACGTGGTCGAGCGTAGTTGCTCTAAAAAAAGAAGTCCACCTCATCCTCATGAATATTCATTTTGCTCCATTTAAGCCCTTTCAGCTCCATGCCATAACCATTTAGCTGAAAATGATCCATCACTCGCTCCCAGACCACATTACACAGTCACAGGTTTAATGACAGCCGGCAGCGAACTGGCAGGGTTCATGTTTCGGCCATCGCTCTCGTTCGGCGCGGGCCGGCAGACTGTTTTTTTGTGTGCGTTCATGTGCGCGTCTGTGTCTCAATGTCAAAGCCATCGCTCACGTTCATGGTGGTAAATGTAAAGTGTGCTCTGTAGACGGAGAGACCGTACCTGGTATGTCCGTTGGGTCACAGTGAGTGGTGTTGCCGAGGTACTCGTGTTTGTTCTATAAGGCGGTACGCTCCAATGAAGGGCTACACACAAACACCCAGCGCAACACAAAAAGCCCCTCCAGCAGCGCCGGAAACGGGCCCGACCCTTGCCCCTTCGATGTGCACATATGTACATGTTAGGAAACAGACAAGCGTGTGGGGAAAGAGGGAAGCGGCCGTTGGAGTGTATCCGTCACCACAGAGCTGGAAATGGAAGTGATCATGTAAAAGAGTAACTGTCAGTGGAGGAGTTAGATATTTACATCTTTGTACACCGTGTTTCTTTTCAGGCTGATGATGTGAAGGAAGGAAGCATCGGCCCCGTCCCCCAAATCCAGCCTGCATCTTACTTCCTAAAGGTTTAGGTGCCGTGGCACATAAATGTTCCCAAGTAGTTTTAGGAAAATATTTCCTTTCCCATTTATACTGAGGTAGCTATTCCCAAATATCTCTGGTTATATGAGGCCATTGTAGGCACTGTTGTTAATGAGACGGTTGCTTTATGGCAATATTGTATTTACAATATTCATGAATGTGAAGATTTTTTCAAATCACTAAATTCACTAAAAATAGGAGACCATCAGATATTTAATCTATAAAATCTGCTGTACGTTGTATGTTGATATAACCATAGACTAGTGGCTGGAAATGCTGAATTGTAACTGTGGAAAAGCCTGTGTGCATGTTAGCATTTATATAATGCAAGTTCTGTGCAGGAGTTTTACATACGTTTAAATGCGTCTGTGTCTTCTGTCGTGTTTCCAGTGTGGTGAAGGTTCTGCTCGAAGCCGGCGCCGACCCAAACGCCGGAGATCACTTCAACAACGTTTACGACACCTCGCGGGAGAAAGGCATCCACTCACTGGAAGGTGAAGAAAAAACATTTTGCGTCATTTTGTGTGTCCATTCGCCAGGCGTGTGTGTGTGTGTGTGTGTGTGTGTGTGTGTGTGTGTGTGTTGCTATATTACACATATGAATCCTAACCAGATATTATGAGCCATTATGATTTGCATAAAGATTTGCATATGTGTGCATGTTTGAATTCTTCCGGATTATTTATTTTATATGTTCTGTGACAAGTAGTGTGTTTTTTATTTGTTTTTCTTCCAAGCTCCCACACATACACCCAGACAAGATGGTACACACACACACACACACACACACACACACACACAAACACACTCTTTACCCCCCACCCCCAACCCAAGTCTGTGTTGGGTTTCTCCAGACATATTTATATGGGATATGTATATTACAGACATTTATATGGCTGTCAGGTTTGGGTCCACGTGGGGCCGGCGTAGCGTGGGGAAGCGTTTCCCAGACGCACACTGATGGATGGGCTAGGGGGGCCTGTGCGACGCTTTATTGGGTTAGCTATGATTATCCCGCCCTGTCTCTCTCTCACACACACGCAGACACTGCAGAGAGAGACTGCCAGAGAGATAGAGGGGAAAAAAAGAGTGGGACGCACGGAGGAAAGGAAAGACTGATGAAGGCAGGAAAAATGAAAGGAGGGAGGCAGCGAAAGAAAGCAAGTGGAAGGGAAGAAGGGATGGGTGGAGCGAGGGAGAGGTTAAAGACAGAGGAGAAGGAAGATGTGGATGTTTGGAAGGGTGACGGAGGGAGGGATGGAAGGAAATGGGTGGGATGATGAGGGAGGGAGAGGAAGTCAGGAAATGGATGAGACAAAGTTATTGGGATAGAGGGAGCAGGGAGGGAGGGAGGGAGAGGGTGCAAGTGATGAAAGGAATTGATGGATACCGAGGAGCAGAGGAAGGAGGCGGAAAAAATAAAAATGGATGATGGAGGAGTGGCACGAGATGAGTGCTCTTATGAAAAAGAGAAGTAAGGAGAGAATGATAGACTATCTCTATTATTAGTAAGGAGCACAGCAAAGGAGACCCTAAAACACAACCCACATTATTCCAATCATGTTGGACAGTTGAGCTTAAATCTGTGAAAATGAACAAGTCTTGTAAAGCTGGAAACAGGAAAGACAATTTTGTAGTGAGTAGTGTCATCATTGTCACACTTGCTACAGTACACAACAGTGAGTTGATTAAAAAAGTTCTTCCACGTTTAAGGGCTCACACAAAATGTATTTGTTGCATTTCATATATTTCGTGCATATTTTTGTTTGTTATTTGGAAATTTTAACATGAAACTTAGGATACTCTCCTACAAATGAACTACATTTCTAGCAGGCTTTTTGAGGGGTCATTTTTGTCTAGTGCACGTTCTGCAATAGAAAAATCTTTTGTTCTAATCTCTCTCGTCTCTTGTCTCCCTCCCTTCAGTCCTCGTGTCCAGAGAGGATGAGTTCAGCAGCAGGCTCAGCAGCAGGGCTGGCTTCCGTGGCTGCACAGCGCTTCACTACGCCACGCTGGCTGACGACCCACGCACCGTCAGCATGCTGCTGGAGGCCAGTACGTCACACTACCAACCTCACCCTCAGCTCCACCTCAGAGTCCACGAGGGGCCTCTTACAGTCACATAGACTGTTGGTTGTTACTTTGCAAATTTTGCACATCAACTCTTTTACATTCCAGTGGAATGAGTTGATTCTGGGGAAAATCCTTGGAGGTACAAATTACAATTAGTTTCCTAGTCAATAAGTGTCCTTGACTTTGCTACGGTTCACGTTCATGTTCCTCATTATATTGTATTCTACTGATGCTCCATCCTGACTCCCTATAATACAGAGATATGAACCAAGTCTGTCCCTCATGAGGGAAAACTGCAAAAAAAAAAAAAATACAGCTGTCACCTGAACTCTGTCAGTTACAGATCTTAATTATATTGTCCATCGGAAGGGAAAAGTCCCAGTGGTTTAACGCAGTGTCTTTATCTGTTGGAAGGCTGGGTAATGCTCAGTCTACGTATATCTGACAGCTGCTTTACAGATTTAATACCTCTGCCGAAGAGGGGTTGTTACATGTGGCACACAAAAATCTTGTGGATCTATGAAACAGAAGATTTGACGATGTGCATGACTGATTTGAGTGGAAGCCCTGCCACTGGAACATGGGGCACGTACTTGGTAGGGAACACCCCGGTCAGAGGAGCACAATTTGACGATGATTTGACAATTTGCTGACAACATGATTTGCTGTTGCCGCTCTCTTTCTAACCAGCTGAATAGATTGTTTGCCATTTTGAATTTCTGACTTTTTTTTTTGCCACTCTTCTGACACATTTTATGTAAATCTAAATGAAATTAGATTTCATATGGTTTGGTTTGGCATACAGAGATACATGGATATGCACATGTTTGTGTTTTCTTTGACACCCTGCCTTCATGGGATCAGATTTCCTCTGTGCTGTTAAATCATGTACAAGAATTAGTGATTCCACTGTCGGATTTATTAATTGGAGGAAACAAATGACTAACCGGAGGTACCAGTTTTAGCACGGCACGTCAGCCTCCTTACCTTAATCTTTGCTGTTTGAAGTAAATGGTTCTCATTCTCCCTCAGAGCTGGAGGCAGTGTCGTCTCCACCAGCTTTAAAAAGCTTTCCATGTATCATCATCTTAACGCTTCCACCCCCGAGTAATATAAACAGTATTACAAAGCTCATTTGAAATTGATCACTTGCTCATACCCCCTTCTCCATTCACTCCCATTACACTCGCACCTGTCGTTGACTCAGCTCCGCCGACACACACACACACACACTCATAGACCCTGGGGGCAGAATATCCCCCTCAGTTTCCAGGCGAGCAGCTCTTAAACAAGCGAGGCCTAGTTGAACTGTGACCTCCACACAGAACGTGCCCTTGGGGTAACTCCACAATCACAGGATGTGTGTGTGTCTTTGTGAGTGTCTATGTATGTGTGCACCCAAGCCTCCATTTCATCAATTTAAATACTCATATATTCATGTGTGCTTTTATCCTTTTGATATGTTTATGTTTGTACTTGTCTTTTTGAGTCTTAACTTGTAGTTGTTGCGTTTTAGGCCGATACCTTTTAAATCTAAAAACACCCCAACCATTACCATCACTACACACACACATACATACATACGCACACACAGGCTAGCATTAATGTCTTGTTTATGTTTATGATGGATGGTGCATCTAAAGCTCTGTCTGCCCGTCCCTCCCGTCTCACCCCTGCGTCAGTAAGTGCTCCGTACGCTTAAACAAATCACTTTGTCTAACTTGATCAAATCTTCTCCAGATGCATTTTTGAATTAAAAAGGTAAGAAATTTCACAAAGCAGGGACATTTGTTTTAAGACAATCACATTAAAGACGGGTCGGGTTGTTCCTCGCCCGACTGGGCCGTTGCCGGGTTGGCGCCACCATCACAGCCAATAACAATCAGGACATCACAGACCGTCAATCACAAACACATTACAGTCCGTGTGCATGTTGTGTGAATGGGAGCTTAATCGAAGACTTTTGTGCAAGTTTTTAAAGCGTGTTCGATTACATTTCACATAGCCTTTCTTTAAACCATTCCTCTTTGCACCCTTTTTTTAATGTGGTCACAAACTATCTTAGAAGCTGCCACAGCTTCAGGACATCTGTGTGTGTTTGTGTGTCCTCTCATTGTGCATCATCTTCCCTTCATATATGTGTGCTTTGTATCCCGTACCTTGTTATTTCCCCTGTGTTTGTGTGCGTCCATGTTTGCTCTTTTGGCCTTAGCCGGCCCTCGGCTCACATCTCCATCCATCACAGTCTCCAGGCTCACCCCTCGGGCCTCTCCTCGGCCCACGGTCCCTCACACTACCTGCGGAGGGTCTCTAGCTCCTCCCCGGCCTCCGCATCAGGCCCCGTGGCCGGGGGCGCTCGGTAATGGACGGCTCCGTAGGTGGTAGGAGGCCCAGAGGAGACACACATGCTCACAGACGCACACAATACAGATACAAGGACACAGTCACACAGGCACAAAGACCAGCAGGGGCTCTCTCCCACCAGCTGCAGTGAAAGAGAGGGAGGAGGAAATAGGAAAGAGGAGGGGACTCCTAATAGGCATAACTAAAGCACTCCTAATGAAGGGATCCTGTCTCTGTGTGTGTGTCAGTTGGTGTGAGTGTCGTTAGTGTTGATCCTGTTATAAAGTGCTGTGGCCCAGAGGCTTGGCCTGATATTAAAGCCCTAAATGATGCTATTTATTATGTCCAGTGTCCGTGTGTGTGTGAGTGTGCGTGGGTGCTTTATTGCTTTCCTCCCTCATGTTTTTGGTGGGTGGGTGGGGGGGTTAGTGGTGTGTTGTTGTCAGGATCGATAGCGTCGTGAGCAGGTCACAAAATTTAGGGGTTTACCGATAATCATCACAGTGATTATTAGTCTCTGCGGTCGGTGCTCACAGCGATTGGAACAGCCTGCACCTGTATTGATCACACACACACACTCTTACAGTTTTCATTGCAGCTCACTCAGAAAAACTTTTTCATTCTTAATGTACCATTCAACATACAGTAGAGTGGCCACTAATGTAGTTGTCCTAGCTGCCCTCATGAGCTGAAAGGGCACAGTAGAGACCTCAATATATTGTTGATTGACCCAGTTTGAATATATCTTCAAGCAGTTTTGTCAGTGATTTATTTTAAACATCTCATATCCATGTAACGGAGATTTCGGCGTATTCCCTGACAATGGCTCATTCAAGTGAGTTTGACTCTTTTTCTACCACTTCCTCTCAAGAGTGTCTTTATTGCCTTCATAAATGTATTTCTGTCTTGTAAGTGATGCGGTGGAAACCTTCACTCGTTCGTGTGGAGGCACGCGTGTGTGTCGGTGACCGGCTTGAGAGTGGTGGCACAGGTCAGGGCAGAAGGCACTGCTAACCATCCTCACTGACAAGCCCACCGCTGTCCGGTCCTGGCACACTCCACACGTACTGTGACATTATGTTTCTCCTTCATTTATATTCCCACTGCTGAAAGATCTGACAAAGTTTTTCCTCCATTTGACCCTTCCTGCTGTGTGGAAGTGTGTATGCTTCAGTGCCTCAATGGCCCCCAACCTGCAACAACCTGCACTATGTATAGATTGTATAATAATCCAGGGTATTGGTGTGCGGGTGGAGGGGTCAAAGCGTGCGTTAGTGGCACGCGTTGCAGATATGAAACCCCCTACAGGGTCATTGCATGGCCCTCCTGCTTCACTGCAGTTAGTCTCAGTGACCCCTGAACCCGTGTGACCTCTCACCCCTAACCTCACTCTCTCGATCGACGTGTGGACCCTCCTGCTGAGGTGGTGTGTGCTTATTCTTATGGCACTTACAACAAAAGGGATGATTTTTCTAAAAAGACATAATGTTGTTAGTTCAGTTTTATGAGTTTCTACAAATAATTGGAGCTCTTTTTCTAATGTATGAACTGTACATTTGTGTGTGTGCGTGTGTGTGTGTTGAATGCTTGCATACAGGTGCCAACCCCCTGCAGTCCAATGCTTTGGGACACACAGCACGGGCCTATGCTAAGGAGGGAGACGTGAGCACGGTGCTGCAGGAGTTTGAGGGCAAGGTATGACACGCATATGGACGTAAGCACTAATGTTGTTGCACTTCCACACAAACTGTGCAGAATGGGCAAGCAAATAAAAACATTATTTTCATGCACTCACAATGTTTTTTTAATACTGTAGTTGTTTCCTGTAGCCTGGTCTGAATGACTCAGCACTATTGGCTCAGCAGACATCTGTGTCATTTACTGGCCTTCATGCGCACAGACACACACTCCTCAGGAGGTCTGTGTCTGTCTGGTGACTGAGTGACAGGTGCTATTGAGGATAAGAGTTGTGAAAGCTGCTAAAGGTTAACTGGGGTTAAAAACATGTGCTGAAGAGTAAAGTTGAATTATACAATAAAGATCATACAGGCTTCACTTACGCAGATATGAGCATGATGGATAATTGCCTGCTTAATTGTAATACAGACATGTTTTACTTGACATGACATGTTTGTACTAAAAAGGAAAAGTAAAGCAAGTACAAATATCTACTCTGTAATATAGTTTGTAGATATGTATACATATGAATTAATATATAACCTCAGATAAATATTGCAACGTAGCTGTGATGCTTTAAGTGGGGGGTGATCACCACCATTTATATTACTTGAAAATGAATTGTTGCACTACAAAAAACAGCAACAAGCAAGAGAAAAATCGAAGAACCCTGAGGTTAAATTATCTATTAATACAGTTTTTTTTTTCAAGCAGACTCTATGTATCTATCTTATCTATCTATCTTACTCTATGTACTAATATGCAGGAGTCACAATTAATGTTTCCAAGGACTGCAAAATATTGTCACATCATTAATAACAAGATATCTGATCTAAATTACAGTATATAAATAACATCATGTATATACTATTGCCATCTCTTCAAATACAGCCCTGTTTAATGAGATGAATCAGGATGGAGATTTGATTTAGCACTTTTTGCACATGTAACATTAACATCATCACACATGCTCAAAACACACGCTCAGCAAACTGTTACGAATCATGTCTCCTTTGTCAGATACTTTGTTTATAGTTTGTGTTTTTCAGGTTATCATGTAATTGAAATTGTGATGTCTGATTGAGGCCAGAGGCTCAGTTAGGTTAATGAAGCTTCACAATCAGCTGACTGAAGAGACTCCTCCCTTCTCAGCTCTGGGTATTTCACAGGGGTCTGCTGTTTGCTGTTTTTCTTAAATAAAACTTGAGTTACCCGTAGTTATCTAGCAGCTTGACAGCAGGCCGGAGCTAAGTAAGATGGAGAGAGAGAATAAACAGGCTGCCTCCACTGCAGGGTGAAAACCTGGAGTCTGAGGAGACAAAGAGGGGAGGATGAATGAGTCGCGAGGCTACAGCGAGAAAGACGGAGGGGCAGAAACTGAGGGGGGGGGGGTAAGGGTGAAAATGAGGCATGAAAATAAGGGGAAAGACTTGGGCAGAGAAAGAGAGAAGAGAGATCAAATCAGCAGAAATATGTGTCAGGGAAAAAGAGCCGATAGAAGTTGGTGGTAGTAGTAGAGAGAAAAGAATCTGCCATATAAAAGTTTCATTCCACAGGTTTAAATAATGTCATTCCTGATCTAACAAAATAAATGTTTGTGCAAAATTGTGCTCATAGTCTGGTTTTGTTCTTTGTCCATTATTAAGTAACAAAAATCCACCTCCTGCACACTGCGAAATTACAATGAATTCTACAGCTGCGTTTAAGCAAACTCACACTTCTAAAATGACCACTGGAAAAATTCTGTAGTCGTTTCAGTCAAATGAGATGATGATAGTCTATTTACTGAAAAGGCCTTTCAATTACTTCGTCATAAGTTTTCATAGTGCACGGAAGCTCATTTCAGTTACGTTGACTCCAAACTTATTTTGCAAGGCACCTCTGTGTGAAGATCACAGTTCTTATATGGCAACTGAAAACATTTCTATTGGGCCAATTAAGAGATTGACTTGAGTGGTTTCTAAATGTTTTGGAAGACCACTGGCTTCAGTCCAGTCAGGTCAATTTTATTTTAGCCACAAATTACAAATATCCCTCTATGGGTTTTACAATCTCTCCGACATGTGACACTGTATCCTCAAGTCCACTCTGTAGTAGATGTTAAGGGCAAGAAATGGAGGAGTAGCTTTGTAGTTGCAAAGGGTTTCTGAGTCGTAGCTGTGCATAACAGTTGATTTCTCGCCTTGCTATCCCCCCCCCTTAAATCTACCTTCTCTACCCAATTCTGTCTCATCTGTTTCCTGTACGTTCGTCTTTTTTCTAGTTCCAGGAGGAGCAGGCTCGGCGGGAGGCAGAGAAGAGGAGGAGGTTCCCCCTAGAGAGGAGGCTGAAGGAGCATATCATAGGACAGGAGGGGGCCATCAATACTGTGGCCTCAGGTAAACACACACACACACACACACACACACACACACACACACACACACACACACACACACACACACGTGAACAGGTAGACACATGCATGAAACACTAAATACGCAGCTGAACGGATGCTTACACCACAAAAACCAGTGCACATGAATACATGCTTTCAAGCCTCAGCCTTATCTCACTCCTCTTTGTTTCCATGCTTCTTTCTCTGTTTTTCTCTCTCTCTCTTTTCAGCATGTTTCTTTTTTCCTCTCCCTCGCTCTCCTCCCTTCCCTCCTGCAGTAGGCGGGTTCAGACAGACCGGCGGAGGCTGTAATTGGTTAATTGTGATGAATGAGCTGTCTGTCAGGCATACACAGGTGCTGTGTGCATATGTGTGTGTTTGTGTGTGACAGCTGAAGAGGCCAGGCTTGGAGCCGCCAGTTAACACGATTACAGAGAGAGGAGACATACTACAGACCCCCCCCCACCACCACCACCTCACCCCTCCTCCTCTTTTCTCTCCCTCTTTCTGCTCCCCCCGGCTCTCTTCCCTTTCCTCTCCTCAGCTTCTCCCTCCATCTCTCTCTCTCTCTTTACCCCCTTGGTCTTCATCACACCCACTCTTTCTCCTTCACCCTTCTCTCCTTTCCCATTTTCACTTGGCCCGTGGCCTCCACCTTCTGCATCTTTCCATTTTTGCTCCTTCGCCCTGTGCCGTCCATCTCCCCTCCGCAAAACGTACAGAGACAGGGACGGGCAGGGGAAAGATGAGACAGGGGTAAAACAAATGGAGGCAACAGGAGACAAAAACAGAGAGAGGAGCGCTGATGGGAGAAGATGGCAGAGAAGTAGCTGAGAAGCAGAAAGCTCGGCGCATTGACAGAAAGACAAAGAGAGCGAGTGTAATGCATAGAGAAGAGGAGGGAGGATGAGTTAGAGCACAATAACACAGCAGACAGTAAAGAGCTGATATTACACCAGGCATCCATGGAGGCCATGTATTGATCCGCAGATGAGAGACAGTGTGTGTGTGTGTGTGTGTGTGTGTGTGTGTGTGTGTGTGTGCGCTCAGAGAGGCTTCTGCAGCGAAGAAAGAAGCTATGTATTATTTTTATGATCTTGGACAGATTTGTGAAAATAATCAACTCACTCCCAAAGCTAGAAGCGGATATTATAATCTGTAATGTTTTTGTGAGGGCAAACAAATACTGCTGACTTTATAACCAACAGGAGAACAACTTGAATTTTGCCTCGAGACTTCATCAAAAAAATAAAAACTATATATAAACGTACTACATTCATATAAATACAAACTATAGATGTCTATAAACTCAGAGTACATGCAGCGATGCTCTTTGAGCTGTAGCTATAAGTGTAGGCTTTGGTGTGAGTCAGTGAAGGAAGAGAGAATCGTGGGACTTGTAGTCTTTGGCAAGGTGATGAATGATTGTTGTTATCTTGGCAAATTGTCCTGAAAGCCATAGAAGACATTGCCACAGTGATAAAGGAACAGCTTATTGATCTCTAGAAAGTATTACAGTGAATATATCTCACACACACACACACACACACACACACACACACACACACACTGAAAGACATCGGATGCCTAAAAGAGGCCAAGAGGTAGATGGAGGATCCATCTGCAAAGATACACACATTATCTATACGTTTCTACTTAAGTTGTGGGCTATTTTGGCAGTTGTTGTTTGTTTTTTTATCAAAGGTGAGCCCATCAGGAATCGGCCAAAGGGTCAGAGAGGGGAAGCAGATTTACAGATGAGGAGATGGATCAGGAAAGAGAGGACGGGATGTACTGCAGATAAGGAGACAACAAATGAGAAAAGGATGTAGAGATAAAGAGAGGAGAGGGAGCTGCACAGGCCCAGATTATGTCATCGCAAAAGCAACACATACAACAATGTATTTTACTACAGTATACATTTATAGTTAATACAATTAGTATAGTTAGTTGGCTATAGTTAGTTATAGTATAGTTAATAGATATATTAAAAAAATCTGTAGAACTGCAAACCTTGATTTTTTTTTTTATTGTTCATTCATTTGTTGATCGTTCCTATTTATCACTTTGTGTGCAAAATGACAGGAAATAGATAAAACATCCATGGCCAGAGCATCTTGAAGCTTGAGTGTGTAAGACTCGAGACATGACTGTGACGCTCCTGGTCGGATCCCAGACAGAAAGCTTTGTCATAAGTCATCAGCCCTTCTTTCTCCCTGTTTCCTGTCTCTCTGTGCTATAATATCACAATAAGCACAACATTTCCCAGAGCCCAAGGTGATATCTTGAAATCACTTGTTTCCTGTGACCAACAGTCCAAAACCCAGAGATTCAGTTTACAGTGATATAAATAAAAGAGGGAATGCAGAATTTTTTTTCTAGCTAAATTACTTAAATTAATTTTATATCTATCATTTAACATATATATGTACTGCAATGTATGAATTATAGAAAACTGTTGCAGACCAGAAGTTAAGTCAGACCAGAATTTTGTCTGTGTGGATTTTTTTCTTCATATTTTGCATTTGGTGTGTTGTCATTGCTCCAAAATGGCTGGTTCCACCTGAACTCCTCATGACAAACAGTTGGCCTGCAGCAAGATACACGTCCACACACAAACACACACACTCACACACACACAAGGAGGAGGTTAGATTGATCCAGGTTTAGCTCTCAGGGCTAAGAGTTATTGAAGAGAATCATCCCTCTGTAATCATGTTAGAGCCAACCAGACCTGCCCAATACACACTGCTCTGAGTGTGTGTGCGTGTGTGTGTGTGTGCATGTGTGTGTGAGAGAGAGAGCTTTCATTTGTTCTGTGCCTCCTTCCTTTCCTTGTTGTTGTCAGGGTCCTCTGAGAAATGTCAATGTGCCCTTCTGTCAAAGTCGCTCTCAATCAGCTAAAACACACACAAACACACAGAAGGTTACGCTGTCATTCACACGGCCGTTGATAAAGCAGACGGAGCTTTGGAGCCCCTCTTGTCACTATTCATCTCCGCGTCCATCTCTGACACACTCGTTTGTTCCTCTACCTCGTTTCTCCGTCTCCTTATCTCCATCACTCCTCTCTCTTTCCCCTCTTTATCTCCCTCCACATCCTTACTCCTCTTTCCTCTCCTTATCTGCGCTCCTCCGCCCGCTTCCCCCTCTACTGTACCATATCACCCCTCCGTCTCGCCGCCTACCTCGCCCCGCTCTTCTCCTGCCAAGCATCTGTTCTTTATGATTATCACTATTAGGAGCTAGTTTAGCACTCATGTCTGTCGTGAAGTATTTTGGCTTCACTGCATCACACACACAGAACCTCTTAGCTGCGGCACATTACAGTGAGTGGGCAGGAAAGGTCTCATCCTCTTGGTAAAAGATGCTTTGTGGTTTGTTGGGCACATGTTGGCTGTCACAGAAAGTTGTCCTCCTGACCCTTATCTTGTTCTGGCTGCACTCGATGATCTGCCAAGAAATTGACACCTCTGTGTTTCATACCGCTTAAGCTCATTATCTTAAACAGCGTTTCTAACTATGTATAAGACATTTACGCTGAGAACTCATGTGTCTTTAGGAAGAATTGGCCGGAAGTTGTAAAGGCAAAGGCAAGTTGAGAAGAAGTTGTCAGATTCAAACATGCAGGACCTGTTTTAACTTTTTATAATCAACAATCCAGAGGTAAAGTTGTCAAATAGAAGCTAAAGGCAGACCTAGTGTGGGAGAGAGGAGGGCCAGGTTGGGTCAGGGTCAGGTTGTCTTGAGGTGGCAGTATTAACATGACCAACACTGAAAACTGTGATTAAAAATTGCATACATTAGAAAAAAATTACTATGCTGTGTTTATAATTTTACTAATCCCCCTAGTATTTATGTTTTTATGAAAATGAACATTGGCTTGATGAATGGGGCTGGTGGTTATGACAGAAACAGCATAATTCTGTGGGATATTTTGTGTTTAAAATCAAATTTGTGAAGCAAAAACACACAGAGCATTGATGTTGTGTTTACTGAACGACTGATACAGGTTTCTGTTTAAAGACATTATGATACTGACTCTGATGCATCTTAGGCGGGTGATAAAACAATGGGGTTAGAGGTAACACCTCCCATTTATGATCTAAAAATGATCCAGAGAAAATGTTTACGTATTGTTTACGTATTGTTACACAGGATGTGCGTGATCTTGTGGACTGAAAGACCTCCCAGCACAATGGATGCTGCAGACACAGCTCGCAAAGTGAACTGTGGTCATATTTGTGTCAACTTCATCAGGATTTAAATGCTAACTTACCCGAATGACACAATCAGGGTACACCCATCCATTTTCTATACCTGCTCATCAATTTAGGGGCCGGGGGCCTCCCAGCTACACAGACACAGCAAGAACATGCAGACTCCACACAGTCAGTGGATTCAGGCCTTTTTGCTCGAGGTACTAACCAATAAGCCACAGAGAGTTGCTCTGATCCTGTTGGCACAACCTCTGCTCATCCATGGCTCCAGTTTTGGCCCCGGCCTCTCAACAGCTTCAGATTTGGATGAGTTTATGCTAGTGTCTGCTTCTTCGTCGAGTGGCTGAAACCACGGCCAAATACACTCTCTGCTCCCCTCCGACCCACCTCATCATCTCGTCTTTGTGTGTGTGTGTGAGTGTGGTTGCTGGGGTGATGGCAGGGTTGGGCAGGCACTCCTCTTTAAGCAAGCGTGTGTGTGTTTGTGTGTGTGTGTGTGTGTGTGTGTGTGTGAGGCTGCGATCCATGCTAAACTGATTTTACCATGGCCGCGCCAGGGAGGCTAACACAATTACTGCTGGCTAATGGCCCCATGACTGAGGGGGGAAGAGAGGCATCGTGGGTAGCTTTCTGGAGGTCTCTCATCTTGCTCTCTTGCTCTGTTTTCTCTCTTCTTTTTCCTTTTTTTTCTCCACCAAATGTCTCTGACCCTTTTCTCATCCCTGCTCTCTCGCTCTTTTATCATAGTTTCTGGGATACCCGCCGCCCTCAGGTCAACTCCGTTCAGTTGGGTGAAACTTGGTGTGAAAGCAAAGTCAACAAATGCAAATGAGTGAAATAATAGTCCTACTTTTTTTTCTCCATCTATCTGCACTGTGTAGCCATCAGGAGGAAGGAGAACGGCTGGTACGACGAAGAGCATCCTCTCGTGTTCCTCTTCCTCGGCTCATCAGGAATCGGTAAATCACTCTCTCATCTTTCACGCCAAGCACTTTCTCTTCAGTTTCTTCTTAAAAGTAGCTGCCAAAATAAACAGAACACTTGAGTAAGTGAAGTTTTCCTCCTGCCAGTCTACTGAATTCAAAAGAAGCAGAATACACAAGACTACAAAAGCACATGCGTCACATTGTAAAACACACATTGACATTGGAGAAACTCCTGTGGGTGTCATAATCTACCGAGTGAAGTAAGACTTTGAAGAAGAATTTAAATCAATTGATTAATTGCAAGAATCTGGATTTGATAAAGATTGTAATTCCAAGATTTTTTTTTAAAGATTGTGCCTTCTTGACCGAGCTAGAATACTTTTCCTACAGGTGGCAGGTTAGATCTCCAAATGTAGTCCCGCCCACAAAAGCTCTGATTGTTTGCCACTTGTTTTTTGATCAGTCTTCATAAGCAATAATACATTTAATTAATCAATGAATTACCTACTAAGCAAACTATAGATGATTTTGAATCTCTGGCAAACTGGGTTTCTGAGCTAGTCGTGATTATTAAGTAGAATATAATAAAAGAATATTATTACATGGAAATATACAACACAAAACCTAATCTACAATGTTCATAGACAAACAGTATGTGGACAACATGTTTAGTCAATACGAAAGTCAAAAAAGCACATTAATAAAAGCAGATCCTTCTGGATAATGGTTTAGAATTGGACTGATTTCAAGACCGATCAAGGCCTTTTTGTAACTGATCATTATTGGCTTTGTAAAGCTCCATCAGTTTCGAGGCTTTTGTTTACTGCAGCCCGCTGAGCTCCAGGTGCAGCAGCTGTCAAAAACAGCTGATTGCACTTTAAAACACTGGAACCTCATTCTGACCCACAGCACCGAGACCGGACAACTCTCAGAGCAACACTAACAAAACAACAACAGCCAGCAGTTTCAATTAATGATATCCACTGGGGATGGTGGGGATGAATTGAGACTGTCTGAATTCTGTCTGGACCTTTGCGCTACATGATTCGCACTGACGTTCCTCTATCCATGCATACATACACAGAATACAGAAAAGCCAAAAATAATCCTAAAAAAATTATTAGATCAACTAAAGGAGAGCTGTGACCCAGAAGGTGTTTTTTCATGAAATATCAAAAGTGAATTGGATGTTGATTGGTAGTAATCAACTTGATATCAGCAGGTATTTAATATTAAAGGGCATCTCTAGTTTAGAGAAAAGCTTCTCAAAAAGCAGGATGAAGAAGTGTGAGTGCATGTGTCTTAGAGCCAAGGAAAGAGGTAGATGGAAGGATATTAAGGGCCGGATAGATAGCTAAAAAAGAGGGAGATGGTGAAATGACAGGCCAGAGAGATAGATGAAGGAGAGACAGCGTTCATATTCTCTGTTGCCTTCAGCGACAAACAGTGGCCGAGAGACATCAATATTAAACACAGCAACAAGCACACACAGTCTTCACACACACACACACACATCATATGCATACCAAACACAAGACATCAATATCATATATGAGCATTTATATGCAGAATATTTTACTGACAAACATAATGGGGGGGCTTCTGGAGAGTAGGAGATGATTGAAAGCTCTGCAGAGGGAGAGGCGCCGGGATTTAGACCAGCACTTGGAGAAGGAGAGAGGTCGTCTTTCTGTCTGAAATGAGTGCTTTTCCAGAGTGTCTGAAATCTCTGCGTACTGATTTATTGCCACCCAAAAAGAAAATAATTAAATGGAAACTGTTCCTGAATAATTAAATGATGTCTCTGTTTTGTCTGACCACTTGATGGCGGTTGTCACAGGAAAGACTGAGTTGGCCAAACAGGTGGCTCGCTATATGCACAAGGACATCAAAAAGGTATGTCCTGTAGCATCACTCACACACATATACTTATATGTACACCATTAAAAACCCACTAAAAACACTGCTCTGTTCATTAAAATTACATATTTAGAAGTTTTTTCCATGAAACAAATCCAAAAGACCAATAACTGATGGCATTGTTTCCTCAGGTCTGTTACATATGAAACCCTGACTGTCTGAATCTGCATGTCTGAGACTGTCATTGGTTCACTGCAGTTCCAAGGTGGAAATGCTCTGCCATGGTGTTGACTGCTTATTTTAATCATGATATATCTTCTGGAATATAAAAATTACAAATGGACAGAATTCAATTTGTGCTGGTTGGTTTCCAAGCTAACTATTAGCACCACATGTTCAATGCGCTGATACAGTCGCATGTTATGTCTTTTGGGGAGGTTAATCCATGGTGTGATTGCAGGGTTTCATCCGTATGGACATGTCCGAGTTCCAAGAAAAACATGAGGTAGGAGACTTTATTTCTTCTAAGTACATAAGTGTCTGTAAACAGCCTAAGTGTTTGTTTCTTTAATGGCTGAATCGCACATACTGTGTTGAATTTGTTGCTCGAACAGGGGCACATTCATTTCAAGGGACGATATCTGTTACAGCTGCATCACTTGTGTTGCAATGACGCATTGGATTAATTTTGCTTCTGTACTCATAATGGATGCATAAACCAAAATGAATGTTGTTTTAGCCATATTCTGCTCCTCCTTGTGAAGCTTTGGTGATGAATACATTTAATCAGTGAATCAGAGTCGCAGAATCACTTCTAATCATTTCACCTCAGTATTTGCATTCATTGTTAACTCTTTGAGGGTTAGCTTGTTGCAACAGGAAGAATTCCAGGTTAAGTGTGATCCTGGCAAAGTACTTACCATCCCTTGTCTCTCAGGTGGCAAAGTTCATCGGCTCCCCTCCGGGATACGTGGGACATGAGGAAGGGGGTCAGCTGACCAAGCTGTTGCTGGCATGTCCCAACGCCGTTGTCCTGTTTGATGAAGTAGACAAGGCCCACCCTGATGTTCTCACTATCATGCTGCAGCTCTTTGATGAGGTGTGTATACAAATACATTGTATACTTTGTGAAGTTAGATTTTCCCTGTGTTTCTGTTTGATAAAACAATCTAACTTTCACAAATTGATCTCTCCAACATTTGTGCTATTCCTCCCTCAGGGTCGCCTCACAGATGGTAAGGGGAAGACCATCGAATGTAAAGACGCCATCTTCATCATGACATCTAACATTGCAAGTGATGACATCGCCCACCATGCACTCCAACTTCGACAGGAAGCTGAGCAGGTCAGCCGCAGAAAGCTGGCCGACAACCTGGGTGAGAAATGCACCAACATACAGTGAGTTGCATCATACGTCACAGCTGCAAAATGAAAAGCACATTGTGTTATTCAGTTCCCTCGTGGGAACCCATTTAAATCCATTGTGACACTCTACTTTCCATTTTCATCAGTTGTTGTAGTTTAAAATTCACATGATGGTATAAAGTGAAGTATGGTCAAATCATTTTGTTTGTCAGATCATGTCAATTTGTCATAATGTCTTGCAAAGTAATTGGGATCAACATTTCAGCCACTGCAAACACAAACTGTACTGATTTGGGACAATAAAGACACAAAGAGTCATCAGGTCAGGTGAAGAAAATCAAAAGTGAAATTATTGTTGATGTTCTTTTCCCCAGAGGATGTACAGAAAAGCAATGACATCAAAATCTCCCGACAGTTTAAAGAATCTGTGATTCGACCGATCTTGAAGGTAACACAAACACATAAACAAGCACACAGCTAAAACCCACCTTGTTTTGCTGTAATTACAGATTTGTGTCACAGTTTAACTGCTTACTATTGTGCAGCAGTTGACTGTAATTGGCCTGAGAGGCTTCGGTCGTCATTGTTAATTTCTTTGGTTCCTCCCCAGGCTCATTTCCGGAGGGACGAGTTTCTCGGTCGGATCAATGAAATTGTATACTTCCTGCCATTCTGTCACTCAGAGCTGCTACAGCTGGTCAGCAAAGAGCTCAACTTCTGGGCCAAGAAGGTTTGTAAACACTGTGCACACAGCCAAACCACATCCCTATGTACACATCATATTTTTTTGAAAAACAGCTCTTATGGTCCATCTCATATTCATTAAAAAAGATTTTTTTTAAGGTTATAATTGATAATGAACATAAATTGTATCTTTTAACTGCTGCACTTTTCACACAACCAGCCTGTGGACTATTTTATCAGTGAAGCACCTGATCTGCTTTATAGTATGTATTAATGTCTTGAGGGTTCATCTCGGAACAGACTTGTCACATTATTGTTTTATACTGTTCTGTTTGACGTGAGAGAACAACACAACAGCAGGCTTAGTAAAATCTCTCTGTGTATCTGACTGAAGGAATTGGAGGCACCCCACATTCATGACACGGGTGTCTTCCACTGGGACTGTAAGGCCCTACCCGCGTGGTCCTGCAGCCGCTGAGCTGTGCAGGAACACACGCAGATCAATATTATGTGCCACTACTCCTCACTATAATGTGATTACAGTGTTTAACATGTGGAGCCTTCATCAATATTTAATTATTAATATTACAGCTGGTGTCCTGACAGCCAACATGGGGCCTGCAGGCGACTGCTAGGGACCTGACTCATGAGTCTCACTCTTGTGTGTCTTTTGTATCTTGCTGTGCTCGATGTGTGTGTTCTTGTGTGTTGTCTGTTTGTCAGTGTTTCTGTTGTCTTTAATGTACATGTGTCGTCATAACTCGTCTCTGTCTGTGTGTGGCAGCAGCGCTTACAGCTGAAATGTCATTATTCCAGAATCCTCACGAGCCGTTTGTTTGTCACTCACTATATTAAATAAATGAAATGTTTAGTGCTCTCATTACTGCCTTAATATAATATTTGTAATATTAGTGTTTATATCTCTGGAGTAAATCATGGCATTGTATTTATTGAATGAAGCGTTAACATCAGTAGCTAAATGAGAAAGCTCTGATCGCTACTATTGACTGGTGTTTGATTAAAGCACATTAAGGGCCTGTTGATTAGCACTGGCAGACATGCTGCTTGACAGTATCTCCTCTCTGCCTCGCCATTTGTCTCTTTCTCTCTATCTTATTACTCATTACTCTCTCTCTATCCAGCTCTGCCTCCTTCCTCTCTTTCTGATTTGACTGCTTATGATGCTCTTGTAACCTCTTCTTTCTCCCCCCCCCTTGTCCTGGTCTTTAGGCTAAGCAGCGCCATGACATCACTCTTCAGTGGGATCGTCCGGTCCTGGACCTGTTGGCGGGCGGGTATAACATGCATTACGGAGCACGCTCCATTAAACATGAGGTAATACCCACACTACCACACCAGGTTGGAGAAAATCTTTAAAAGGCTTTAAATTATGTTATCTATTCTCAAGGTCTTAAAAGGTATTTCATAGTCTTTAAAATTTTGGTTTTCTAGTGTCAAACATCATTCTTCTCACCAGTTTCATGACTGAGAACTGGGGACACAGCAGAGCAAGCAGGACTTAACTGTGAATGCTCTAATTATTATAAATGTTGATATTAGAGTCTAATATCAACATTTATAAACATAGACATAAACATAGTTTGGGTAATTAATGTTCATGAAGTTGTGTGTGTGTGTGAGAGTCAACACATCTATAGATGTCAGCAATGCCATTGGTGAGTAAAATGTTATAGAACTGACACGAGTGTTGGCCAGACTTTAAGACATCACAGCTTTTTCATTTATTTCATTTTATAGATTAAATTGGGCAAGAAAATCAGGAAAATAATAAGTAATAATAAGATAAATTTTTAAAAATGAAGTTTGACATTGTTAGTGTTGATGCTTAAGTTATGAAACATTCCTGTATTCTAAAATATTTGCACTGTGATGCAGGCAATCACAAGAGTTTCCTATCAACAGAGGACTCTGGTTTTAGTAGTCCAATATCAGCCCACTTGTGGTTTTAGGGACCAAGTAAAGCTCAGCATATGTAGAATTCAATAATATTCAATTCATTTACAACTGCAATAGGAATTAACATAAGTAACAAGTTATTCAAAATGCAAAATAGGAAAACAGTAGGAAATAATCTGAGACTCTGGGCCCAACAATTTAGCCATCACAGTAGAAAAACCAGCACACTGGTTTAAATACAATTATCACTCTCTGCCGTAACACAAACCTCATCAACAATCCCTCAGGTTGAGCGGCGGGTTGTCAACCAGCTAGCTGCAGCGTACGAGCAGGAGCTGCTACCCAAAGGCTGCACCCTGCGCCTGTCTGTCCAATCAGAGGACCAGGAGGAGCGGAGCATGCCCAGTCTGCGCCTCGAGGTGGTGGGAGAGGACAGCTCATCGAGAACCCTGGACATCCGTCCGCCGCTCAGCCCTGAACACTAACAAAGAACAAACACAAACAGGATATATGCAGATATGTATGCACACATGTACACGCACATCACCATGATCAGACAGCGTCAGGGGGACGGATGGTGCTTGATGGATGTTACCAATAAAAGTACTGTTGATTAAAAAACATCACTGCCTCTCTGTTTCAGTACACACATGCAGTAATTACATGCCAACTTTTCCACAATATGCAGTGCAGTATCTGCCAACAATGAGCTGTAAACAGTAGATTTAAACTACTGAACCATTAAGTTTAACTTAAAAGATATCAGATGGCACAGATATCGAGGGTAAGAACTAAATGTGTTACATATGTGGTTGTAAAAGTAGCATAGAGGCTTCAGTGCAGCTTCAACATCGATCATATCATCAGTCAATAGAAGCCATCATATTAGCTAAAAAAAAAAAATTGCTGCATTATATTTGTAGCAACACCTTAGCCGTGACGTCATGATAAGTTATTGTCCACTTCATAATGTAAAACACTGAAAAAAGCCAAAATATTTAATATTTATTCAACATTTATGTAAGTGAAGTTAATGGCAATGAACAGTAGGACACTGGACAGATAATTGGAAGTTTGGGGGCAATTAGGCTGCTGAATGATTTGGCAGAGGGGGGGATGTCAAATGGAAAAAGTCGAAATGGATGCTGACCGGAGGACGTTAACGAGTAGCAAAACTTTTTCATCTCTTAAATATCCAGTAATCGGATTTAAACATGACAAATGTTTTGCCAAAGTTGTCTGAACAACAGCCGCTCTGTCCATTTGCTCTGAAGGAAAAGGAAGTGTTAATGACCAAAGATAGTTTGCCTCAGATTGTTGCCTGTGTGTTCACTTCTGGAGAAATGCTCACCAGCACAACATCACTGATAAATATGTGTAAACATGTTTATTCATTTGGTTTTAGTAAAGAATGTATTCGTGGACGAACATTGAGGGGAAACGTCTGAATGGCCCATGTGACTGATGGGGAATATAACTGCCTTGTGAATTGTTTCTGTTGATGCATGTTAATGTAAAGATGTGTCGTCTGTCACAGCAGCCTGCTCCACCGCTGTACGGTGTCTGTCTGACATGAAGTCATAGAAAAACTGTTGTTTCATAAATGTTTGAACAGCATGTCGACAAGGCGCCAAATGTAATCCAGCGACATTTTTCATTCTTGTATCCCAACCTCCACCATGTAAATAAAGTCATCACAACAAAAAGGGGAATTCCTCTGTTTTTTTTGTTCTGTTTGTGTCGCGCTGACACTCCTGATGGATGGATGGATGTGTGTGTGTGTGTGAGTGCGTGAGACCAGTGCCTGGGTGGGAACTCTGCAACAATAACGCTTGTCCACCTTGTGAAGCAACATGACAGAGGAATTTCCTTGGAATTCTGCTCTGTGTTGGGGGTCTGTGTCGAACGCCGAGAGGGAATGCAGAAGACATCACACACCGTGCGCACACACACCCTGCGGGAATGTCTTCCTATAGGGAGGAATTAGCATGCAGGAAAAAAGACACATTCACTCCTAGTGTGATCCGCCTGGACCCCCCAACAGCACACACACATTCAGCCTGTTATACTCACATCCACAGAGCCACAGCTGTCACTTCTCACAGTCAAGTCTCACGTGAAGGAATTGTCACCGGACTGTTTTTGAATGATTTGCTGTTGCAGAACATTTGCTGTAGAATATTGCAATAACTCTCTCCAGGGCTGAAATTGTTAGTCAGATAAGAAAATGAATCAAAAATGCCAAACATTTTCTTTAATGTGAGAATTTGCTGCTTCACTCTGTTTTATATTACTGTAGTTTAAATATCTTTGTATTTTCAACTCTTGGTCTAACAGAAAATGCAATTTGAAAATGTCATTTTGGGGCACTGGCAACTTGTAAAGATAAGAGATGACTCCATTATGATAGTAATTGTTGTTCCATTTTTACCAATCTTTTTTTTTCAGTCACACACTCAAGCTCGAAAAATCTTCTCCTCAACTGGTTTGTCACTGTCTGATTTGTTTGATATTCAGTTTGTTCGATCATTAGTTAGAGACTGAAAAGAGGGTTCAGACTTTCTCAAATATTTCTCTCTTTTCTCTCTTGTTTACATCCACTTCCCTGTTATTTATCAGTCTACAGAAGGTAATAAGTGTCTGCCAACTTATCGTGAATCTTAGTTTGCTGTGGTTGTTTTAAATGTAGTTTGCAATGTGAATAATTTGTCATATGCTGGAAATGTCATGTGCATGTTTTCAACTGTTGCCACCCACACAGAGAGGAGCAGTGGATGAGGAGAGGTTTTTTAAAAATGGGAGACTTGAAGTGGCTGCATCTGGACAGTAGATCAGGTTTTGCTATGATAACCTCAAGGCTTTTCTCTTATAACCCTCAAACACATCTACACTTTATGGTTTTAGGAAGTCAAGCCGGTGCATGTGCGTGTGTGTGTGCACGCATGTGTGTATCCATTTACCCTCCCAGAGGAGGAAGACAAGAATAAGAGGAGGAGGGAAAGAGAAGAGGCTCTTAGTCTGTCCGTCAGGCTATTTCTGACTGCTGCCATTTCTCTGATTAGATTATGGAGAAACAGAAACCTGGCCCTCCATCGTCCGAACCTCCCTCTCACTCTATCTCGCTACATTTCGCTCACTCACTCCCCCTCCCATCCTCTTCCACCACCCCCTCCACCTCATCCTCCCTCTCCCTCTGTCTCCTCCACCTCTTCCTCTGTTGTCCATCTGTCTGTCTGTCTCTCTCTGTCATGGAGTCTCTCCTCCACCTTCCGCTGCTGATACGAATGGAGGTGAGTTCAAGGTGCAGGAAAAAAGCAAAACAGAGCAATGAGCAAGAGGGCGATAGGTCAAATATGAAAGGAGGGACATGAAAGACGAGAGAGATAACACATAATTCAGTAAATATCTGTATGAAACACAACAGAGCCATGAATCTCTTACCTTGAAGTTGAGCTGCCCTGTGGACAAAGACATCAACCCAAGCCATCGTGCATAAAGATAAATGTGCCCATGTTCCAGCCCATCAAGTTACCATAGAGTATAAAGCACACTTCACACAGTAGCTTCCTTACACCCAAACAACACCAGTCCTCCTAAACTGGGATGATGCTATGTTGCCCCAAGATTTTCTGTGTAAGTTAGCTTGTGGTAATCTAATTAAAGTGCCTTTTTTTCTTAAAAATACTCACTCTATTAACAAAAGTTTGGCCCTGGGTGCATCTGCAACACAGGACAAGATTAAGTAATGTGATAGTTAAAATTACACTTTCGTGAGGCAAATTCTCGAAACTGTAATCAACCAAATCACTAAAACTATTCGGAGCGACCCTGGTGGCACTGACCATGAATTTCAACGTCCCTGGTTCTTGTCCTGACTGGGACCTCCGTTGCATTTCTCTCTCTCCTCATTTCTTCTCAGCTCCATACTGTCAGCTAATAAATGTGTACAAAGATATTTAAGTTTATTGAGTAATCAAGATAACTGTGTAGGGTAAAACAGCTGTTTTTACATCAGTCCAGATACGAGAAGGTATAATGTTTATCCAGTGAAGACCTGCTTCTGTGAGAAGACCCCTGATGAAATCTAATGTACATAGACACACATAACCCTTGGGACACAATTTAGCTTCCCATGGACATGTATTGTGTGTCTCACTTATGTGGTTTGCAGTTTGTGTACTGGGTTACATGCACAATTGGAAAATGCTATGTTATTTAGTTATGTGTGAATCCTGCCTGTGAATGCTAATCTCAGTTCTGGAGATAACAGTAAGTTTGGGTTGCATTTCAGTATCTGTGCGGCCCAGGCAGCAGCAGCATCAGCTCGGAGAGGTGCAGCAGCCAGGTGGAGGTGGTGAATGATGAACGACTACTAGAGGCTCTCCCATTATCATATCTGTCCCTGCTCTTAACGGGGGATTTTCATCCGTGTCCCTCTGCTCCTCTCATCTCTCCCTCCCCTCTCCCTCTCATTGTGCTCCCCCAGGAAGGCGATCGATTTCCCCTCCATTACCTCCCTCGGTCCTCGCTGCTCTCACTTCAGAGATGCTCCTCATTCATGCAGCTGGGAGGCAGAAGTTATCGCAACCTGCACCCGGCCTTTATTTGAGATTTTTCATATTTGGTCAAATGAGACTCTTGGTCCTTCTCTTAACTTATGACTGCTTTGTTGTCATTAGGTTAGGAGTGGGGGGACACACACACACCGGATGCCGCCCGGTTACCGCAATCACGTGACTGTCCCCTGGGAGAATTAGCATAAAAGACAAATAAAGCCCCCCTCCCCAAACTAAAAACACACCAGTCTGTCCTCCTTTCTTTTAAAGAAAAGGAACAAATCCATTCCGCCTAATTCGAACCTTGCTCAGGGACAGCTCGCGTGGCAGATTGCAGCCTAATTAGTTTAGAGGAAATTTAATTCAATTAACTTTCCACAGCTCCGCGCGCCCCGCCGCTGGGCTGCTTTCAGAGCGCGAGGCCAGAGCTCGAGATCTAATTAGCGATGTTTGGAGAAGCTCTCCTGCGCGCGGCCATCCCTCGCTGCTCCAGCTGTGGTGTGTGTGTGTGTGTGTGTGTGTGTGTGTGTGTGTGTGTGTGTGTGTGTGTGTGTGTGTGTGTGTGTCTGTGTGTCTGTGTGTGTGTCTGTGTGTGTGCGCGCGCGCGCGCGTGCTGTGGTCTCCCGGGACCTGGTTTTTATCCTAAAAAGCTTCTTTTTTAAGTAACATGCCGGTGTCCATTAGGATAATCCAGGTCTGGTGCCGCAGTGGAGGAGATGTCCGCAGCATGAGAATCACCGCAGCTGCTCACATTCCTGCAGGTGAAGCCGCGTTCAACGAGGCTGCGGCGGACTTCAATTAGGATCAGCGTGATTTGATGGCTTTGAATGAATGGAGAGGATTTTTTTTGAGGCAGTCTTGAATAAACCTCGGCCTGATGAGCGCAATTTTTTTTTGTTTACTTCGACTGTGTTTTGTTACATGTTTGATCCAGTATGACTAAATTTATGTTGAGCCAAAATATGATGCTCTTTAGCTCTTTGATGATATTTTGAACTTGTGTGCACATTTTGCAATAAGACTGGTGCAATATGAGATTTCACATGTAGTTATGCTCAAATAATCTTTTACTGTCATTCTTCTCCACCATGATTTTTAGGGTTTGTGTTATTTCACCAAGCTGTTTACACGAATTATGCATGAAATCATATTTGTTGTACATTGCACTTGTAGAGAGTATTGTATGTTGTGTTATTCTCATATTAATTGTGATATTTGTTGTGTTCATCTCATATTGTAGCTGCTGCAACAACTATCTGTAATCTGCTGTAATATCTATCTATCTATCTATCTATCTATCTATCTATCTATCTATCTATCTATCTATCTATCTATCTATGGTCCAGATTATGACCCACATAAATGACACACTATATTCATGACTGGAAAAGAAATGAAGGTATTTAAAATATGTGTTCCCTACACATTTATCAGTGGTTTATTTTCTGCTTATTTGGATCATGTATGTAACACACCGGTATGTTGCCTCTGTCTCTAACCCGGTTAGACGCGCGCCGTCGTCTCGAGCCGGTGCGTCACGGTACATTCCGGTAATTGGGGATTGAAATGCGGGGACAGGCGCACCGACGGGACCCCCCTCCCTCCCCCCTCCTCAACCCCTCCATCCTGCACCGTCTCTCATCCATCACCGGGCAAATCAAATGCAACCTCAGCCTCCGCTGCTGCCGCTGCTGTAAAGGCTCATGTTAACAGCAGGATCTGTGATTTCTGACTTTATTTTATGCGCAATCAAATCCACCTCCGAGGGGAGAGGATCTGAAGAGGGCCGATGACACGACACATTTCAGTGACACCTCAGGTAGAGAGCTATGGCTGACACCGGCCTGGAAGCCTGGACACAGTCAGCAGGAGGAAGCTGGAGCCAATGACACACAAGTTTGATCCTACTCGATTATAGGGATGCTCAGAGTTTACAAATATTAAAACTGTCAATAGTATAAACTATCTATAGGAGATTAAAAGTATTTCAAGGACCAGAATAAATGGTCGCATACTGCACATGCACATGAGAGTGTACATGAGTGAGGGGGTGACAGAGCAGCCAACGCAAAATACTCACATGTGGTAATTAAGTCATTTATAACATCATACTGTGCAACAGACTTCTGCACTGTTTTGTTATCCATATTCCATCAATCCTGATTGGTTATAGACCTACTAAATCAATGTAAACAATATTTACAAAATATAACATTCAATCAATTTGATCTATTTCTTTATAGACTATACTGATAATAATTAAGGTGTGAGGGCAAGAAATTCTTGAATAATTAACGGCACAATAGACATAATTAAAAAAAAAAAAAAAAAAAAGTTATTACAACTGACTATAAGCATTACACAGAGTGTATTTGTTCATACATCATTAACACATTAACTAAGAAGAAATGAGCTGTGGAGTTAAAACAATTTGTTACTCAGTATAATGACTAGTCTCACCATATTAGGCCCATGCTTCTTTTATTTATTTATTTTGGTCCCCCTGGTTGCATTATATTGCAGCAGCTGCACAAACCATCAGGCGGTGTAAAATCATGACTTCCACCTCAATGAGCTCATATTAGAACAATAGTAATAATCTAATCAATGCATGTTTGTGCGCATTTAACTGCAGAACTCGACAAAGACGAGGACAGAATCCAGACCTGAGGATCAATAGCTGCCTCAGTCTGCAGCAAGAAAAAAAGGCTTTAGACACACGGGATATGTTCTTCTTTGAGCTCTCATGATGGATGGAGCTGGCAGCCTCTCCGTCTGACTGACAGCTCCACCCGGGGTTCAGACCACCACAGTGTGGCGCAGGACAGACACCGGGCTGGGGGGCCTCCCGCCTGGCTGTCCCATCCTTCACTCATCCCTTATCCTCCGTCTCTATCCATGTATGTATCCACCTCTGCATCTCTCCATCAAGACCGTGCATCCATCCATCACAGCCACCTACATCACCCCTCATCCCACCGCCTCATTCATTAAGGTCCGATCTGCATGCGGCCCTGCAGATCTCCACTCTTCAGGGTGGATCACAAACAATTACAGTAGAGGGGGCACACATTGTTGGGAATCTAATTAGGATTTCTCTACAGATCGTGTTTGAAATAAGATTGGGCAGACAGGACAATTAATGGGGTCTGAATAAAAAGGACCAGTGCAGTTTCCCCCCCTGGAAGAATAGAATTGCGGCAAGACAAAAAAGTCCCTCATCAAAAATGTCGCATTAATAAAGGAACATTAATGGGAATGTTTTTGGATGGATATAATAGAGGGTTATTTGTTGATAAATCGAGGCACCGTGGTTATTAAACAGGCAGAATGGTGTTTGAACAAAGAGCCTAAATTCATTAATCAAGCAAACATAACAACAAAACAAAGAATCCTATTATTAAAAAAATATATATAACAATAATATAACAATATATTTTCCTTGAATTATTATTCATACTAATTGTGGTAGGCGTATATGTTCATTATTCCCATATAATTGCTTATAATTGTTCAATAAAATTTTCAGTTTTTGCCTTCTGTTTTTGCCTTCTTTTTTTTTTTAAATCAATCACAGAAAATGATGATAAAGCCAACTCCATCATAACTCTGATCAGACACTATACGTTAAGTGCATCCATGAGATTTTCTCCAGTCCTTCATGGGCCTTTAATCCCTATAGTCGGGGCTCCTCTCTCAGGGGCCCTCAGGAGCCTCTAGGGGACCATTGTGTCCCCCTCTGTTGACTCAGACGTCATGAATGCCAAAGATCCCCGTTACTGTTTCCGTCAAATGGGCCCATGAATGTAAAAGTCCAAAGTTAAAGCCTCTGCGGAGGAGAGGTCTCCCCCTGAGCTGCAGCACTATAGGACGGATTAGTGGCCTGGAAGAGACCGCTCCCCTCTTTGAAGGGATTAGAGTTTAAATGCTTTAAAGCGGGAGAGCTAGGGTCGCTCCTGGATGCTCTTTTTTTTACTGGCCTGGAGAAGTTTAACTTTGAAACAGTTTAAGTTTCTCGGTAAACTCACCTCTGAACCCACCAGACGGGACAAGGACACACAACAGACGGCCCTGGCTGGGAGCTGACTGCTTAATGTGAAGTAAAAAAAAAAAAAAATCACAAGGCTCATATTCATTTTAAATGGCCTAGAGAACAGAGAAAACTCAGTGGTATTTTTATAATCCAGCAGCCTATGAATTTTGAGTTCATGCGTTTCGGAGCCTTTATTCTGGTGATTTTATTTGAAGCGCTCGGGACAGACAATGTAAAGTTTGTTTGCAATCTAATGTTAAAAATGTTTGTTGCCTGTCTGACTAATATTTACTGCACCTGGATTTGTCTAATAAATTCATGTGGACTGGATATTTGTATGCACATGATATTTAAATCATGAGCCTGTACCATGACATATACTCGTATTTGATGTAGATCTATGAAGCCTAATATTGGGGCCTAAAGCATAGAGTCTTTGATTTAAAAAAAACAAACAAAAAAACATCCACAAGTCTACAAGTTCTTTGCAGACGAGGTGCATTAACTTGCAAAAACAATATTTCTAAGTTGGAACATTACATTTGCAGGAATGTTATTTGTTTGTTCTATTTATATATATATATATATATATATTGTTTTGCAGAAATTATTAATTGCTACTGGAACTTCTATTGCAGATATAAATGGTTGTAATTAGAACTATATTAAAAAGCAGTAAGGACACATGAGAGCAGAATTAGAGGCTACATCAAAAATAAGACATATAACAACTAAAGCTTCAAGCTTAAATCATATTAAGAACATGTATATCTGAATACATGTGACATGACTGATGTCCAATCAGAACTGCAACATCTGCACCAGACGAACATCTGCAAGAACAGGAGCAGCGCGGCCCAAAACCTCCTCCAGCTCTCACCAACCACACGAGGAACGCCTCCCTCCGAATCTTATTATTAATCCTCATTTATAGTTAAAGCGAGTCAACGCAGCAAATGCACGCATGCGCGGGTTAATGACATTAAGACGCATCTTCATGCAGAGATAAGAGCGCGCGCTCGGAGCCCTCTCACGCGTTTTGCGCGCGCACAAACAAGTCAAACTTAATTAATTCCTCGCACGCGCGCGCAACGTAATTTTTGGTTGGTGGGTTCTTTTATTTGGTGAAATTTATCCGCTAATAAAAAGCCTTTTAATTTGATGAACAAGAGCCTGAAGTGAAAGTGTTTTTAAATGGCACCAGATTGGGAGGCTGCACGTAGCGCGCGACTGCCTGCCTCCGTGTGTGTGTGTATGTGAGTGTGTGTGTGTGATGGGGGCCGTGTGGGATATGACTTATCACATTGTATGACACCGAACAATAAACTTAAACCAATTTATGAAGCGTCAATGCGTTTATGGTTAGCCTGTCGCGCGGCTGTCTCCTCTCTCGTCCTATACATCAAACTGACGCGCGCGCTCCGGTGACATCTCTGCAAAAAGTGATCGGAATCAAATCAAAGCTTTTAATCTCAGCAATCACCGTCACATCTGGACGTTTCTCCCCACATAAAGACTTGTGTGGCTGGGCTGCACTTATTTCCACCGGCCGACCAGAGGGGCGGTCAAACACTGACCGGCTCGTTGAGCTTCATCTGGGGCTTCACGTGCACCTGCTCACGAGCTGTTCGAGTCACATCATAACAGATTAATTATAATGCAATCGTTTATAATATTGAAAAATAATCGGAGAGGGAGAGAATGTCTCTATCATGAATGTATTTGTAGATGCGTCCAATATTTATACATTTACATTTCAATTCCCCGCAAACTTTACTTCTTTATAGTAACTTTTAAAAACATCTTATAAAGGCCTATTTTGTGATATTTCAGAGTGAGCTCACACCCAAAAAAGTCACAGTCAGAGCCAAAATAGGCTATTTTAAATAAATAAAATAAT